>JARFJB010001712.1:780000-787500 GCA_036346205.1 Vesta saturnalis
GTGGGCCGAGATCTAGTGTCAAAAGGAAATGTGAGGCATCCTTATGCGCATCAGCTAATAATGGTTATTAGCACTACCCGTCACTGGAACTTTGACCTTCTGAAGGAATTCCACTTTTAGTAATAGATCCTTAACCTGTCAGTCATCGTATTGCTACAGGGACCTACAGTTTTACTTCCTATCCGAGAAGAAGCAGTGGTTTGGTTTTTCTTCGTTTTAGAAAAACGGCTACCTTGGCAGGTTTGAACTCGCGTCGCTCGGGTGAAAGGCAAGCACTCTAACCATTCAACCACCGAGGCAACCCTGCATGTTATTTTAGTTATACATTTTTTTCGATAATGATACATGTTACATTGAAACACGCTGAAAAATAGGCAAATTATATAAAATAGATTGTGGACCTGTATTTAAAACATTAGTTCTATTCTACACATTTTGTTGTGATCTTTTGAAATTTGTTTTGACCTTGTATTTTATCAACTGGCATTGCAATCTTGTCAAATAGCATCGGTTTTCTAGTAATACATGTTTAATTGCATATGGCATTTTCAAATGATGTGAGGTAGTTTTCTCAATGATACACCATCGACGATATCTATTATCTCAGGTATGGATTATAAGTCCATGAAGGCTATAATTTTAAAATACTACCAAAGATTCAGAGTGTTCCAAAAAACAATACCAAACCAGACCTATTCTTTTTGTTTATGAATCGGCCAATCTTTTACTACAGAATTAGAATATGCTTATCTTTCTGAGTAAGAAATGTATGTGTTATGTATCTAAACCTCACGCTTTTTGGGATATTCCTTTTTCTCCGAAAAATTGTATTGTTGCAGTAGTACCTATAAACCCCTAAATCTCAGTGAGTAGATGGCAGAAAGAAACGTAACTACATTGCAGGCGGTATCTTGGAATGTGATAATTTCCAGAATTTAAAAATTCGGGCTGAAGTATACAGGGTGACCACAATTGCTTGTCAAGTTTGAGGATTTGAAAGTTCTAGAAGTGATTTTTTTAAATGAAACACTCTGTACATTTTAATTTTGTTCGGAGCCCGATTAACTTCTCTTCCATTTGATATCAAGTTTCTTATATCTAAAACGAATGGTTCTTTAGAAAGGCACAGTTTAGTTTCAAATAACACCGTGTTTATTGGGCAATTACGAATTTCGCACAAGCCGAAATGGTAAATATGGTTTATGTATTGGGTGAAGCAGACAGAGACTTTGTATTCGATTGCCGTTTGTACCACGCACGCTATCCTGAAGCGAGACAAAATAGAACTAAAGCATTTACTAAGCTAAAGAGAAGATTTGGAGCTACGGGTAGTGTACTTTACCTTAAGAAAGTAGCTGTCAACCCGTTCACAACAGGACAAGCAAATGAAATACCCGTTCTCTTATATCTGCCGGAAACACCGCAAGCAAAACTTCAAGAGATAAGTACTCCGCTTGAAATCAGTGCGTCATCTATTTGGATACTTAGAAACAAGCGCCATTTTCATCCCTACCACATTGAGTTTCACCAGCAACTAGTAATGACTGCTAAGCACGGATTAACTTCTGTAATAACATGATGGAAAAAATTACTCAGCAATCAAATTTCTTGAAGTTAGCGATGAATCTACATGCAATTACAATGGTCTACTAAATACACACAACTGCCATTATTACTCTGCTGAAAATCCTCATTAGGTCAGTCTAACATTATTTCACTAAATATCTGAAGTGGCATCATTGGGAATCATGTCATAGGGTCATATTTTTTCGACGGGGGTTTAAGAGGGGAAATTACTTAAGCTATAAAATGGGTAATTTGTTGGAAGACGTTCACCTCCACACAGGACTGAATATAAAGTTCCAGCATGACGGGGCACCTCTTCACTATTTTCCCTTGTTCAACAATATCTGAGCATTGGATTAGGAGAGGAGGGTCCTTAGGTCGGTCACCAAGATCATCTGATATAGCTCCGTTGTATTTCTTCTTGTAAAAAATTTATCGCGATAGGCTAACTACTTCGAAAGTAATGAAGCAACGCATCAGACTAGCTTTCAAAAATGTAAACCCTTGACAGCTTTGTGAAATAGCAACTTTAGCAACAGATTTCAGGTATGCGTTGAGCAGCGGGGGGGGGGGGGTTGGGAGGTTGGGCAGTTCTTAAATGTATTTGTGAGAAAACTTGGATCAGAAGGTGCATATAAGTTTCCCATTTTACTATAAAATTTATTTTGTTGTTTGGTTACTTTTTGTGTCTTTAATAAATTTAGTCAGGAAGCCCAACATGAGCTCTGTTTTTCTAAAGAAATACTCAAATATAAATCTCTTGATTTCCTTGCAGTTACCTGGTAAAATTATGGTAAACTATTTTTTAACTATTTAAAACACAGTGTTATTTGGAAGATACTACAATTGATGCCAAACTGTGATTTTTAAAATAACCATTTAATTTAGGTATAGGAAATCTTAGTTTGAAGAAATTTTGCTTCGAACAAAATTAAAATGTACAGGGTGTTTTATTTGAAAAAATCAAGTTCTAGAGTTCTTAACATTCCTAAACTTAACAAACTATTATGTACACTGTACACCCTGTATACTTCAGCTGAAATTCTTGAATTCCGTCAATTATCACATTCCAACAGAAGACCTGCAAAGTAATTATGTTTTTCTAAACCGTCTATTCTCTGAGATTTACGGGTTTCTAGATATCACTGCAACTATTAACATTTTTCAGAAAAAAGGAATAACTCAAAAACGCTGAGGTTTAGATACATACCACCTAATACATTTCTTACCTAGAAAAATGAGCAGTACCTAATTCTGTAGTAAAATATTGGTCGAATCATAGGAAAAAGTACAAGTCTAATTTGCTAGATTTTTTTGGAGTACTCGGTATGCTTGGTAATACTTTAAAATTATGGCGTTCATGGTTTTACCTAGAACCCATGTATGAGATAATGAGTACCGTCAATGGTGTAAACTTGAGAGGACTCCCTCGCATCGTTGAAAACTCTGAATTTATTTTATGGCAAAAATCGTAAAGTCAGCTAGTGAACTAAGAAATATACTTCAACCTGAGATATTGCTATCAAGTTTTCTGGAAGTGAGCTATATGTATTATAAAAAATTTCCAACAAGAAGGGTTGCTTACAATACCAATGTTCTCTCCACTGAACACCTTCTAGGTAACATTCTTTACTTTCATGGTCAGTAGGAATGTAGCTCTCTACATTGACGTTTTGTATACTGTTTGTGTTAAATAGCCATAATGGTAACCCAAAATGGAGGAAATATTGAGCAATCAAGCTTTTATTAAAGAATAATGATAAAGTGAAGATTTCGTAAAGACCAAAATCAATAACAGCTTTCAGCATTCAAAACTTTACCTGACGAAGAGAAGATGGCCTCGTTCCTTCTCCTTGAGGTTTGCGATCTCCTACACTAATATTTGCATTTAACCCATTAATGCCCACCGTTGCCATATGGCAACACTAAACACAACACCGTTACGTAAAACATTTGCTCCCCTACTACTCAGAGAAACTGTGGCGCGCGCTGTGTTTTCGACACCTAATGCTGTGGTGGACAAGATATAAGTAACCCCAGCATGGTTTGTTCCAAATTCGGTGTGTTTTTGTTCTGTGATTTATTGCTTGTCTTAAAATGCTTGAAGCAAAGGACATTCGAATCGAGTAAGTACAGTACTTTTTATTCAAAATAAAATATATAAACGACTGCTCACGTTTACAAAAGCATAAATACTGCAACTAATTTGCATGCTATCAAAGGGCATTGTTGCCATATGGCGACGCTAAGTACTTCCAGTACAATGTCTTTATTAATTTTCTAGTACATAAACTATTTATATATCATGTTTTTATGGTTTTCACGCCTGATTTTATTTGGACTGATACACTGACAATGATTGAAGAGGAAGAGATTGATGGTGGAACTCTCCTAGCCAAACATTGCAACAAACAAAAGATTGTGGAAATGAGAATGAAGGGGGTTTGGGTGAAGTACGTTTTCTTTTCCAGTTTTCTTTGTAACAGGTTATAATCATTTATCATTCAAACGTCACTACTGGGAGTCAAGACTAAATATGAAAAATGATACTGTTTGTCAAGCAGCGAAACACAATATGTTTTTTCAAATAAATCGCCTTTTGAGTTTCGCAGTTAATGCTAAATTAAACGCTGAAGACAGATGGAAGGTTAAACCACTTGATTTGATTTGATTTCGATGAGAGCATAGTAACATAAAAAGTAAGCCAAAAGTGCTAAAAAATCTATTTTTGCTACAGTTCTTTCAACCTCGCGTTGACAGAGACAAATATGCAAGGTGGAAAAGTGAAAATACGAAAAGATTACCTCGAAATTTATAAATTTGTCACAAATTAAAATTTCCTCAAACCTTCTTAAACTGGCTGGACTATAAACTGCATCTGGTCGGTGCAAAGACTAAGAATGTGTGAAAATTGCAAGTGCAAGTATGACATTTTGAAAGCAATTATTTTGTACCAGCGTTTTACCGGTTATCTGTTATTTTTTTAATTTTTGCTATATTTAAGCAACAAAAGCTTATTAGTAACTAATCGTTATTATTTTGAACCTTAGTGCCATAATGTCTTTTATCCGTAATTCAAGTCTACGCCATACTTATTCGGTTCATAGTAAGTTAATCTTGATGCACACAATTAAGTATCCGTGTACCTTTTGAGTTTTTACGTTCGTCTTTTTTTAATTGTTATATTTTCAGACGCTTTTATGTAAAAAAAAACTATAGGGACGTATAAACGATTTATATTTATACTAAAATGCATGTTTATACCGTAAATGCAGATATATGAACCGGTGTACCTACATTCAGTTTGCATACCTTTAGAACACTTTTACTATGTTTAATGAAATATTTTAGGCTAGTTACTAGTATGGTGTAAAGATTTATGTTTTATGAACAATTACGACACATTATTAATTTATTAAATACCAAAATAAAAAGTTTACCTCGAGTAGGATTTGAGCCTACGACCGGTACCGCGCCAACCAACTGCACTATCGAGATACTCAATCGACGTAAATTTTGTCTTTACGTATGTAGAACTGATGTAAATTCTAAATTTATTTATGTATTTAATAAAATTAATAATAAATTTTAATTACATATTTACTTTTGAACTTATTCGTTCATAACAAAACTTATAATACTCGTAATTACAATTCATGTCTTTTCGCAGCTCTATCTCGAACTCGAAGGTTAGGCAAGAGTTTTTTTAGATGACGAATAAAAATGAAAGTGTTTTATACATTTACTAGCCTATAACTTAACAATTCTAAATATTCACACTTACTCTAAACTAAACAATAACAAAACAAAACGATTAATGTAAACTTCAAACTAAACCAAAATACAATTACCCTATGAAAAATGAAAAAATAAACGGGCACACTGGGTGGCTTCCAAACCACTCAAGGCATTCGACTCTTCTCTTTTTACGGTAGCTGAAGAAAACAATGTTAACGATACAGGTAAAAGTAATGCATCCACACAAGGATAAGTTAACTCAAAATACGTTAAAGTAAACAAAGGAGAATCAGAAAAGACGCGGATCAGGAACAGGAATTAGAATGAGAAGGAATACTGGAATATTTATATTTTTATACTAGCAGGGTGCATAAACTAAACGTTTTATGTAGTCTGGTGTAAAAGAATGGTTGACAAACTATGTTTCTTTGATTTGGTCTTTAACTAATCGCGTAGTTCGATACAGGAGGAGCTCGGATTCAAGAAGAAAAGTAGATTACAAAACGGACAACTACACTGAAATAATATTAATGCTCACTCTTATTTACATAATGTCTACGGTCTGGAATTTGATTGATGACAAGAAGTAATTATGAACAGCCTGGTCTAGTTGATCGCTTTCCTTCTGAATACTTTTGCACGTAGTAAGGTGTGTGTAAATTTGTAGGTAGCATCCGCCAGTAGACCTGGACAATCAGCTCCGTTGTGCTCCCGCCGTTGCGTCCTCTATGTGTGCTTGTGTAGGTAAAAAAAACTTATGTGCAAGTGAAGGTAAATTTGTGAAGTATACAGGAGAAAGGATTGAATAAAGATAGAAATCCGCTTACGGCTTCTGTTAAGAATGTTAGGTCAAAGATTTGCTAATGTTTAGGTAGTGGGACTGGAGGAGACTCTGACGTAGAAAACTTTCAACGTTCAACTGATTATCCTGTAATTTTGGGAAAACTGGTTAATTAGCGAAGAATTAAAAAAAATTCGGCTCTTTTGCATAACACATACTACACATTTTGTTATGGGTTCTGAATGCTCGCTGCAAATAGGCCGATTGCAAAATTTACATACTTTTCTTGTTTTTCTTTAGAATAAAACTGTTGAGTGACATCTAAAATAGCTCCGAACCTGTATGGATCTTCTAGAAGCCTCCTTTGATTATGCTTATTTTGAAAGTATAACTGGGTCTGCTATAATGGATTCAATCTCCGATATTGTTGGCAAGTATCTCAAAAACCTGGGAGCCTTTAAACGCTTGTAACTTTGGACAGGCATGATTCCTTTCCTAGACAAGCAAGGAAAGTTTTGTCCACTACCGATGGATCTGGTGGTTGCAGGGTTATTTTTCGAGTAAATGCTGTGGGCTGCTAGGGATGCTACGTTTATTATATTAAAAAACGTGTCATGTGGCCAAGAAGGGTGTCTTTTTGTGGTATAATGTGTAACCATCTTATCCATACACCGTTGGCCGAATTGCAGTACATAACTACTTTTGGCTTTTGTTTGGGTCCGGTGATTCTGCTATTGTTGTGCATAGTTGATAGCAATGTCTATATTTTATTTGGCACATAGGAACAAATGCTAACTTTGCTATTCTCCCTGAACCCACATGTTCTCCTCCTTATTTTGTTTCACTTCCTTTAGGATGCAGGACTTATTTTGGCCCCTGAATTGGTAGCACAAATCTATGACAGCTCATTTTCCTTGGTGGTTTTCGGGGCTCAGTGATTGGATAAGAGGTGTGTGCATCATAAGCCCACTAAGCCTTGATACCGTATTTCGTAGATTTGGACAGAGTATGCTGAGTAAATATATTCCTGCCTCTAAAAGGAAACAGTTGCTCATCTACAGTTGGTCACACATGTTGATGACTAATTTGCGTGCAACGTCAACGAAATACCTGTTGTTTTATCTGATTTTACTCTATCACTTGTGGTGTTCTCGTTGTCAAAAGAAGACATCGCCATATCTTATGACACCTGTTCATCCCCAGTGGATAGGAATCAGGCATCCATAAAACTTTCACATATTTATTATTAGCATGATAAACGCCCATTGCTATTAGTACGCCAACATAGGCGTACAGTCCATCTTGATTCAAACTGTTCCACTGCTGCCTACGTTTTCCTGGGTTATCTGTGTTCCATTTGTTGGGGGCAGGGTCAGCTTTCCTATTAGTTTCTCTTTCTATTATGACCACAATAA
>JARFJB010001712.1:792500-840000 GCA_036346205.1 Vesta saturnalis
CTAAAGCCATCAGAAAAAACAGTATATCTTCATTTCCCCCATGACATTTTTTGACGACTGATTCTGCAGACAAAACCAGTCTTTTTGTGGATCCATTTGCATCAAACTCGTGTCTTACGTATTCTGGATAAGATATGCTCCTAGTCAGCTCTTCTTCAAACGCTATGAAACAAATTCATTTTTGATACAAACTATTAAAATCGATCATCAGTAGGTTTGACCCCAACAAGGCTACTGGCCCAGACGGTATCCTAGATATTGTTTTAAATAAATGTTCCCCCGGACTAGCACCAGTCCTATCTAAGCTCTATTCAATCTGTCTTCTGAGAAATTTCCATCAGCATGGAAGTTAGTAAATCCAAAAAAAAGGCGACAAGACATCCCATTACCACCACTTCCATTTTTCTAGTCATGGAAAAAGCCATCAATCAGTGACTTTCCTTGAGCCTAACAAACCCCTTAGTAACCATCAATACGTTTTTACGCAGAGTCGTTTAACAGATGATCTTGTTCCATACGTGAGTGAAGTTTGGAACAATACATTAGAACAATAAGGTGAAAGAGTTGTTGTCGCTTTAGATAGTTCAAAGGCGTAAGTGTTTACTTGCCAAACTCGCTTTGTTTGAGTTAACTAATGCGCTGGGTGTCCAGTGTACTTGATGAAAGACGAATACGTGTAGCAGTTAAAGGTTCATTTTCAAACGAAGTTGGCTTTAACACGGACGTGCTATAGGTATGGGTTATAGCTATAACGCTTTTTCTGCTATACATAAACCATTCTATTTCTGCAACAACTAACTCGATCTATTGCTTTGATGACGAAAGCACTCTTCGTCGTAGCTCATCTCAATCTACTCATAAGAGTAATTCTCCTTCCATCTCAAATCAAGATATTAAAGCTGAAATGACCACATCAGTAACGTCATCAAAGCTCAGTGTTGCCCTGCATCTACCAGAAAAGATCGATCATTTCCTAATGTAAGCATTAATGGCTAAGATGTTAAGTTTTCCGACTCTATGACTATGTTGATGACTGGGTCTTCAAATCTGTGTAAATTGTCAACCATGGGTTAGCAATCTTCTGTCAGCTACTAATGCAAATGCTCGTAAAGTAGGCCTTTTGTACAGATCTAAGCAGTAGTTTAACTCCCGGAAACACTTTCTGCTGTATTAGGCCCAAATTAGACCTCATCTAGAGTATAATTCTCACCTCGGATTGATGCTGCCAATACGCCACAGATATCGTTGATCGTATTCAAAGAAGAGCGGTTAGGCTGATAAATGACCCGTCCTTAACTTCTGACCTACAGTCCATTGTAGTACCTTATCGGTATTACAATGGCTATCGCCTAAACTGCTCAGGACCACAAATATTAAAAAAGATATTACTATAGAAATCTGGTTATCCGGCTCAGTCAAAATATATCTTGAAATTTAGTAAATATCTGTTAAGATTTGATCTACCTTTTTTTTTAATAATCTGTTTGTTATATTTAGAAAAAGGACCTCAAAGAGCACTAAATAAACTAATTTTTACAACTCGTAATATTATCTTATACGTATTCCATGTATGTTTGTTAAGTGGAGTTGGCGATGTTTCATATGCCATTTTCAATTTGCATTTGAAGAAAAGACCTCATAAGTTTGTTATATGTTGATCTCACGATACATCTCTGCTTATTTTTGAAATAGAAATACGACGCTGAAGTTATTACGGAATATTTTATGCTACAGAATAAAATTTGTGATGGCTCGTCCACGAGATCCTTCATAATCGTCAGAGACATGAGCCAAATGGTCCCTAAGAAAGCTAGCCTGAGATGTAGTGGTACGAGGTAAACGTTTGAGCTGAATTTGACCCAAAAACTGTATTATGACACTAATTTTGTTGTTAACGCAATAGTAAAAAGTCTCTTGATAACGAAAAGCCCAGTATTGTAGCAAAGGGTTGTCAGTCAACATTTGTCCGAATGTCGTCCAAAATCTACATTCATACACTACCGTAGTTGGGGCGCACACACACTCACACTCACACTTACACTTACACTTACACTCACACACACACACACACACACACACACACACACACACTCACTCACTCAAACACACACAATAACTCATAACACTACTCACATCAATACAACATCACAACATAACATCACTCAATACACTAAACAACTCATACTCAACACTCACACTCAACACTCACCTAATACACATCACACTGACAACACATCACACTCACACAACTCACACTCACATATCACACTCACACTACACTCACACTCAACACTCACACTCACGCTCACACTCACCTCACACACACTGACACCCAACACATACACTACTCACACTCACATCATAACACTCACTCACACTCAACACTCACACTACACTACACCACATCACCTCACACTTACACTCACATTCAGTCAATCAGACCACAACTGAAATACTGAAACTAACTGTATTACTATCGCTGACATATTTCAAATTTTAAAATCTGTTCAATATCTCATCACTTACAAATATCATTACAACATTCTTTTCACTATTGTCACAATTTAACCAACAATACTGTCATATAAGACACAAATATATATAGTACTGTAACTAATTATACTATCGATATATTTCATAAACATGTATTTAAAATGTCTAGTACTTTGTCATGTTCCAATAATCTATCATTCAATACATACTAGTTCACACACATTCTTTTCACATACTATTAATATAATTCACTTACCACACAATACATTCATCTCAAACACACACTTAATTCATCATTATGATAATCATCAATTATAGCATAAATACATACATAACAATGCACAAACTTGCACATAACAACAGAAGATAGCTCAACCTTTCTAAACAAATTCCTACTAACCAATTCCAAATCTTACAGTTCCATATATTCATTTCTCACATAGTTTCATTAACCATAAACGAACTCAATTCACTACTTCATGTAACTACTAATTAACACTACATCAATCACACATACAACATCACATCACACACACATCACAGCCACTTAACACTAACACGTTCTACTACAATTTCAATCACATCCTCATTCTACTACATAGATCTATCGTTTTTTACTCATCATTACACTCGTTAACACAGACAATCATACTCATATCGTCACATACTTTCTTAACAATTAATCACATTTCTCATAAACATGTAGTATCGTTTTTTAATCATTATCTCTATAAAAGAAATCAAGTTATTATGTTACTGAACTGACTCTGTATAATTTGACAATTTCATAAAATTAAATTGTTTTATGATCTAATAATTATACCACATCTTCTTCATTAAATGAGCCACTATCAACATACAACTTCACTGTAATTCAAATACTGTTTATACACTAATTTTAAAATCCTTATTTATTATTTAACATACTTAATTAATAACTTTGTAAATTAACTAGAATCTTAGCAATACATTTATAAATAAATAAGCAATAACACTATAAATAAAATTAGACACTTTGTTCAAACATGTAAACCTTCTTTTCAATACATTCATTTCACCAAACGACATAATTTCTTAAGTTAATTAATGATCACACTTATTTCAACAAGATCTAGATCATAAGAATCAGAGTTGAAGTGTAACTTTTCCTTAACTGAATTCCAATTTAAAATCTGTATTGGTTATATGTTTGCTTCATTACTAAATTAATATTGCTTTATTGAATAATTGATAAAATTTCTATACAAGAATAATAAAACATTTAACCATTTTAGTATCTAACATCTTTCTTTAAAATTTAAATACATTTTCATTTATAAATAGGTAGGTTATCGGTTTTTTTTTTGGTATCCATTGTTATTCTCCTCGTATGAAAAGAAATGCATAATTATTATTGTTATGCGGTCAATACTTTCTGTATAATTATGTATGTATCAATTTCGCCATAAACATGTATGTAGTTTTTAAGTGAGATTCTAATAAGTTATAGACCGCTGCTCACTTGCTCTCATTAAAGAGCCACCACTGTATCAAGCCATACTCAAATACAACACTTTTGTAAATTGAAATCTGTTTAGTACACTAATTTTAATAATCCTTATTTATTATTGTAACAATACTTAATTAATAATTGTGAAATTAATAAGAATTCTTAGCAATAACGATTTATAAATAAATAACAATAACACTAGTATAATAAAATTAGACACTTTGTTCAAAATGTAAACCGTTCTTTTCAATACACATTTCACAGCGACGTACAATAGAACGGCTTAAGTTAATTAAATGATGCACCCTTATTTCATTGCAAGCATCTCTGATGCGATTGTGAAGTTCTTCAAGTGTATTAACCGGAGTGGTATACACTTTTTCCTTCATGAATCCCATACAAAAAAGTCAAGTGGCGTTAAATCGGGGGATCTGGGAGGCCACGCCATTGGACTTCCACGACCTATCCACCTCCCAGGGTAGTTATTGTTTAGCCAATTTCTTACATTTCTGCCATAATGGGCCGAACATCCATCAAGCTGAAACCAAGAATGTCCTCTTATATTCAAAGGAATGTTTTCCCACATATTAACATGTTCTTCTTCTAAAAATTGTAGGAAATTTTCTGAATTTACACGTTGTGGCAAGTAATAAGGTCCAAACACGTGGTTGCCGTAAATTTCAATCCAGACATTTGTACTAAATTCATGTTGAAAACTTCTTGGTCGAATGGCATGTGGGTTTTCATGTGCCCATATATGCAGATTGTGAAAGTTTACGATACCACGACGAGTAAAACAGGATTCATCAGTCCACAGTATGTTGGATAAGAAATCTCTATTATTTTGAATGGAGTTAAGAACCCACCTACAATAATTAAGTCTTCGTTCGGCGTCACCTGGGCATAAACCATGAGTAACAGCAGTACGTCGAGTACTTGTCGTGGGGTTCCTATTAAATTCACGCAATATACCCTCTCCAATTCTATCTCGTCCACGGTTGTTCTGTCGGTCCCCATCTACATTTTTCAAATCCTGGTTAACAAATCGACGATGGATACTCACAAAAACAGAATGATGAGGTTGTCGTCTATTTGGAAATCTTCTCCGATACTCCCTAGTTACGTACCTTGAATTCCCATTTGCGAACCCATAAATAAAATGAATGTCGGCTTGTTCGCTATTTGTAAATGTAAACGGCATGTTACACTAATTAAAAGCTGGCAAATCAAATGAAATAACTTTTTGAACTTAAAAACAATAATTAATAACAGTGAAATTATTCAAGATGAAGCAAGTGTTTGTAAAAAGTCAAACTGTCGTTTCAAAATATAAAATTTAATACTTACTTGTTTTCCAAGGAGTATCATATTTTGTTGCAATGAAATAAGGGTGCATCATTTAGTTAACTTAAGACGTTCTATTGTACGTCGCTGTGAAATGTGTATTGAAAAGAACGGTTTACATTTTAAACAAAGTGTCTAATTTTATTATATCAGTGTTATTGTTATTTATTTATAAATCGTTATTGCTAAGAATTATTATTAATTTCACAATTATTAATTAAGTATTGTTACAATAATAAATAAGGATTGTTAAAATTAGTGTACTAAACAGATTTCAATTTACAAAAGTCTTGTATTTGAGTATGGCTTGATACAGTGGCGGCTCTTTAATGAGAGCAAGTGAGCAGCGGTCTATAACTTATTAGAATCTCACTTAAAAACTACATACATGTTTATGGCGAAATTGATACATACATAATTATACAGAAAGTATTGACCGCATAACAATAATAATTATGCATTTCTTTTCATACGAGGAGAATAACAATGGATACCAAAAAAAAAACCGATAACCTACCTATTTATAAATGAAAATGTATTTGAAATTTTAAAGAAACGATCGTTAGGTACTAAAATGGCTCTAAATGTTTTATTATATCTTTTGTATTAAAAACTTTATATTCAATTATTCACATAAAGCACATTACTTAACTTAGTACCACATCAAACACTAAAAATCAAAATAACTCGGAAACGCACAGGAATTTCGAAACAGAAGAAGGTACATTATTTTTGTTAAACTGTATGTAGATAATGAAAATAACAGGTTTTTTTTTTTAAAATAGTCATTGGCGTAGAAGTTCTGTATATGAAAGGGGTTGAGCACCCCCTCCACTCCGCCACTGTGCAAGTTTGTGAACATTCTTATCGCTTGTTTTATGCCCTTTAATTAATAGAGATTATCCCCCCAACATGAAAAAAATCTAAGCATTCGTTTATGAGTTATAATGAAAATTTGAGAAAAAAAATTATATTCAACACCCTGTATCTCGGAAACGAAGCCTTCTACGACATATGTTTATAGGAACTTTTCTTTTTAGAAACATGTGTTCTATCTCCTGTTAAAGTTTGTCTACAAAAAACTGACTCACCCTGTATATATATATATATATATATATATATATATATATATATTCCGACAAAAAGGTTTCTGAGGAAGCTCGTCAGTACCAAAATACGAGATACTGGAAATTTTGTATCAAAAAGTTGCGTTTCGTTGCGGTTGAAAAATCGATTGCTTACGATAAAGACGTAAATTATATGCTCCACAAAGGTCATCGTTTGGGTTTCAAGTTTCCTAAAATACATATTTATACACTAATTTTATTGCAGTTGCGGAAAATGACTTGTCTCGATGACCAAAAGGTAACAATAAGTACTATAAGTATTCGACCATATTATTCGCCTTACACACAAGGTGTCGTTTGCAAAACAAACAGCGCGTTCTCTGCTGGGATTGCGGCTTTTTAACAGAACAGGATCAAGTAAGATCAAAGTGGTACATTAAGAACATAATATAACTTAATTTAGGTAAAATAGTGGCAAAGTGTGTAGCGGTTAGAAAGGTGACGGATTTAATTTACATAATATACTAAATATACGATAAAACCAGGTTTAACATTTTATTAAGTGCATAAGAAAATCCCCAAAGCCCCACTAAGTAATAGCTTTAAATAATGTCGTCAACTTATTGTTGTAAATATTGAAAAGGAGAGTACCATCCCTATACATTAATGGTCATGACCGCAGATATTGGTTTTAAGAAAGTGATCACTGAACCTAAGACCCTCACAGCCGGCGAAAAGAAAATATTGATGTGTGTATTGGAATAAGTTTTCTCTAATAAGTATCTAGATTTTCTACTGGTTGAGTTGATTACAGCTCATAGCAGTTTTGTATACAAATAATGATTTCCCCTGTCAGCAAATTTGATTTAATCGGGAGTCTCCTCATTTTGGGGTAGAGCTCTACTAATCTCTGGGCTTAGCGTGATGGATAGGGTTACGAGACCAATGGGATGATCGGAGCGGTAGCTTGACCCAACACCTTTAGATTTATTTTAATGGGGCCAAAATTGTATTTTGATAGACCGAAAATTGATATATGAAAATGTAAACTTTCACCATTAACACTCATAATAAAATACTTATCTTTTTGGGATTTTTAATGGTGTACTTTAAATTATACAATCTAAACGTTTCGATAACACTTACAGTTATCTTCGTCAGTAGTAATGTTAGTTAAAATTGTTAAAGATGTAGTAAACAATTTTGTCAAATTTGAAAAATTCAAACATAAACATAAGCCTGCTATTAATATAACAGTTTGAGAAACGTATAAGCCAACTATAAAATTGTAGTAAAGAATAACTAGGTCATTAAAATTAAATATTGTTAAACTGCCTCAAAGATGACAAACCAGAACACTCTCTACGCGAAAGCTAACGATGAAATTTGCCAGCCAAAAACACATTTAACAAAATTTAATCGAGTTATGATGTAAGTGTAAAGTTGTGAAAAACTTCAATTTTAAAATGATAGAAGCATTCACAAATCCAAACATTACATCAAAAAATAACCCAGTTAATCTAACAAAGAGATATCTTTATCAATAATTGGAAGTGTTATTAACAATGAAAAGCACAATGCAGAACGTTCTTTGTAATTTTTAATTTCAATTTAATTTCAACTACTTATGTTAAATTATAGTGCTGTGGAAATTTAACATATAATTGATAAAGCATTTGCTTCAAGGTCTAGGAAAACACAGCAAAAACCTAGACATACCAAAAGTTGAAAACAAATTAAAATCAAGGCGTATCATTATGCTCTTTTTAATTATAAGATGCCAAAACCTATTTAAACGGAGATTTTCTTCTTGTCTATTAAAATTATTCGGGTGTTTATATATTTCAATAGCTTCACGTTGCAAACGAACATAATAATGGGTTTGTCTTGACAATATTTTCATATTGTCAAATTGAATGTCATGATTTAAATTATTCAGGGCATGGTCAGCCACAGCAGACCTCTCTGGTTGACCCAATCTACAAAATCTCATATGTTCTTTGCGTCTTGTATCAAAGCTACGTTTTGTGGTCCCGATGTATACTTTTCCACATGAACAAGATAACTTATACACTCCGGAAGATGATAAAGGGTTTGACACATCTTTAGGTGATCTTAAATGTTCTTTAATTTTTCTTGTAGGTTTAAAAATAGTCCTAATGCCATGTTTGATTAGGATTTTTCAATTCTATTTGTAACATTAGCTATAAAGGAAGAAAAGCAGTACCAACATTAAGAACTGGTTTTTCTTTAAGGTTACGCCTAGAAGGTGTAATAACATTATTAATATCTGTAAGTGAATATCCATTATCTTGTAAGGATTTTCTTAAATATTTATATTCATCATTCAAAAATTCAGGGTCACAAATTCGTTTTGCTCGATCTACTAAAGATTTAATTACACTAATTTTTTGACGTGGATGGTGGTTGGATAATTTATGAAGGTATCTATCAGTGTGTGTCGGCTTTCTGTAAACCTTAAAAGATAGTGAATTATTATTTTAGATATTAATATGTCAAGAAATGGTAAACTTCCATTAGTTTCTTTTTCCATGGTAAACTGAATACTAGGATGTATACCATTTATAAAACCAAAAACTCATGCAGTGCTTCTTCTCCATGTCTCCAAATAACAAATGTGTCATCTACATATCTATACCAAACTGAAGGTTTTTAGGTGTATTTTGTAACGTTAATGTTTCAAATTTTTCCATATAAAAATTAGCTATAACAGGACTAAGGGACTACCCATTGCTACACCTTCAATCTGTTCATAAAATTTATTATTCCACTGAAAATAAGTTGTAGTAAGACAGTGCTGAAAAAGAATGGTTATGTCCTTTGGAAAAAGATGATCTATGTATTCAATAGTTTCTTTTAGAGGTACTTTTGTAAAAGTGAAATAACATCAAAACTGACCATTATATCACCCTCTTCAATTTTGAAACTATGCATTTTTTCAACAAAGTCGGCAGAATTTTTTAATGTAATGGGGTGTTTTTCCTATATGAGGTTGTAATAACAATGTAAGATGTTTTGCAAGGTGATATGTAGGAGAACCAATTGCACTAACAATAGGCCTTAAAGGAATATTAGGTTTATGAATTTTGGTAAACCATATAGTTTTGGTGAAATAGCTTCAGAGTTAGATAGTTTCTTCTTTATTTCTTCAGGAATAGATGATAATTTAATCAGCTCTTTAGTTTTTAAAAGAAACTTTTTGTTGGATCTTTCGGTATTTCATAAGTTTCTGGTCCCAACAATTGTTCTATCTTAGTGTTATAATCGTTCATATGTCTAGGTTTTTGCTGTGTTTTTCCTAGACCTTAAGCAAATGCTTTATCAATTATATGTTAAATTTCCACAGCACTATAATTTAACATAAGTAGTTGAAATTAAATTGAAATTAAAAATTACAAAGAACGTTCTGCATTGTGCTTTTCATTGTTAATAACACTTCCAATTATTGATAAAGATATCTCTTTGTTAGATTCAACTGGGTTATTTTTTGATGTAATGTTTGGATTTGTGAATGCTTCTATCATTTTAAAATTGAAGTTTTTCACAACTTTACACTTACATCATAACTCGATTAAATTTTGTTAAATGTGTTTTTTGGCTGGCAAATTTCATCGTTAGCTTTCGCCGTAGAGAGTGTTCTGGTTTGTCATCTTTGAGGCAGTTTAACAATATTTAATTTTAATGACCTAGTTATTCTTTACTACAATTTTATAGTTGGCTTATACGTTTCTCAAACTGTTATATTAATAGCAGGCTTATGTTTATGTTTGAATTTTTCAAATTTGACAAAATTGTTTACTACATCTTTAACAATTTTTAACTAACATTACTACTGACGAAGATAACTGTAAGTGTTATCGAAACGTTTAGATTGTATAATTTAAAGTACACCATTAAAAATCCCAAAAAGATAAGTATTTTATTATGAGTGTTAATGGTGAAAGTTTACATTTTCATATTTCAGTCCTTTATGGGAGGAAACTTATCGTTTTATCAGACAATTTGAAAAATTAAGGAAACGTAAAGCACAATTATTATCGTCACTCACTTTTTTATTACGATGCCGAGACCAAAAGATTATCCCAAAGTTTATCTATATTAAAAGAAATTTTAATAACAAGCAATAATATTTACAGAAGAACTGAAAATGCTTTCTACGTAATCAAATACATATTACTAGGAAGTTACTGGATAACACCGATAAAATCTTTTATATTTACATTTAGAAATTTCATCTATTTTGAATAAAGAAGATTGGGATAAAATTGATTCTATAACGTTTAAATCTATGGAAATAAATTTTGACATCTCAGTCAACGTCAAAAAGAAAAATTTAATAAATTATACAAACAACAAAATAATAGACCATCTATTGATTGTAGAAAACAGTTATAAACCTTTCTGATAATGTTGTTTCAGATTATGCTATTGAAGCGCTTTCTAAAGGAGGAAATTTTGCGATAACACCAAGAGTAATACCTTTTGAAGATATAATTTCCAACATCGAAAACTCCATTAGATTATTACCTTTTGATGCTGCTAATGAAGTTAGATATAACACCGTTAACATATTACGTAAAACAAAACCTCCAAAGAGCAACTTATCCTTTCGTCAACGACATTTTACTTGATCTTAAACGCAATGAAAATATTATAATATTAAAATCAGATAAAGGTAATGCAACTGTTATATTAAATATGAACGATTATAACACTAAGATAGAACAATTGTTGGGACCAGAAACTTATCATGAAATACCGAAAGATCCAACAAAAAGTTTCTTTAAAACTAAAGAGCTGATTAAATTATCATCTATTCCTGAAGAAATAAAGAAGAAACTATCTAACTCTGAAGCTATTTCACCAAAACTATATGGTTTACCAAAATTCATAAACCTAATATTCCTTTAAGGCCTATTGTTAGTGCAATTGGTTCTCCTACATATCACCTTGCAAAACATCTTACATTGTTATTACAACCTCATATAGGAAAAACGCCCATTACATTAAAATTCTGCCGACTTTGTTGAAAAAATGCATAGTTTCAAAATTGAAGAGGTGATATAATGGTCAGTTTTGATGTTATTTCACTTTTTACAAAAGTACTCTAAAAGAAACTATTGAATACATAGATCATCTTTTTCCAAAGGACATAACCATTCTTTTTCAGCACTGTCTTACTACAACTTATTTTCAGTGGAATAATAAATTTTATGAACAGATTGAAGGTGTAGCAATGGGTAGTCCCCTTAGTCCTGTTATAGCTAATTTTTATATGGAAAAATTTGAAACATTAACGTTACAAAATACACCTAAAAAACCTTCAGTTTGGTATAGATATGTAGATGACACATTTGTTATTTGGAGACATGGAGAAGAAGCACTGCATGAGTTTTTGGTTTTATAAATGGTATACATCCTAGTATTCAGTTTACCATGGAAAAAGAAACTAATGGAAGTTTACCATTTCTTGACATATTAATATCTAAAATAATAATTCACTATCTTTTAAGGTTTACAGAAAGCCGACACACACTGATAGATACCTTCATAAATTATCCAACCACCATCCACGTCAAAAAATTAGTGTAATTAAATCTTTAGTAGATCGAGCAAAACGAATTTGTGACCCTGAATTTTTGAATGATGAATATAAATATTTAAGAAAATCCTTACAAGATAATGGATATTCACTTACAGATATTAATAATGTTATTACACCTTCTAGGCGTAACCTTAAAGAAAACCAGTTCTTAATGTTGGTACTGCTTTTCTTCCTTTTATAGCTAATGTTACAAATAGAATTGAAAAATCCTAATCAAACATGGCATTAGGACTATTTTTAAACCTACAAGAAAAATTAAAGAACATTTAAGATCACCTAAAGATGTGTCAAACCCTTTATCATCTTCCGGAGTGTATAAGTTATCTTGTTCATGTGGAAAAGTATACATCGGGACCACAAAACGTAGCTTTGATACAAGACGCAAAGAACATATGAGATTTTGTAGATTGGGTCAACCAGAGAGGTCTGCTGTGGCTGACCATGCCCTGAATAATTTAAATCATGACATTCAATTTGACAATATGAAAATATTGTCAAGACAAACCCATTATTATGTTCGTTTGCAACGTGAAGCTATTGAAATATATAAACACCGAATAATTTTAATAGACAAGAAGAAAATCTCCGTTTAAATAGGTTTTGGCATCTTATAATTAAAAAAGAGCATAATGATACGCCTTGATTTTAATTTGTTTTCAACTTTTGGTATGTCTAGGTTTTTTGCTGTGTTTTTCCTAGACCTTGAAGCAAATGCTTTATCAATTATATGTTAAATTTCCACAGCACTATAATTTAACATAAGTAGTTGAAATTAAATTGAAATTAAAAATTACAAAGAACGTTCTGCATTGTGCTTTTCATTGTTAATAACACTTCCAATTATTGATAAAGATATCTCTTTGTTAGATTCAACTGGGTTATTTTTTGATGTAATGTTTGGATTTGTGAATGCTTCTATCATTTTAAAATTGAAGTTTTCACAACTTTACACTTACATCATAACTCGATTAAATTTTGTTAAATGTGTTTTTTGGCTGGCAAATTTCATCGTTAGCTTTCGCCGTAGAGAGTGTTCTGGTTTGTCATCTTTGAGGCAGTTTAACAATATTTAATTTTAATGACCTAGTTATTCTTTACTACAATTTTATAGTTGGCTTATACGTTTCTCAAACTGTTATATTAATAGCAGGCTTATGTTTATGTTTGAATTTTTCAAATTTGACAAAATTGTTTACTACATCTTTAACAATTTTTAACTAACATTACTACTGACGAAGATAACTGTAAGTGTTATCGAAACGTTTAGATTGTATAATTTAAAGTACACCATTAAAAATCCCAAAAGATAAGTATTTTATTATGAAAATTTGATATGGTTTGAATGATCGAATTAGAAAGGAAATGTGAAACATTTTACTGCAGAGTGTAGAACATGCAGTGCGGTGCGTTTATACGCGAGTAGGGTAATGTAAACGGCTTGAAGGGTTGCGTTGAATTTTGCCATAATGCTTTTGTTTTGTGTTTCATTAGTGCTTGTGGACCTATGGTAACACGATATACTCGTAATGGGTTCGATTCCCGTTACCATCTACCTTTAATGAGGGAATTTTAAGCTGTTCTTTTATACACGTATAGGGGCATGATTTCTGTGTACACGCACATTATTTGCGGTATATAGGCCAATGCTGGGGTAGTAACTTCCCCCTCAGTAGCCTAAATCTGTTCATTCCAATCATCTATTCTGACGACACCCATCCTTAATCCGACCATGCATATTCACCTATATGTTTCTATATAGGAAACTTATAGCTATAGCTGAAGGAGCGTGGAAAGCTCGAACAGTCTCCTCTCTTCCTAGGTAAAGGAATGAAATACGCCGCTTTTCCTTTTTTTGGTCGGTTTTCTTAGTTTTTGTTCGATTTAGAATACCTCTTTTATTGTGAATAAATGTTGATATAAAATTTTATAAGCGTTTGTAACAAACGTATTGTTATGTAAGATACCTAAATTTTTATGCCATTATACAGTGAATTGCGAGATTTATCAAAATTTATAATAAAAGTCGGTTATAATCTTAATATACTTGCAATAGTTATGTAGATCACTACTCCAGAAATAGTTCAATGAGTACAAGGAGAATTGCGGAGAAATGTGTCAGCCGAGAGCTGCAACTGGGAATATCAACAAAATAGTTTCTGTACGTACAATACATTACATTTTTTATCAACAGTAATCACATAAGTGGTGATAATTTTTTGATAATTTTAAAGAGTCTTAGTCGCTACAGAAATCTCACCAGTGGATTTCTTAATTTCTTAATAGCAACAAAGATATGTGCTAACCAAGTTAAAATGGTAAAAAGAACTAATACCACGAATGCAATTAGGCGTAATTATTTTTTAAACTATGCAGCAAAATCTTAAACAAGTATGTAAGTATTTTTATTAATTAATTAGGAATGTTTACAAGTGCTGTAATTAATGTTGTAATTATTGTAGTTATTCCTTGAAGTGAAGAGGACGAAACAGTGTCTCTTCTTTAGTTGTTGATTACGGTTGTGTGATGCTCTTCATCAAGTGGTAGATAGGGTTTAATGGAGCTTGCACTTTTAGCTAGTTGTCTTACAGCAGAAGAACGATTTGAATGGTTTGTAAATTTTAGTTTGTTAGGATGCAAGCCAATCCTTTGGGCCACTTGTTTTGTCTATTTTCCTATTTAATTTTGTCCTACCGGGAGATTTTTATACCACCCCGTAGATAGAGATTCCTGAAAATATGGATTAGGTGTCAAAAATAAACGAACAGTTTGAATATTTTCAGTTCTTTTTGACATTAATGTATGAAAAAGACATAACGACCATCTGTCAGTCATTTATATTTGGTGTTAGAAACTTGCTACCTGTTAACATACGCGATCCACGTTATGCGGTTTTAGAAATTATTGGGTTGTATTCTATCCTAACAGTATGATTTCCATAATGATCTATTTCTTCTCCAAAATATTGCACCAATGCTTTTATCGCTTCTCCGCCACTCCATGCGAACTCGTAGCTAGCAGTGTGATAAGATTTTCTTTGTAAGCCATTTGGAGTATTTTCATCCCACGCTGCTATTTTCTTTTTTCTTGCGAACTGCAGAAGATGATTTTCTCTTCTCGGGGATTTATTGAATTTCTCGACGTTTAGAATTTCGCGCGTCTCGCGCGGTCTTCAATTCAACGTCAGTGAAGGGATCAATTTTTCTATTATATTTCCCTGAAATATTTTTACTGGGTTCCATTTCACAACGTTCTGATAACAGATTCTTCGTAGTTTTCACCATTGTTTTTGCGCATTTTATATGCGCAGTCCTCCAAAAGTGATGCAATCTGTTTCACCTCGGCTGATGCAGTTAACTCCTACATTCAAAGTAAAAGTCTAAAAACTGTTTCCATATTGTGTTCCTTCTTTTCTTGGTGTTGACTGGTGTTGTTTATTCGACAGCTTTTTGTATTGAATCAGACGAACTTTGACAAAACCTTGTGCTCATGTTGGTTTCTGTAAGATGACTAATTGTAAAGTTCCTTCGAATTTATACCAATCCACTTACCTTATTTTAGAGAAAATATCAAAAGCGGAATTTGAATACTACTCATCAATGTCGACGATGCTGAATTTTTAATGTTTATATTGAAACAAGTGGCTGCGTTACCTTAACAACCAAGTTTTATTTAAACCAAGATCCAATTAAACAACATGAAAGAATTGTCTCTGTGATTAGCTACTAGCAAAGAGTGAGTGCAGTTTTGATGCTATTAGTCGATTTGAAGTTTTTTCTCATTACATTAGCAGCAATTTTCAATACGTTAAAACTTCGTTCTTCTTGTTTGATTTGACACCGTGTATATTTCGTTGGTGGTGTTCAAGATAAGTAAGGTTGACATTGTTAAGTAAAAACAACAAATCAGATTAGGTAGGATTAATACTAACAAAATTGACAGTTAATAACTAAGATTAGCTGCCTCGGTGGTGGAATGGTTAGAATGCTTACCTTTCACCCGAACGGCGCGGGCTCAAACCTGATCAACATAAACGTTGTGTCTAGACCTTGGCCCACAAATACAAACAAAAAACTAACATTATTTTTGCCTGCTATTTGTTTTCTACTAAATTCTTTCAGAAGGTCTTTCAACATGTACAAATGTTTCTTGCTACTGCCGGTCTGTCTAATTTTATTTTTTTTTTTTTTGGACGTATTGCGCAACTTAATTTTGTCACTAGGCATGGCTGCAGGATCTAAAGCAATTCAAAACAAAGGATCTTTAGTCAGAAGGTTAGATATCGATTATTTCTTGCCTTGAGAGCACCCATTATAATTAAAGTGCCGACGACAGCATACATCCCTTTACGTTTTGCTGGATTCACTCTGCAGGATATCTTTGTTAATCCATTATTGTAATGGATTGTTTATCCATTAATGTAATGGATCAGATGAGGTCAGGGTATCCGACAAAATGGGACCTATCCGTCTATTTTGACATTTCTCATTTACGAACATTACGTCGTATTAAGCAGATGTTTCCCACGTTGCATAGACCAAAGACTTGTAAAAATTTTCTTAAATATTGCCTTTCAAAATGACACTAGATAATTCGGTCCCGGCAACCCCAGCACAAATGTTAGCAGTCAAATAACGTTGGTTTTTTAGTGCTCTAATCAATGCATCGCTTCAGAAGCATAATAGTAAAAAATGAGGTCGTTCACTTTACCAGTTTTTGAAAATAAGGATTTCTCAAAAAGTTCGTGTGTGCGTGTGTGCTTGTGTGCGTGTGTGTGCGTGTGTGCGTGTGAGCTCGCGTGCGTGCTTGTGCGTAATTTGTATATACTTGTGTACGACCGCACAATGTTAGCAAGCTGCACGTCAGACAATAACTCATGGGTGTGTGGTGGTGGACACAACACAAAACGTATCGATACTTGGAATGTAAAGAAAATTAGCTAATAGCAACTTAGTACGGCACCGACAATACAGTAACATGAAAATCCCATATTGGTAGCCACTTAGCGGTTGCGGTACCTTGATGTGTGCGTATGTGTTTGTGTGTGTGTGTGTGTGTGTGTGTGTGTGTGTGTGTGTGTGTGTGTCGTGTGTGTGTGTGTGTGTGTGTGTGTGTGTGTGTGTGTGTGTGTGTGTGTGTGTGTGTGTGTGGGTGTGTGTGTGCGTGTGTGTGTGCGTGTGCCACACCAATAACAATGCATTGATGTGGCCTGCAGCACATAATTCGGCTTTGAACAAAACCAGTAGATAGTTGTAGTGTATAGACAATTGATTAATTGCCACACACAGACAGTGCAGTAGCTTCAAAGGCTCATGAAGGCGGCCAGTTAGCGCGTGCGTCATCAGGATGTGTGTGTGTGTGTGTGTGTGTGTGTGTGTGTGTTTGTGCATGTGTTTGTGTGCTTGTGTATCCGTGTAGTTTTTCTTTTATGTATGGGTTGTCATGGGTTTGGGTCTACGGCCGAATTAAAGTACTTCCTGTTTTTGATTGCACTGTTTTCTTGTTGACTGATTTGGTGGACTGTTTAGTTTACATGGTCCGTTTGGTTTGTTTGTTTTGATGTTTACTTGTTGTGTGCATTTGTTTATTGGCGAGATTTCTTGTTTAGCTGTTTCTTTGTGGTGTAGTATTTTGGTTAATAGCTGACGAGCTTGTTTACCTGTTTTTTTAAAGTAACTAACGTAAACTTGCGTTTGAATTTCGGTCAGCTTGTAAGTCATACTGTTTCCAAAATTTTTTAAAAGTTTGAGTGTTGTTTTAATTTTTCAATTGTTTAACATTTGTAAAAGATTTTGAATGTTTGCTTTTGTTTAGCAATTACTTAATTTTTATCTGTTTGCACGTAAATTTATTATACTTGTTTAAAATTTCCACCAATGGTTAAATCACGTTGTACGTAAAATGTTTGCGTTCATTCTTTAACTTTGCGAATTTCATGTTATCGAAAACAGGTAAAATCCCATAAAACCAGTAAAAAGTCCAAGGTGGATTGTAAAAATTTTGACCTATACAGCCAGGGGAAATGTCATTATAACACATTACAGGAACGAAAATCCAGAAGTGTCTGACGTAAATGAAAGGATTCAAGTCTTGTTCCCATAGTATTCAAGTGTTTGTGAAAAAAGTAAAGATAAATGAATTCGACTCAAGTACGAAAACAGTCCTTCTTTGGACTAAACCTGATGACGGGAGCAGAGTACGCTTGTGAAACGTCGCGTTATCAATTAAAACCGTGGAAATGTGCTAATTAGCTCAACTTTTTTTTTTACTTATAGTATTCCCCGAACAGGCTAAGATTTGTCTAACGTGCTAAAGCACTCAGGCACACTGGGGGGTAGGATATTGTTAGACTGCCGAGAAGTATTTATGAATGTCTTCTTTAAATTGACTTAAGTCAAAGTTTGGTGGAAAACAGGAATTCAGTAGTGCATTCTACAATTTGGTGGCCGTATGGAAAAATTTAGGTTGCGCCCGTTTAGTGTGACACGATGGAATTTTGAGTACGTAATTATGGTGTGAATAGGCAAACCGAGTGTTCCTAACAAAGATGACCTGCGAAGGTATTTAGCAGGCACACTTGCCATGGTAATAGGGATAGAACAATGAAAGGACCGAAACTATTCTTCTGTGCTCAAGAGTCTGTAGGTCAGAAGTCAGAGACGTGTCATTTATAAGCGTTGCAGCTCTTTACTGCTGTTTACCATATCAAAGGCGTATTGGGGAGCACTGTCCTAGAGGTGGGAATTGTATTCCAGATGAGGTCGAATTTGAGCCTTATACAGTAAAAGGAGTTGTTGCGATGTGAAGTACTGTTTAGATCTGTATAGAAAGCCCATTTTGCGGACATTTGTTTTACTGGCTGACAATAGGTGGTCAACCATGAAAGGTTCGATGATACGGACATCCTTAACATAGAAATAGGGTTTGAAAGCTTGAGTTCTAAGCCATTCATAGTTGCAGCAGTAAATGATTGGTCTTTCTTGGTGAATACAAGGCAACACTGGGTTTTGTCGGCGTTGAACGTGACTAGATTATTCCTTCCCCATTCTAGGACACGATCTAAGTTACTGTTGATTGAGGCTGCCATTTTTACCTTAACGTCCTGACTAGACTTATTGTTGTGGAAAAACTGAGAAGAACTACGATTTAGAGTGTTGTCATCTGCAAAGCAATGGATCGCGTTAGTTGTTGAGGAAATGAGATCCTTTATGTATATTAGGAAGGGTGTGTAAGCTATCACTGATCCTTGGGGTACTCCGCGTTAATGTTAGCTTCTTTCGAAAAGAAGCCATCGACGACAACGCGTATACGTCTTTTGTCAAGAAAGCTGGATATCCAATTGATGAGCTTATCGGATAAGCCGAACGAAGTGAGCTTGGCAAGTGTAGGCGTCAAACCTGGTCAAATGCCTTTAAAGTATCTAAAGCTACTACGACTGTTTCACCGGAGCTCTCTAACGTGTTATTCCAAAGTTGGGTGACATACGAAAGAACATTTCCCGTTGAACGACTCTGCCTCAACTCATAGTGGTGGTCGTTCAGCAGTTTATTGGACTTGAGGAACAAAATAATGGAAGTTATAGCTATTGGTCGATAGTTTGACGGGTCGGTTTTGTCGCCCTTTTTAGCAATAAGTTGGACATGTGCCAACTTCCACGATGAGGGAAACTCTCCAGATGACATGGAGGTCAAAAAGTGTTTGGAAAATAGAGGTGCTAGCTTGGGATAGCATTTTTAAGGACGATAGCTTAAATACCGTCAGGACCAGTCGCCTTGTTTGAGTCAAGTTTGTTGATAATTGATTCTAGGGCTTGTAAGGAAAGTGGATTGGTTTTATAGCGTATGGGGCACAGTTTTACCAGAATCATTGAGACATGAATTTGATGCAAAGTAATCAAACATCATTTTGGCTTTGGTGATACGACGCTTTTGCAAGTATTCCTTGCGGGAATATGGTTGGCGTGATTTTCGATAGATTTATTTGATTTCCATTTGGTATAGAGTGTATGCTTTTGCGATAATACATCAGTGCAATCCCTATTAAACCAGGGTTGGGAACGAGCATGACCTACACGATTATGTTTTTTGGGAATGTACAACTCCATACCCATCACGATAACTTCAGTTATTGAAAGAGCAACGTTTGAAAAGGAGGATCATTTAATACTCACGCTAGGGGAAGATTGCAAAAATATCTCGCCGTTCGCTCCAGTTAGCTGATTTAAAACACCACATTGTTTTATCTGATTTTTAAATAACAGTGGGATTGGGTACAGAGGAAGTTATTTCGATTGACCAAGTGGACAAAGGACTCTTGTTTTATAGGCAAGCGGGGTAGTTGTAAGGAATAGGTCCAGGAGATGTGGAGTATGGTTAGGGGTCAGGGATTCTGGTTGGTTTGGAAATGATTTGTGTGAAACCACAGGATAATGCTTCTGCACTATGATTTACGGGATTAGTGGTAGATGAAAATTGGAGTTGTGGGCATTAAAATCTCCCAAAATTGAAATATCGCAAAATGGAAACTGTAATAAGAGGTATGAAAATGTAAACTTTCACCATTAACACTCATAATAAAATACTTATCTTTTTTGGGATTTTTTAATGGTGTACTTTAAATTATACAATCTAAACGTTTCGATAACACTTACAGTTATCTTCGTCAGTAGTAATGTTTGTTAAAAATTGTTAAAGATGTAGTAAACAATTTTGTCAAATTTGAAAAATTCAAACCTAAACACAAGCCTGCTATTAATAGCAGGCTTAAAAAAATCCCAAAAAAGATAAGTATTTTATTGTAATAAGGGGTAGTCTATTTTCAGACTAAGGTAATCAAAAAGATCTTTGAAGTTGTTATCATTGGGAGACCTATACAAACAACAGTAGAATTTCACAAATTGGGGCTCAGAATGTTTGAACCAAATCGCGTCAAATTTATTGTTTTCCAAAGTGGACATCCTCTTACAACCTACATTGTCCTTGGTATACGTACATACTCCGCTTTTAAGGCGTAAGTTAGAGTGGAGGTTGTATCTGGGTAATTGCAGGTCAGGCGAATCTGCGCTTCCAGGGGCGACTTATGTTTCTAACAGAAACAGAATGATACCACGTATGTGGTAGTAATGAATCCGAATGTTGGTACTTTCGATGACCAAGGTAGCTTGAGTAGGGCAGAATTTTGTTCCTGGCTGTTTTAGAACTCGTCGTTTTAAGGGTTTAGCCGTTAAAACGCCACGCTTGACTAGTGCATGTTGGCGAGTACATAAGGAATAAAGGAGAAAATGACCGACAGCCCTTACCGAACCCAGAAAATTGGAGCACAAATATTAAGAAGCCCATGGTAAAGGTGGTGGTATTGCACCGGGCGGCATGGGGTACACATGCCTTCCACCTACGAATTAGTATGAAACCACAGTTTCATAACACTTATAATTCAAATGAAGTGATAGGAAATCCCGTGACCCATACAACTTGGAATTGTTCCATTAAAAACACGTGAATGATTCATACGACCCTAAGAAGGTTCCGTGTCATTGAGTATATTGGAGAATTTTTATATTTATGCAATTGTGAACGATATTGTATTACCCGCGGTTAGAGGGAATTTCTTAAATATGTAATCAAGGATGACGTTGTAAGTCTGGTGCTACTGAAAACTCGTCGAGATTCGCAATCTACCAAAAGGATTTCAAGACGAAGGGCCAATTTCAAGTTTAGACCAAAACGGACTAGCTGCCAAGATGCTATACAAACTTCAACCTGATAGATCCTTAAGCAGATCTTAAGATGTTGATCCAATTTTAAGGTGTTGAAACCAGTTCCAAAATGTCAAGAATTAATTTCAAGATGGCAAATTCTACCAAAAGAATTTAATCGTGTCGAGCAAATTCCAAGATCCTGGACGAACTTCAAGATGCTGGACCAATTTGAAGATGCTGAATCAACTTGGAGGTGCCCAATTCTACTAAAAGGATTTCAATATGTCGGCCAAATTTCAAGACCCTGAATAATCTTAAAGATCAACTGACACCCTGTAATAGCGAATTAAACCGGAAATTGTTACTAAAAACGGAGTACATCTCCACTACTAAGAACTACAGCGCCCAATCTCCAGCAAAAACACTAAAGTGTAGATATTTGTGCGTTTTGAGATATGAGTCACATTTAAATAAAGTATTTTTTCAGTTTTTGAGAACCCGCATAAGCACGCACCCATGTATGTACAGAGAAAAGCTCGTACGCGCATACATACGTAGGCTACACGGAGACATTCTCCAAAAATTACTCTTTTTCGAATGTTGTATTGATCGCAATAACTCTTTTTAAATGGGAAAGTGAAAAATTACCTGTTTCGACTGAGTTGTGGTTATTCTCAAATTAGGCGTTGTCATAACTTTAAAGAATTAGGGGTTGTGGCCAGGTTAGGCGATGTGACCAAAATCAGAACTGGAAGTTGTGCTCGAGTGGGGCGTTGTGGTTAACAGCAAAGTTTGGGGTTGTGGTCACGCTCGACGTCACGTGTAACTTTAATTTGGGGGTTATGGTTAACACTTTGAGTTGGGCGTTGTGGTCATTTAGTGTTGACGTCTAGACCCAGTAGAACAAACACTTGAGTACTTTCAGTATGTAACTTAAATAAAAGTATGAAATAAACATCTAGTGCTCCTCAAATTTCCGGCCAAAAGGCGTGCACCACTTTCTTTTGAAACTACTTTAAGTTATTAATTATATACAACAATAAATTCATTTTCAGTTACTTACTTTGTTAAACAAATGAATGAAATATTTTCTTATTCTATTATACAACACTTATCAATTAATAATTATCTTAAGTTATACCTTATGTATGCTCTAATTACCTATACAATTAAATTGTATAATTTGCATTAATTAATTACAGAAAAAAACAGATTTTGTAATTCAGAGAAAAATGGGTAATACCGCCGAAGCTAAAAGGTCCATGATAAATTAACATAATTAGTGTAAAGTAAGTTGCCTATCTGCAGGCGTACAATTACAATTTTATTTTATAAAACCATTCTGTTTTATTTTTTATAGTAGAATACGTATTGGGCATTCGCGTCATACTCACTGTAATTATTACTAGTAATCTTTTTTAATTGCATAACCATTTATAGCGTTAATTAATTGTATAATACACAATGATTAAATTTTCTTTATTCTTAAGTCGAGAATGTCAATTAATTATAATTATCAGGTCGTAAGTAATTTCGTAATAGTACCATAGTAGACATCATAGTAAAAGAATGAATAATTTACAATAAACGGTTAATTAAACAAAGATAATTACATCAAATTAGATTAATAATAAGGAAGTGAAGTGGACAAGGTTCCTTAGTATTTTTTTAGTGTCCTTGAATATTATTTTTTTTTTTAGAATACCAGTGCGAATAGACCACAGGCGTGTATGTATAATGATCAAAGGGTTGATTGGACAGGTGTAAAAGGACCTGCGTTATCTCTCAACAGGAATACACAGGCGAATAAGTTGAAGAATGATACTTTCCCATTTATTCCATCCGTTCCACTGCATTTATTAGTACCTCGTAATGTGCTCTGAATATGTAAAAAAAATAAATAAACGTTTAAATAGTTTATTTACTAATATTATGTACACAGATTTTACATCTATACAACAACTATGATCTCAAAAAATTCCTATAAATTATCACAATAAAAATGTGCCGGATAAATAATACAGAGCTGTGCACATTTGCTGGAAAAATGTGGGTAATACGGGTGCATCAATACTTTAGAAGAGGAGATCACAATACTACTTAAAAACTACAACTAAATAAAATAAAATAATATATTACATAATGACGACTTTATACAATGATGAGATGAAGCGTCTTCGGTGGAAGGGCACCAGTCACTTAGCCATTCCGATTTTCGACGCCTTAAGGAAAATGCTTAGCAAAGCGCGGGTGCTTTCAATTTATTAACCGCATTCGATAAATGTAATAATTCCGTATTAAGTTGATGAACAAGCGATTCCAGTTTATCTACCGAATCCAAAACTTCCACGCGTCCAGTATGTGGATTAAATCTAACCTCAAAAGGCCTAGACATTGTTGATACCCAACGTCTAAATTTGTCTTTAGCATCTTCAAACTCTCGGCTACGTAATAAACGGGTTGATATTCTTGATCTTGATAGGGTTGTACGGCTGTTGATGCCGGTTCGAATGGCCGCAATTCCGGTTTCTCGCTTAAAGCATGTAAAAGCTCACCGTATGAGCTTAATAAACCAGCTCCGTATGCTTTAACAGCTCCTTGTTCTTTGCAAAGGCCGAATTCGACAGTAAACCAATAAACCTGAAATTAATAAAAGAGTTAGACCTAGTTTCTAATGTTGTAATTGGTGACCATGTGTGCATTTTACTTTTACGGTCACGCATTTAAATAGTTACGACCGTGACATAATACTCGCAATACGATACTTACAGTGGATAATTTTTCAATTTCGGGATCTGAAGCCCCAAGCGACGCTAGACCGATTTCCTGTGAGAATTGTGCAAAGCTGGGATCTGCTAAAAGCGGCATATGTCCAAGAAGTTCGTGAATGCAATCTCTGCAATAGAAAAATGGAAATGTTCAAAATCCGATTATAAGTTCGTTAAATTAATAGAGCGCTTGAGAGATTCTCGAGATATAATAGCTTTTATTATTGAGTTATGTGCGCTTTGATCATTGCATTAAAGGTGATGGATACTTACGGTTCAGGGGTGTGGTAGGGTGAGTTAACGTGGCGTACATATTGCGTGCTCTGGAATATACGGAAAGCGAGCGAGGCGAGAAAATCACGCGCTGTTAAAAGCCCAGCTGCTGGTCTTAATGTGAAACCTGTCTGCCGACGGAGGAATGAGGACATTTCTTCCAATTGCGGTATTTTGTTTGGAACGAAAATGTTTTCATCCTGCAGTATTTTAAATACGCGGCGGTATTCGATGCAAGCGTGTTTAGGCATCAACTCTAAAACAGTGTTAAATACCGATTGCCATGTTTTGTTTTCAGTTTCAGTGTAGTCGATGTATGGAATTTGATCACCGCTAAACAAAATAAAAAGTTAGTATTATAATTTTAAGGATTGGATTTTTATGAACTTACTAGCTATACCCAAAGGCAATTTCTGCAATCTCTTTGCGGCGTGCTCTGTATTCTTTATCGGCAAATCCGGGATGGTTCATATCGAGTTCGGGCTCGTATTTAGTCATTAGGTGATTGCAATTATCCAAATCACTGGCATGTCGTGGGAACCAGGGATTCTTAGCGGAGACACTATCATCCCCCAAAAGTGAAACGCTTGTTAAAGAAGCTGATTGTCTCAAATTCTTGATAAATTGTAGAAGATTCTGTCGTCCCATTACAATTTTAATGAGAACGTCTAATTGGCTAACGTCATTTTGATTAGGGCGAGTTTCGAGATGACAAACGGTTCCTTGATATTTTTCAACACTCTTTAATACGCGCGAAAGAGAATTCATCCCTTCGCGTAAACGTAAAACAAGAGCGGCTCTTTGTTGAGCTTCTGGATTTTCACTTGCTGCATTAGCAAGTACGACTTCCTCTTCGGTAAGTCCACCATCTATACAATAATAATAAAAAATGAAAATCCAAGTAATATTTTATAAAGGATTAGGAATAAATGGAGGGTGAAAATTGACTTTTGACATAAAAGCCGGACGTGGTTTCTTTGTGTAAATCGCGCTCCGCTTCTAACTTTGCTCTTAACGTAATTACAGCTGCACTTTAGAAAAACGGGAGGCGAAGTACTTTCAATTCGAGTTTAATTTTCAAGGATTACATGCAAATACTTTACCTGTAGATTCTTCGGTTGTCTGCTGTTCGGAAGCTTTAGTAGGTTTGTCGTCAATATGCACTTCGGGTTCAAGACTTGAATCTACAAATCACAACATAAACATGCAACACATGCAACAATAAAACGACAATTAAAACATACCATTAGCACGAAGGCGGGCTTCGTCCAAAACGCTTTGTTTAGTTTGCTTCACGACCAAAGTTTCGAATCTAGCATCGTCGACAAGAGAACGCCGCCTCGCTGGATAACCGTTCTATAAAAGAGAATAAGCTTTATTGTCTTGTCTTCTGCAGACGGAAGTGGTATCTCTTTCAGGAAATTGCCGTTTCTAACTTCGAAATAAGGATTAAGTACGCGCTTTGATTCGTGATAATAAGGGGCTTGGTGACCCTGAAGAGGGAGGATTGTCACTTAGTGAACTCGCGGAATTTACCTCCGGCAAGGTCGTTCTCCATTTACATGTACCGTATGTACAAATGAACGCGCGTTCACTGGCCGTGATATTATTAGAAGAATGCATTAAACCAATTTCATATAATTATAAACTTTTACCCGGATCACTTCTTTACATTTTTATTACAAAAAAAAAAATAATAAATAAAAACGGCAATGAAGATTAACTGTGTTAATTATGTAAGTAGTTACTATGGAATCTAAATCGAGGACGATTTTTGCAATACAACTTTCAAAGAAAGGTAATTATGCGTTAAATCAAGCTTAATTATCGCGTTAAACTTGAAATGAAAAAATTAGGAACACTTACCTCAATACTGTATGATTTTTTAATAGCGAACATTTCGCGATTTTTCTGTGCTGCTGCGACTGCTGTCATGGTGTTAATTGGTGATTTTAACAATGGTCCTTTACTCGCTGATGGAAGTTTGTATAAACGCCTGTAAACCGCGTGGTTTTCACTGCAATTAATACACAATGCGTCTTCTAAAACCGTTTTAAATCGACCACGATTAATTTATTTTAAAATAAACGTCTGTCGATACGAGCAGTAATAAGAATTACACACTTGCGAGAAGAAGCTAAACCAATAGTTGTCTGGACTCCTGGGGTTTCACTTTTAAGTAGTTAAACCCCTTCTCCATTAGTCCCCACGCTATGCGCCAGCCCTTTCATTGTTGCGAAAATTCTCGTCACGCCTGCGTCACGGTCGGTCACTGGATGCTGGGATCCCCAAGGTTTTTGAGGATACCCCTTGCCACCTGTATGTGTCATCAGTGGCACGCTTCTTAGAACAATCGTAACGCACTTTCCCAACACTTATTATTATTTATTACATTAATTCTTAAAACCGATTTTTGATAGTTTTACACTAAATAAATATCATGACCTACCATAAACTGTGTTTTTTACACGCGCCAAAAAATATTTTTTTTAAAATAATTAATTTATTATTATTATTGCAGTATTTGCTTAATTCGATGTTATTTGAATTTTGACCTTCTTAATCTCTCATTTTACTTATTAATTATTTAATTATTGAATTTTTATCGTTTCTAGTTTTGTTATGATTAATGTCTCTAAATGTACGATAACAAGTTTTTAGTCTCGTATTCGTACACTTGGAAATCTGAAATTATTATAAATTTTATTAATCACAGTTAGCATTAAATATCTTCAGTATTGCTGCTCTAATCATTTACTTTTGTAAATATGATAAAATTGTAACATCATTTTATTCAATGTTATTCCTTTTTTTAATAATTTTCTTACATTTTGTAAACTTGCACTTCTGGTATTTGTGAATTTCTAAAACTAGTTATACAAATTACTTAAATCTCAGGTTTTTATGACTAATTTATTAATTTAAAAATAGTATATAGAAACAGCTTCAAATTATTTTGTTAATGGCAAAGTAGGTACATAAAATAAAATTATTTTATTTATTATTTTAACCAAATTAACATATTTTTTTTAATTTTCCAGTAATAATTAAATAGTTTTTGCAGTAAAAATATTTCAAGCCATCATTTTTGTATTTGAAAAGAACACTAGAGATTTTTCAAGCATAACTGGTTTAAACTAGTTATCACTGTCAGGGAGTTTTATTTAATTATTACCTTTAGCATTTTGAAACTACACGTTTTTTTTATCTATTTAACACAATATATAATAAAACATGTAAAAAATTATTCTTTCAAACGATAATTATGAAATAATTTCTTAATAAATCAAACTCAATTTATTATATAATTCGTAACACTAATTTTACCCTGTGAAAAATATTTTTAATTCTAATTAATTTTTATCAAAACTCGTTCTATTCGAAAATTGGAACTTGTTTATTTAACATATATTTATGAACTTAAAACACAGATGAGCATCTTTAATCATTGATTTTTTAGTTTTAGTTTGTTTATCTATAAAATTAATTCAATTGAAATAGACTTATTGAAAATTATTAAGTGAATTAAATTTTATTCCTTACGACTCTTGGATTTCAGAGTTTATTCGGTTTTTATAACATTTTAACAAACATGATCGTAATTATTGCATTAAAATCCTTTCAAGCAATGATCTTTGTGTTGCTTGAAAACAAACTGAAGAATTTTGAAGTGAAACTAAATAAACTAGTTATGGCTAATAAAACATTTTTTTTTGTTATTTGGTAATTACAAACCTTATAATTTCAATAATTCCAGCTTTTATTTGTTTGTTTAAAACGCTGTTTTAATAAAAAATTAAAAAATAATTGTTTGAATGGGCATACTCATATTTTTGGACATTTAGATTACAATTAATTTGTTAAATTTTAACACCAATTTTACCGAGTGAAAAATTAATTGTGTTAAAATTTTTTTAATTCTAATTTCATTTTTATCAAAACTCGTACTATTCGAAAATTGGAACTTATTTATTTAACATATTTTTACGATTTTAAAGCACAAACGCGCTTCTTTAATCAATGATTTTTTAGTTTTTGTTTGGTAATCTATAAAATTAGTACCAATTAAAATAGGTATTGAAAATTGTTAAGTGAATTAAATTTTATTCCTAGCAAACCCTTACTTTGTGTGAGTTCAGATTTTAATTCGGTTTTAAACCATTTTAACTAACATTATAGTAATTATTGCATTAAAATCGTTTCAAGCAATGATCTTTGTGTTTGAAAAAAAACTAAAGAAATTTTAAGTAAAACTAAATAAGCTAGTGATCCCTAATAAAGCATTTTATTTAGTTATTTCATAATTACTAACCTTACGATTTCAGTAATTCCAGCTTTTATTTGTTTGTTTAAAACTCTGTTTCAATAAAAAATTAAAAAATAATTGTTTATATTTTTGGATGTTTAGATATCAGTTAATTTTTTTAAATCTTAACACCAATTTTACCGAGTGAAAAATTAATTGTGTTAGAGTTTCTTTAATTCTAATTCTATTTTTATCAAAACTCGTACTATTCGAAAATTGGAATTTATTTATTTAACATATTTTTATTATCTTAATGCACAGATGCGCATCTTTAATCATTGATTTTTTAGTCTTTGTTTGGTTATCTATAAAATTAATTTCAATTGAAATAGACTTATTTAAAATTATTAAGTGAATTAAATTTTATTCCTTACGACTCTTATTTTCTGAGATTTCAGACTTTAATTCGTTTTTAAAACATTGTAACAAACAATATCGTAATTATTGCATTAAAATCGTTTCAAGCAATGATCTTTGTGTTGCTTGAAAAAAAACTAAAGAATTTTGAAGTGAAACTAAATAAACTAGTTATCGCTAAGTAAAACATTTTATTGAGTTATTTGGTAATTTGTAACCTTACAATTTCAATAATTCCAGCTCTTATTTGTTTGTTTGAAACTCTGTTTCAATTAAAAATTATAAGATAATTGTTTGAATGGGCATACTCATATTTTTGGACATTTAGATATCAATTAATTTGTTAAATTTTAAGCACCAAATTTACCGAGTGAAAAATTGATTGTGTTAAAATTTTTTTAATTCTAATTTCATTTTTATCAAAACTCGTACTATTCGAAAATTGGAACTTATATATTTAACATATTTTTACGATTTTAAAGCACAAACGCCCTTCTTTAATCAATTATTTTTTAGTTTTGTTTGGTTATCCATAAAATTAGTACCAATTAAAATAGATATTGAAAATTGTCAAGTGAATTAAATTTTATTCCTTGTAAACCCTTACTTTCTGTGAGTTCAGGTTTTAATTCGTTTTTAAACCATTTTAACTAACATTATAGTAATTACTGCATTAAAATCGTTTCAAGCAATGATCTTTGTGTTCGAAACAATACTAAAGAAAGTTTAAGTAAAACTAAATAAGCTAGTTATCCCTAATAAAACAATTTATTTAGTTATTTCATAATTGCTAACCTTACAATTTCAGTAATTCCAGCTTTTATTTGTTTGTTTAAAACTCTGTTTCAATAAAAAATTAAAAAATAATTGTTTGAAAGGGCATACTCATATTTTCGGACATTTAGATATCAGTTTATTTTTTTAAATTTTAACACCAATTTTACCGAGCGAAAAATTAATTTTGTTTCTTTAATTCTAATTTTATTTTTATCAAAACTCGTAAACTCGAAAATTGGAATTTATTTATTTAACATATTTTTATTATCTTAAAGCACAGATGCGCATCTTTAATCATTGATTTTTTAGTTTTTGTTTGATTATCTATAAAATTAATTTCAATCGAAATAGACTTATTTAAAATTATTAAGTGAATTAAATTTTATTCCTTACGACTCTTATTTTCTGTGATTTCAGACTTCAATTCGTTTTTAAAATATTTTAACAAACAATATCGTAATTATTGTATAAAAATCGTTTCAAGCAATGATCCTTGCGTTACTTGAAAAAACTAAAGAATTTTGAAGTGAAATTAAATAAACTAGTTATCGCTAATAAAGCATTTTATTTGGTTATTTGGTAATTACCAACCTTACAATTTCAATAATTCCAGCTTTTATTTGTTTGTTTAAAACGTTGTTTCAATAAAAAATAAAAAAATAATTGTTTGAATGGGGATACTCATCTTTTTGGACATTTAGATATCAATTAATTTGTTAAATTTTAACACCAATTTTACCGAGTGAAAAATTAATTGTCAAAATTTTTTTAATTCTAATTTCATTTTTATCAAAACTCATACTATTCGAAAATTGGAACTTATTTATTTAACATATGTTTACGATTTTAAAGCACAAACGCGCTTCTTTAATCAATGATTTTTTAGTTTTTGTTTGGTTATCTATAAAATTAGTACCAATTAAAATAGATATTGAAAATTGTTAAGTGAATTAAATTTTATTCCTAGCAAACCCTTACTTTTTGTGCGTTCAGGTTTTAATTCGTTTTTAAACTATTTTAGCTAACATTATTGTAATTATTGCATTAAAATCGTTTCAATCTTTGTGTTTGAAAAAAAAAACTAAAGAAATTTTAAGTAAAACTAAATAAGCTAGTTATCCCTAATAAACAGTGTTGGGTAAGATCCATTTATTTAGGATCTAGATACAGATCCAAACACATTTTTAAAAACTGATCTAGATAAAGATCCAAGATCCGTACGTAAAAATGGATCTAGATAAAGATCAAAGATCCTTGAAATGGGATCTAGATCTTTTATAAGGATCCGACATTCCTAAAATTGTTTCGAGATTTTTCTAATTATTAATATTATCTTTAATTGCTAGTATTGCTACTGATGAGTAGTACTCCCATTCCCATGATCATTTTTCGTGTAATGCAAATATTAGTCCGTAAGGTTAAATTATTAAGAAAATAATATACAAATATAATTTTATAGGTTTTATTGAAAACTGACATTAATTATTTAACGCACTACAAATTACAAAATTAGTATTAGGTACACATTTACACTTGCAAGTTGCAATGTTAATTGTTAATTTAACTTAACACATAGTTGTTATACAATTATAAGGATAAGGACATTTATCTAAATTATTATAAGTATACATTACATAATTACATTTTATTATCTAATTTTATTTTATTTTGTTTTAAAATTAATAGCATCTCAAATATATCATCACCTAATCTATTCCTACGAGGAGTTAAAATTAGTCCACCCATACTAAATATCGTTTCAACGGGGGCAGATGAAGGAAGTATAGAATTATATTTTAAAAAGATTTCTTTCATAGCAGGGTACATATTTAATTGCTCATAGTTAGTGCTTGTGTCTTTAAAATAATTTGTGCATTCTGAATCAAATGTTTGCGATTGAGTATTTATTTTTAAAAAATCAAAGAATTCGTCCGTGGCAGAGGATTTTTTTTTCAGTAAGTGTGAACTGAATTTCTGATTCTGAATTATTAAGATTTTCTTGAAATCCGGAATTGTTAAGTTCTCACAATAATTGCGTTTGACAGAATGCTGTTTCATTTTTAAAGGGGTAATTTTAACCACCATAATTTAAATTTTGGGTTAGAAATTGTGGATAACAGGTATGGTCGACTACTAGAATTTTTAATATCCATTATATTAGAGAAACGTCTTGTAAAGCCGTTCAATAAACATTCTCTTAATTTAGAACAAAATGTCGGTTTTGTCATTGCTTCTAAGCTAGCTTTAATTTTGAAAAGTGTTGGCAAAACAGTACCTAACTGACAAGTTTTTTCATCTTGTAAAATATCTATTGCAACGGCTATAGGTTTTGTAACAGAAATATATTCGTTTAAAACACAAAATCTGACAGTTGGAACACGTCTAATTTTAATAACTTACAAACATCACTTAATTTTGCTTCAATATTAATTAGTTTAACACATGCGTCATACATGGAATTCCAACGAGTAGGACAAGGAACTTTCAATTTGACACCGCAAACATTTTCTAACTGATCCGACGCCTTAGTTGACCTACTCACTAAATTCCATAAAGAATAAGCTTTCCCAAAACAGTATCGTACATTTTTTATACCTTATGTTTTCAAATGCTTTAGCTGCATCTATCGTAATTACAAGGCTGAGTGTATGCGAACAACACTTAAAATGTTCGGGCAAAAGCACGTAAGTACTGTCAGTATCAAAAGCAGGTAATGATTCAACATCTACATCATTTTGATTTTGCAACTCTGTTAATTCGCTATCGCTGCTCTTATTGCATATAGAAGCAGTAAATACGTTAAAAGCTTTATTAAAGTTGCTTGCGTTATCTGTTACCGTTCCTGAAATTTTACCGAGATTTAATTTGTATTCGTTATGAATTTCACTTATTAATTCCGCAATTCTGTCAAATGTGTGTGCAAATTTAAATCGCCTACAGCTTAATGCAAAAGATTTACGTTGGAAGCTATTACTATCGATAAAGTGTGCAGTCATACCAAGATAACTTTTGTTATTGGTGCTCCAAACATCTGCAGTTGTACAGACGTATTTGGTTTTATTTAATTCTTCTATTACAGCACCAATAACTGTTGATTTCTCTTCTTCTAATTTACTCTTGAGCGTTTTTCGGTCACAAGGTTTTTTGCCAGAAAGTCCTTCTACTAACCTAATAAATGCGGGTTTTTCGACTGTACAAATAGGCCTCATCTCCTCAATTATGTAATCTAAGACGAGTTTGTTAACCGAGTTCCTTGTGGTAGAACTGGTAGATCGTTGAAAATGTTAGTCTTGTTGAAATTCTTCATTGATAAAATTTCGGTTTTACTTTTTTTTGTTGTCTTTTCTGCATCGAATTTGCTAAATGTTACTGGATGCTTTCTCTAGAAAAAAAGGAGAAAGTGTATGTTAATTTATAAAATTCAGATTGAAGTCACTTCAAGTTTCAGTCAAAATTTAGATAACACCAATTTTGAAAGCGACTGAATACCATCTTTTATGAATACAGGTATCATAAACATTTAAAAAGTTTTTGATGCATTAGGGACTTTAAGAAATAAATCTCAACCTTTTGTAAACGTTCTTTTACACACGAGAAACTAAGTATTTTGCAACAAAAATACTTTACGTAATTCATATAGAATTTAATAAGAAAATTAAGTCTACAAATCACGTTTTGATATATCAGATGATGTATTTCGTAAGAATCCAATAAATGATACTAAAATTCTGCCGAAAACTATATTAATACATACCTTCATATGCCGAATAAAATTTCCTGTTGAAGTTACATGACCTTGTATTTGTGCGGGACAATTTAGACACTGGGTCACTATCTTGTTGTCACATTTTGATAAAATTTACCGCTTAAGATTGGCGGAACTTCTATTAATTCAGCTTCGTCACTCATTGTTGATCTAACTAACAATTAACAAATGTGCTTTACTTAAAGTCGTTTTCTTAAGAGCTGAAGACAAGATTGTTGTTTTTCTATACCTCCTTTTGTTCGATTAAATTAGCAACAGGGAATTCCAGTTCCACTTAACTTAAGTACCTACTTTAATGGATGGATGACCCCATTGTCATTACTCATTAAGTCATTAGATTAGCACTTAGCTGTCATTACCTGCCTTTGTAGCTTTGGGAAACAAAAACAACCGACGGAAATATTAGCAAAGGAAATGAATAGTTCATATTGGTTATTTCGGAATTTAACATGCCTCAGGCAGTAGGTAATTGTGTAAATGTGCATGTATCTCTGTGGGGTACGGATGTAACGGTCGTAACGGAGCATAATGTATTTTTTAAATATAAAGCTCTGTTGCCTCAAGCCAGTTAAAAATTTCACAAAATACCCTTAAAATACATTTTAAAATATTCTAATGGATCTTTGGATTCAAGTACTAAAGATCTGTTAAAATGTGATCTAGATCCAGATACTAGATCCTAGCAGAGCAAAGTATCTAGATCCAGATCATAGATCCGTTTAGTGGATCTAGATCCTGGATCTAGATCACGTTGATCTAGATCCTACCCAACACTGCTAATAAAGCACTTATTCATAATAACTAACTTTACGATTTCAGTAACTCCAGTTGTTATTTGTCTGTTTAAAACTCTGTTTTAATTAAAAATTATGAGATAATTGTTTGAATGGGCATACTCATATTTTTGGATATTTAGATATCAGTTTATTTTTTTTTATTTAACACCAATTATATCCAGTGAAAAATTAATTGGTTTAATAGTTTCTTTAACTGTAATTTTATTTTTATCAAAATTCGTACTAATCGAAAATTGGAATTTATTTATTTAGCATATTTTTATTATCTTAAAGCACAGATGCGCATCTTTAATTATTCATTTTTTAGTTTTTGTTTGGTTATCTATAAAATTAATTTCAATTGAAATAGACTTATTTAAAATTATTAAGTGAATTAAATTTTATTCCTTACGACTCTTATTTTCTGAGATTTCAGACTTCAATTCGTTTTTAAAATATTTGAACAAGCAATATGGTAATTATTGCATTAAAATCTCGTAAGTGAATTAAATTTTATTCCTTACGACTTTTATTTTCTGTGATTTCAGATTTATTATGTTTTAAAATAGTTTAACAAACAATATCGTAATTATTGCATTAAAATCGTTACAAGCCATGATCCTTGTGTTGCTTGAAAACAAACTAAAGAATTTTGATGTGAAACTAAATAAACTAGTTATCGCTAAATAAAGCATTTTATTTTGTTATTTGGTAATTACTAACCTTACAATTTCAATAATTCCAGCTTTTATTATAAAAAATTAAAAAATAATTGTTTGAATGGGATATCAATTAATTTGTTAAATTTTAACACCAATTTTACCGTGTGAAAAATCAATTGTGTTAAAAAATTTTTAATTCTAATTTCATTTTTATCAAAACTCGTACTATTCGAAAATTGGAACTTATTTATTTAACATATTTTCACGATCTTAAAGCACAAACGCGCTTCTTTAATCAACGATTTTTTAATTTTTGTTTAGTTATCTATAAAATTAGTACCAATTAAAATAGATATTTCTAACCTTACAATTTCAATAATTCCAGCTCTTATTTGTTTGTTTGAAACTCTGTTTCAATAAAAAATTAAAAAATAATTGTTTGAAAGGGCATACTCATATTTTTGGATATTTCGACATCAGTTTATTTTTTTAAATTTTAACACGAATTTTACAGACTTATTTAAAATTGTTAAGTGAATTAAATTTTATTCCTTACGACCCTTATTTTCTGTGATTTCAGATTTTAATTCGTTTTTAAAATATGTTAACAAACATTATCGTAATTATTGCATTAAAATCGTTTCAAGTAATGATCTTTGTGTTGCTTGAAAAAAAACTAAAGAATTTTGAAGTAAAATTAAATAAACTAGTTATCGCTAAGTAAAATTATTTGGTAATTTCTAACCTTACAATTTCAGTTATTCCAGCTCTTATTTATTTGTTTGAAACTCTGTTTCAATAAAAATAAAAAATAATTGTTTGAAAGGGCATACTCATATTTTGGATATTTCGACATCAGTTTATTTTTTTAAATTTTAACACGAATTTTACAGACTTATTTAAAATTGTTAAGTGAATTAAATTTTATTCCTTACGACCCTTATTTTCTGTGATTTCAGATTTTAATTCGTTTTTAAAATATGTTAACAAACATTATCGTAATTATTGCATTAAAATCGTTTCAAGCAATGATCTTTGTGTTGCTTGAAAAAAACTAAAGAATTTTGAAGTGAAACTAAATAAACTAGTTATCGCTAAGTAAAACATTTTATTTAGTTATTTGGTAATTTCTAACCTTACAATTTCAATAATTCCAGCTCTTATTTGTTTGTTTGAAACTTTGTTTCAATTAAAAATTATAAGATAATTGTTTGAATGGGCATACTCATATTTTTGGACACTTAGATATCAATTAATTTGTTAAATTTTAACACAAATTTTACCGAGTGAAAAATTAATTGTGTTCAAATTTATTTAATTCTAATTTCATTTTTCAAAACTCGTACTATTCGAAAACTGGAATTTAACATATTTTTACGATCTTAAAGCACAAACGCGCTTCTTTAATCAATGATTTTTTAGTTTTTGTTTGGATATCTATAAAATTAGTACCAATTAAAATAGATATTGAAAATTGTTAAGTGAATTAAATTTTATTCCTAGCAAACCCCTACTTTTTGTGAGTTCAGGTTTTAATTCGTTTTTAAACTATTTTAGCTAACATTATTGTAATTATTGCATTAAAATCGTTTCAATCTTTGTGTTTGAAAAAAAAAAACTAAAGAAATTTTAAGTAAAACTAAATAAACTAGTTATCGCTAAGTAAAACATTTTATTTAGTTATTTGGTAATTTCTAACCTTACAATTTCAATAATTCCAGCCCTTATTTGTTTGTTTGAAACTTTGTTTCAATTAAAAATTATAAGATAATTGTTTGAATTGGCATACTCATATTTTTGGACACTTAGATATCAATTAATTTGTTAAATTTAACACAAATTTTACTAGTGAAAATTAATTGTGTTAAATTATTTAATTCTAATTTCATTTTCAAAACTCGTACTATTCGAAAACTGAATTTAAATATTTTGATCTCAAAGCACAAACGCTTCTTTAATCAATGATTTTTAGTTTTGTTTGGATATCTATAAAATTAGTACCAATTAAAATAGATATTGAAAATTGTTAAGTGAATTAAATTTTATTCCTAAAACCCTACTTTTTGTGAGTTCAGGTTTTAATTCGTTTTTAAACTATTTTAGCTAACATTATTGTAATTATTGCATTAAAATCGTTTCAATCTTTGTGTTTGAAAAAAAAAAACTAAAGAAATTTTAAGTAAAACTAAATAAGCTAGTTATCCCTAATAAAGCATTTATTCGTAATTACTAACCTTACGATTTCAGTAACTCCAGTTGTTATTTGTCTGTTTAAAACTCTGTTTTAATTAAAAATTATGAGATAATTGTTTGAATGGGCATACTCATATTTTTGGATATTTAGATATCAGTTTATTTTTTTTTATTTAACACCAATTTTATCCAGTGAAAAATTAATTGGTTTAATAGTTTCTTTAACTGTAATTTTATTTTTATCAAAATTCGTACTAATCGAAAATTGGAATTTATTTATTTAGCATATTTTTATTATCTTAAAGCACAGATGCGCATCTTTAATTATTCATTTTTTAGTTTTTGTTTGGTTATCTATAAAATTAATTTCAATTGAAATAGACTTATTTAAAATTATTAAGTGAATTAAATTTTATTCCTTACGACTCTTATTTTCTGAGATTTCAGACTTCAATTCGTTTTTAAAATATTTGAACAAGCAATATGGTAATTATTGCATTAAAATCTCGTAAGTGAATTAAATTTTATTCCTTACGACTTTTATTTTCTGTGATTTCAGATTTTAATATGTTTTTAAAATAGTTTAACAAACAATATCGTAATTATTGCATTAAAATCGTTACAAGCCATGATCCTTGTGTTGCTTGAAAACAAACTAAAGAATTTTGATGTGAAACTAAATAAACTAGTTATCGCTAAATAAAGCATTTTATTTTGTTATTTGGTAATTACTAACCTTACAATTTCAATAATTCCAGCTTTTATTATAAAAAATTAAAAAATAATTGTTTGAATGGGATATCAATTAATTTGTTAAATTTTAACACCAATTTTACCGTGTGAAAAATCAATTGTGTTAAAAAATTTTTAATTCTAATTTCATTTTTATCAAAACTCGTACTATTCGAAAATTGGAACTTATTTATTTAACATATTTTCACGATCTTAAAGCACAAACGCGCTTCTTTAATCAACGATTTTTTAATTTTTGTTTAGTTATCTATAAAATTAGTACCAATTAAAATAGATATTTCTAACCTTACAATTTCAATAATTCCAGCTCTTATTTGTTTGTTTGAAACTCTGTTTCAATAAAAAATTAAAAAATAATTGTTAGAAATTGCATAATCATATTTTTGGATATTTCGACATCAGTTTATTTTTTAAATTTTAACACGAATTTTACAGACTTATTTAAAATTGTTAAGTGAATTAAATTTTATTCCTTACGACCCTTATTTTCTGTGATTTCAGATTTTAATTCGTTTTTAAAATATGTTAACAAACATTATCGTAATTATTGCATTAAAATCGTTTCAAGTAATGATCTTTGTGTTGCTTGAAAAAAAACTAAAGAATTTTGAAGTAAAATTAAATAAACTAGTTATCGCTAAGTAAAATTATTTGGTAATTTCTAACCTTACAATTTCAGTAATTCCAGCTCTTATTTATTTGTTTGAAACTCTGTTTCAATAAAAAATAAAAAAATAATTGTTTGAAAGGGCATACTCATATTTTTGGATATTTCGACATCAGTTTATTTTTTTAAATTTTAACACGAATTTTACAGACTTATTTAAAATTGTTAAGTGAATTAAATTTTATTCCTTACGACCCTTATTTTCTGTGATTTCAGATTTTAATTCGTTTTTAAAATATGTTAACAAACATTATCGTAATTATTGCATTAAAATCGTTTCAAGCAATGATCTTTGTGTTGCTTGAAAAAAAACTAAAGAATTTTGAAGTAAAATTAAATAAACTAGTTATCGCTAAGTAAAATTATTTGGTAATTTCTAACCTTACAATTTCAGTAATTCCAACTCTTATTTGTTTGTTTGAAACCCTGTTTCAATAAAAAAATTAAAAAATAATTGTTTGAAAGGGCATACTCATATTTTTAGATATTTAGACATCAGTTTATTTTTTAAATTTTAACACCAACTTTACCGAATGAAAAATTAATTGTGTTAAGAGTTTCTTTAATTCTAATTTTATTTTTATGAAAACTGGTACTATTCGAAAATTGGAATTTATTTATTTAACATATTTTTATTATCTTAAAGCACAGATGTGCGTCTTTAACCAATGATTTTTTAGTTTTTGTTTGGTTATCTATAAAATTAATTTCAATTGAAGTAGACTTATTTAAAATTGTTAAGTGAATTAAATTTTATCCTTTACGACCCCTATTTTCTTTGATTTCAGATTTTAATTCGTTTTTAAAATATTTTAACAAACATTATCACAACTATTGCATTAAAAACGTTTCAAGCAATGATCTTTGTGTTGCTTGAAAAAATAACTAAAGAATTTCGAAGTAAAACTAAATAAACTAGTTATCGCTAAGTAAAACATTGTATTTATATATTTGGTAATTTCTTATCTTACAGTTTCAATAATTCCAGTTCTTATTTGTTTGTTTGAAACTCTGTTTCAATTAAAAATTATAAGATAATTGTTTGAATGGGCATACTCACATTTTTGGATATGCAGACTTCAATGTATTTTTTAAATCTTAACACTAATTTTACTGAGTGAAAGTTAATTATGTGAATATGTTTCAATACTTTTAATTAATTGTATTTTATGTATACCAAAACTTGTTTTTGGTGTTCTATTCATAACTTGGAACTGATTTATTTAACAGTTTTTTATGATCCTAAAACTCGGGCGCGCATCCTTAATCATTGATTTGTTTAAGTTTGAGTTTTAATATTTTTAAAACTAATTTCAATTGAAGTCAATCAATTTAAAATTATTAAGTGAATAAAATTTTATACCTTGCGTCGCTTACTTTCCGTGATTTCAGATTTTAATTCGTTTTTTAAGACATTTTAACAAATATTATCGTAATTATTGCATTAAAATCGTTTCAAGAAATGATCTTTGTGCTGTTTAAAAATAAAACTAAAGAATTTTGAAGTAAAACTAAATAAAATGGTTATTGATAAATAAATCATTTTATTCAGTTTTTCGGTAATTATTAGCCTTATAATTTCAAAAATGCCAGTTTGTTTATAACTCTTTGGGTTGTTTGAATATAATACTAGAGTAAGGTTTAAACTAGTTATAATTGTATTAGAGGTTCGTTTAATTATTATCTTTAGCATTTTGAAACTACACGTTTTTTAAAAATTATTATTAATTTTATTAAATATATAAATAAAAAGTTTACCTCGAGTAGGATTTGAACCTACGACCTGTACTGTTCATAACAAAATCTTATAAGAATACATATTTTTTGTTTATTTAATTCAATGTTTGACTCAAACACGTAACAAATAATCCTTTCAGAACATAATGATGATAATTCAAACTAATTTTATTTTACAATTCGTGACACTAATTTTATCGAGCGTTTTCAAAACTAAACTCGTTTTGACATGTTCTATTCGAAATTTGGAACTGATTTATTTAACATCTTTTTACGATCTTAAAGTACAGGTGCGCATCTTTAATACTTGATTTTTTACTTTTAATTTGGTTATTTTTAAGATTAATTGCAATTGAAGTCGACTCAATTAAAATTATTAAGTTACTTCAATTTTATACCTTTCAGTAATTTTAGACTTTAATTCGTTTTTAACATATTTAATAAATATTATCGTAATTATTACCTCAAAATCTTTTCAAGCAATGTATGATATTTGTGTTGTTTGAAAATAAAACTAAAAAATTTTGAAGTAAAATTAAATAAACTTGAAATAAGCTAAATAAATCATTTTTTTTAATTATTCGGTACCTACTAATCTCGTAGTCACCAAAATGCCAGTTTTTCTTTATTTGTTTAAAACAGTTTCAATAAAGACAAAATTGACATCGATTGGGGCTTGAACCTTGACGGCGCAGTTGGTTAGCGCAGTACTCTACAAAGTACAGATCGTAGGTTCAAATCCTACTCGAGGTAAACTTTTTATTTATGTATTTAATAAAATTAATAATAATTTTTAGTTTCAATAAAGAATTAAAAAATAATTGAGTGAAAGGGTATGGTGATATTTTTGAATATTTAATTTACAATTTATTTTTTAAATCTTAATAGTAATTTTTGAACAATCATTAAATAATAACATTATACATTTTTGCGTTAAGAATGTTTGAAGCCATCATTTTTGTATTATTTGTATATAAATTTTTCAGGCACTGGCTATGACTGTGATGGAGTTTTATTTAATTGCTACCTTTAGCGTTTTGAAACTACACGTTTTTTTTTATTTATTTAATACAATCTTTGAATGAAACTCGTAAAAAATATTCCTTTCAAAGCATAATTATCGTAAAATTTTTTAATAATTCAAACTCAGCTTATGTATATGAAAAAAAAACCAAAAAAGATAAGTATTTTATTATGTGTAATAATGGTGAAAGTTTACATTTTCATATGTATATCAAAATGCTTCACCATTATTACCCATATTTAAAATACTTATCTTTTCAGGTTTTTATGGTGTGTTTTTGTATTTAAGTTATACAAATCTATATGTTTCAATAAAACTTACATTTATCGTCGTCACTAGTAATACTTAACTTAACCTTCACGCCATTCCCTTGCGGGGTAGGCAATCCCTGCCTCTTATTTATTTTTCATTCACAATCTTTCTCCATGCTTTCCTATCTCCGCATACCTCCCTAGCTTCCGCAAGATTCATACATAGTCTCTGACATGCCCTTTTGTTTTTAAAACTCCTTATCTTTCTTTCCTTTACCATAGATTCTACTACATTCAGCCAAGTTCTACGCGGCCTACCAGGTCCGGCCTTTCCCCTAACCTCACCCACACATATTTGTTTCGTTAATCTTGCGTTGTTCATTCTCTTAATGTGACCAAACCAACGTAATGTACAACTTTTATATCTATCCATTATAGTCTTTTCCTCGCCACACTCCGTCATTATGCATTCATTTTTTATCTTGTCCCTTCTCGTTTTACCACATGCGCTTCTCAGGAATCTCATACCCATGGCATTTATTTTTCTTTCGTGCTTTTTTTGACATACCCATGTCTCACTTCCATACAATACTGACGGGACGAATACGCCATTATAGATTGCTTGTTTCGCAGCTAGGTTCATACTTTCATTTCTCATTATCGTCCACATACTTCCAATCACTTTCCTTCCAGCATTGACCCTTCGTCCAATCTCGCTCTCAATTGTACCATCTGCAATAAACATTCTACCGAGATATACCAGCTCGTCCACTTGCTCCGCAATTTCATCTTGCAGAGTAAATACTCTACTCTTCTTTCCACCTTCACGATTGAACACCACAATCTTAGTTTTGTTCGCGTTTACCTTTAGGTCCATGCTCTCACAGATTGTCTCTAACTTCCTCACAGCGGTTTGCAGCTCATCCGCGTTGTCACTTAATAAGACTGTGTCATCTTCATACACCAGAAGTCGTACATTTACGCCACCAACCATTACATCATTTGTATCGGTACATGCTTGCCATTTATCCATGTATACATTGAACAACCACGGTGACATCACACAGCCTTGTAGCACTCCTTGCTCAATATTAATGTATTCACTCACACCTCCTCACAACCTAACACATGCCCGACTACCGTTGTATACTGCCCTTATTGCATTTATTAGACCTTTATTCACGCCATATTCATATAATATTTCCCACAGCTTCTCCCTATTCACTCTGTCATATGCTTTCTCCATATCTATAAACGAACAGTAGAACTTCCTTTTTACCTTTAAACACTTTTCGATCACCTGCTGGTGAGCAACCATCTGATCAATACATCCTCTCCCTGGCATGAAGCCACCTTGCACATCCCACATCTTAGTTTGTGTAGTTTCTCGTACTCTATCAATCAGTATGCTTCCAAATACTTTACCAGGCACGCTGAGCAAGCTTATTCCTCCGTAGTTCTTACAATCACCCTTACCCTTATACAATGGTACAATGATGGCGCTCTTCCAATCACTCGGCACTTTTCCACACATAAGGCATACATTGAATAATTCACACAATCTTCGTATAAGCTTTGCACCACTATACTTGAGCATTTCACCAGTGATTTCATCAACGCCTGCTCCCTCGCTGTTTTTCAACCTTCCTACCGTTTTCTCTACCTCATTTATTTCAACATCCTTCTCAGTTTAATTCATCATTCCTTCTATATTCTCCTTATTTAACCCTTCAGTCTTACTTCCCTCACTACTGTACAGCTTTCCGAAATATTCTTGCCAGCATTTCTTCACTTCACAATCGTCTCATACTATTTCGTTTCTAGCATTCATCACTCCTGCAGCGTTCTGTTTTGGGCCACGTTTTGTATTTTCGACCCATTTCCAGAAGAATTGTTTGTTTCCTTCAAAATCATTCTGCATTTTCTCTCCTTCCACAGCCATCACTTCCTCTTTACTTATTCTCTCTGCCTCCTTCGCTTCTTTGTTTCTTAATCTGTATACCTCATACAATTGCTTCTTCTCAGTATCATTTTTTGCAGCAATCATTGCCATGTACGCATCTTTTTTCTTACATACTGCCTTTTTTTACCGACTCATTCCACCAAGCACATTTTTTCTGTTTACCTACAGTCACTCTTCCACATATTCGCACGGCACAATTGACAACAGAGTTTTCAAGCTTATCGATGCACTTTCAATATCAGTGTCTTTTATTTGTTCGTTCCACACTGTTTCATTCACATTCAACTCTTTACTCACAACATCTGCGTATTTCATTCTCACATCATTATCCACTTGTTTGTCAACCGTAATTCTGGACGTTAGCACTACGTTTGTTTTCCTTCTCCAGACCCACTTTTGCCCTAAACACACTCTCGATACAACCAAAAAGTGGTCCGATCCTCACTCCGCTCCTCGCATTACTTTTGTCTTTCACCAGGTTTCTAAGCCGTTCATCATACACTATCAAGTCTATCATACTTTTATATTCACCTCTTTGCCATGTATACATGTGCACATTTTTATGTTTAAACCACGTATTGGATACAAACAGTCTTCTCTCCACACAGATGTTCAGCAGGTGTTTACCGTTCTCATAGACTCTTTGGTCTCCAAACTTTCCTAGAACGCGTTCACTATGTTCTCTCCGTACACCCACCCATCCGTGTATATCCCCCACTATAATCACTTTTTCGTTTGGCTTACATACGTTCAACAAGTTCTCTACTTCATTCCAGAAGTTCTCACGCTCCTGGTCTCTTTCTCCATTCACCGGTGCATACCATGCAATAAGAAAAATTCTTCGAAGCTCCACTTTCATTCAAACCCATATTACCCGGGGAGATACCAATTCGTACTGTTTAACACATCTTTTCACTCTTTCACTTATGATCATCCCAACTCCTTTTGCGCCATGCACTTCCGTCTCAACTCCTGAACATAGTGCCAGGCTGCCATCCTCCATCTCCACAGCATCCTTTCCTTTGCGCTTTGTCTCCGATACACACAGAATATCAGGGTGTCTTTCGTACATTACATTCGCAATTTCAAATTCTTTACCATGCATACCTCTAACATTCCACGTACCGACGCGCCATTCATTCCTTGCACAGTCGTCAGCAACGGGGCCTGTCTGTTTCGACCTTGACTGCCCCTTGTAGCCAGGTCGATCCGAGGCAATTGTATTGTTTTCTTGAGTAATACTATAGCGATCAGACCGGTTACTGGCCAAATCGTGCCCCAGACAATGTAGCATTCGCTACTAACTGTATCGTCCTACTACCGGACAGTTATTTGTCTACTGTCACGACATAATAGATCGTATACTTACTGTATGTATCTCAAAATGTACATATATACATGTACATGTTTTTTTCTTTTTTCTTTTTTTCGTACCTACCTTCAATCACATCACGCGTTTCAACCATACTGCTCTATACGCGATTCCTGGTTCCGCGCCCCTCACCGGACTTGGTGGTATTTATTAGCGACCAAATGATTCAATTATTATTTTTCTTTTATTTTTATTTTTTTTTTTTAGCTTTTCGAGTTATAGTTATTTCAATGTCATTTAATATTTATTTATCAAATCAGTTTTATTATTGTCGTGAGCTGTGACAACTTAAATAAATATTTTATTAGTTCTCTATGATTCATTGTTATTGCAAAAGTGTTTACCTGTTCGAGTCCACAATTCTTACGCAAAACGTTTACGTTTGCTTTATAATTTTTTTAAGTTAACAATCACATGGGTTTAATATAGCCGTATTTTTCGTAAATACTGTAGCAAACCTAAATATTATTTCGCGCCTACTTATTTTATAATTCGTAACATTAATTTTACCGAGTGAAAAATTAATTGTATCAAACTTTTGATTTTTAATTTTTACCAAACTCGCTTTTGATGTTTCATTCGAAATTTGGAAATGATTTATTTAACATTTGTCTATGATCTTTAAATCACAGGCACACATCTTTAATCACTGATTTTTTAGTTCTAGTTTGTGTATAAAACATTAATTCCGATTGAAGTCGGCTTATTTTTAATATTACTAAATAAATTTCATTTTATCCATTACGTCCGCCGTTCCTTGCCTTGATTTCAGATTCTAAACCTTTTTAACGCATTACAATAAATATTATCGTTTCAAGCAATGATCTTCGTGTGATAAAACTAAAAATTTTAAAGTAAAGCTAACTAAACTAGTTATCGCTAAATAAAGCATTTCATTTAGTTAGGTATTCAGTAATTACTAACTTTACAATTTAGAAAATGCCAGTTTTATTGTTTATTTAAAACACTGACAGTAAAAAATTGAAAATAATTATTTGTAAGGACACGCTGATACTTTCTGTATATTTAAATTGCAACATATTTTTTTAATTTTAAGACTAATATTACGGTGTGTAAAATTAAGTGAGGCTTTTTTAATTATCTTAGTTTATTTTTTTATTCAATATTAAGTAGAATCTGTATACTTGCTTTTGATTCTTTTATTCAAATCTTGACATTAATGAGGTTTTCATGATCAATTGCAGTTAGTGAAACCATTAATTTAATCATAGACCACGTGCTGCACCGAGTGTGATATGGTACCAAAATTTTATCTTAGGGTTTTCCAAGAATCTTTTCCGTTCAATACTTACTTATGAATGTTCTTAATTATTGAAATATTTTTTAATATTGTAAAGTACTGGTTCATTTTTTTAACCATAGAGCATATATTTTTTGAGGTTTACCATTTGCTTTGATACAATTTCCGTTTGATGTTTTTTAAAACATTTTTCAATTGAGCCTTTATAATTGGACTGTAGTGAGGTTTTGTAATGAATTTAAAGTACTGTAATACATTTTTTATTATAGTGTTATTTTGTTTTTGATCTGTGCCATTACATTACGAAGGGTTTTCGAACCGTTTATTATTTACGTTACACCCGGTGCAATAAGAAGGGTGCGAAAAAGAAAATTTTTGGCATTCTTGGTATAAGTGATGATCTTTCTTAATCCACTTCACATTACATCCACTATCTATGTTTTAACATTTTTAACATCAAAAATTCTTATTCTTATTCTAACACTTGATACCAGCATTTTATTTTTCAGAACTGAAACATATAATTTAATATTAATGAGGATCTTTAAAAATTAAGGTATTAACGCGATTTATTGTTTGAGGTAAAGTTCTTACAGTAGTGGTTAAAAATAAATTCATGAAACACGGCATTCATTAAAAAAATAAATTGATGCAAATTTCTTACAGGATTCTTAAAAAACAAAATTCTTACAATACGGCATGCAAAAATAAATTGAAATTGAGCATTCGGTAAAATACAAATTCTTATAGCATGGTACTTTATACAAAATTCCTACAGGATTCGTTAAGACAAATTTTTTCATCACGGTATTTATTAAAAAACGATTTGATTAAAAATTCTTATAGCATTTGTTAAAAACAATTCCGTATTCGGTGAAAAA
>JARFJB010001712.1:845000-1162500 GCA_036346205.1 Vesta saturnalis
ATGTGCGGCTGCTTAGGCGAATGCTGGGGTAGTATTTCCCCCCTCAGAACCCTAAGTCCGTTCCTTCCGATCCTATCCTGACCACACCGATCCTTAATCCCACCATACATAATGTATGTATGTATGCTGGAAATCCATGATTGTGGCTGAAGGAGCTCGGAAAGCTCGAGCAGCCCGCCCTCCCCTTTGGTGAGGGAATGAAATACGTGACCTTTCCTTCCTACTGATTTACACCAAAACTGTGTGTATATATTGTAGAGCTTTCCACCAATTAAAGTATCGTTATGGATGGACATTCTGATTTCTATATCAACGTAAGTGCCTTAAGGTATGCGACATTGATTCCAAATACTTCATCCCTTTTCTCCAAAATCTCATAACGTTTCAGTCTAGCACCACGTCTCTTAAGCTAACATCTACATCTATCCAACATTCACCTTAAATTGTAACAGAATCCTCGTACAGAGTAAACCTGTTTCATTCTTGCTATCTTCAGCTACCAAAGGCGAAATCTCCTTCTCAGGACCTACAAATGTTTCTCTTCTGGAAACATATATTTTATCTAGCATACCATAAACCTAATGTGAAGCACTGTTTTCAACTTTGCAAATAGGACTGTCTTAGTATTAGTTAAGTTGATCGGTCTATTTCAATAGTTTTTGCTTTTATAGCGCGACGTTTCGGAAGCGGACTCTGCTTCCGTCATCAGTCCTGTGAAGAACTGTTTTTGCACTAGAGCCGAATTCATATAGTATGATTTTTTCCCAAGCACCTGGCTACTCTCAGATTCGAACTTGTTACCTTTCACTTGTAAGTCTGACACCTTTACCGCTGAATCACTGACTAGTCCAATATATATTTTTTACGACTTCCGTCACTTATTAAGTTTTGACCATAACCATCACAAATTTGGTAGAAAATGTCTGCAGGCCAAACTGTTTTGAGTCTAAAAATCTAATCACGGTTCGTATTTTATAACAGAGCCGATTTCTTATAATTGCTCTCATTTTGGCACAATCTCACACGTTACTGTTCCTCACAATGAGTAGGTAATTTGTATTTTAAAGCTTCTTATTTTGTACACAAGCTTTCCGAAGCAAAATTGACTCTATCGTACTTAACGTTTTTCAAATAACTTGTGCCCGGAAATATAATTAATTAATCGACATGAAAATTACTGAAATATGTTTTATAAATAAATTATTAAAAGGATTTTTTGAATTCTTTGAGAACAATCACATCTTCTCTTCCATCTGTTGGTGAAAATTAGTCATACCTTCACAACTTTTAGTTTTTGTGTTATGGTTATTTTACGAGGGCAATTCAAATTTTATCTATTTATTTTTTATCGTCATAAATGTTTAAAACATTGTTCATGGCAAGCGTAACCATAGTCAAGTTAATGCAAGATGGTTTCAAATCAGCTTTTCGGAAAACAACAGTAATAATGTGTTTGAAGAGAACTTCGTTTAGCTAGAATAGTAATGGCGATGAATTTCATAATAGGCAATTGGGCCTAAATCGTTATATTCCAAGCAACAAGTATATTGAGAAGAAATGGTGTTATCCAAAGGACAACCTCCGGATACACTAATACACCACTTTTCTCTGTCGAAGTTGAGCTTGGAATTTAGCCCTTGACTTGATAATATTGTTATTATAACCCCTTTTAGCCCCCAAAAAATTGTTAGAATGCAAATTAATATGAATGAATAGATTGGAAAGAAGTTACATATAAAAACCTTCGTTTTCTATGATTTTAAAGTTAGATTGATCGACTTCCCAGGTCTAGGAAAACAGTTTACCGACGGAAAGTTCACCGAGCGGACTATCCATCGGAAGGAGAATTCTTTGAAAGACAATTTACCGAAAAGAAAATTTACCGACATACAACTGACCGAATGGAAAATTCTTCGGAAGTAGGTACCTAATTATATACACGTAAAGTTTCATTATGGATCACACACGTACTCATGCAAAAGCATTGTAACGATTTACGATTAACTGATTTGGCATTCGCCGAATGAAAGGCAGCTAATTAAGGGTTTAATCGGAGGGTTTTAATTAGCATTTAAAGTATAGTTAGAGAGGCGTTAGGTCATTTTTAGGTACTAAATGCGTTTATTGTTGTTAATTGTATAGCGAACATTGAAGTCTTGTGAAAAGTCAAAACGCAAGGTGTTCGTAAGAGGGCATTTGTATTATAGAGATAAAGAGAATAGATACTAAAATATATTGGAAGTGCGATAAATGTAATAAGATTAAGTGCCGTGCAGCTGCAACAAAAGACATGAAGGTGATGAACATATACGCGATCAGGCTAAACATACACAAGATGCTCTACATCTACACAATATCGTCATCCACAGAGCCTGCTGGAGTTAGTCAAGCAACAGCGGCTACTCATTCAAAAGTTAGTAGTATTAAAAGAACAATATGGAACGTGCAATTAAGTATAACACTTCTCCCACGTGACCCAGTCACCCAAATGAGATTATTCTATCAAAGAAACCCCAAGGGTGAAGAACTTTTGCTTCATGATTCTGGCCCTTTCAAAGATCGACTTTTAATTTTTTGTACTAATCGGAGTCTTTAATTACTGGCGCATAGCGATCACTCATGTGCAGACGGTATATTCAAAACTGTACCACAACTTTTCCATCAATTACGACAAAACATCACTATTCTCTTACTTTATGTATTACTTACCCGACAAAGCTAAAAATCGCTACGTTCGGCTACGTGCTGTGGCGCAAGAATTTCCAAAACCCAAACAACGTGGATGGTTCTTTCATTTTACGCAGTGCAGTCCGAAGAACTTAAATAGAGTTATGAAATTGACGCGGAATCTGCTCCTAAGTTGCGATTGTTATTTGCTATAGGCTTTTTCCCGATGTTGAAAGCGTGATTCCTGAAGAAGCACAGAGTGTAGTTGATTATTTTGAGGACACTTGGATTGCTCTTCCCCAAAGAGGCCTGAGGCGTCGAACATCATATTTCAGTCAGGATATAAGGGACTATTTCAATGTAGTGAATGTCTTCCCAAAATAAATCATTCAATCGGTACAGAGGCTTTGAGCAACGGATTGCTTCTGCTCATCTCGCCATTTCAAATTGATTGAAGCCATTCAATGAGAACAAAGCCTACATGAGCTTCAAGTTGAGCAATATATTACAGGTGGTTTGGAAGGGCCGCCCACTCGTAAAAACCATAGAAATTGTGCAGAGAGAATAGCTGGAGTTTTCAAAAATTATAATCATGAAAATTTGTTTTATTAAAAAATATGAAAGGCAAAAGAAATAAAAAACAAAACCACATAAATTAAAAAAAAACTAAAAATCTAAAATAAATGACCGTTAGACATGTCGGCATTTTGCTGTTAATCCTAAGCCTGAATAATGTAAAGTTGGAATTCGCATTAAACTAAATCGTATCTTACTACAAAGTGAGCAAAATGTATAAGGCTAATACATTGCAGGATAATGCATGTTCAATAAAAAAAATAGAATTTTTTTTATACATTTGCGCAGTTATTTATAACTCAGTTTACTAAATGCTATTGCACGAGAACCTTGGTTATGTGAATGTAGTTAGTTACCTAATTTCGAAGAATTTTCCGTTCCGTGAATTGCATGCCGGTGAATTTTTTTTCGGTAAAAATTTTCTGGTGGTTTTCCCAATTTAGATAAATTGTTTTAGATAAATGATCCATAAACGCAACACCCTGCGGCTATATTTCTATAAAACGTGTAGAATCTGTAAACTAGAGCGTCAAATTAGACAATACTTTCAAGATTCTATTACCGGAAATTAATATTTTTTCGTTAAATATGTTTGCTCTCATTGAGCGTGGATTAAAACAAACTCGCTTGTCACTATGTACAGGGTGATTCAACTATAGAGGAAAGTAATCTGGTGACTTATGGGTAAACTTTGTCAATAAAATGGTTTTACCATGTTATATTACTAGTAAGTGTGCGCATTTTAAACTTATTCTTTACTATACAGAATGTTTCAAAAAAGCAGAGCAAGACAAAGTTGGTATTTTTCAATGGAACACCCTGTATATCATACGAACGTGCAATTATAAAACTTTATTTATATAAGTTTCATGAATGTAATATTTACCGTTTTTTAAATAATTCGAATTCTATTCAAAAAACTATAACTGTATTATTATGTACCATCTTGTGCTTTTTTTAAGAACACTTTTACATTTGGACCAAGGAAAGACCAAGTTTAAGCCTATATTTTGAAAAATAAATATTAGAAGCAAATGCTACAGGGTGTTCAAAATATACGTTCAAACCTGCAAAACTTTAAATTCAAAAATATCACTTTTCTCAAATTGAACACAGTGTATATTTTTAAGCTACGTTAAAGGGAATCAAAAACCACACAATTATTCATAAGTATGTCCTATACCTATCTCTTACTGTTTTTGGGTTATTTTGATTTTTCCATATTATTCAATATTTCAATTATTTTTCTTGTGATTATTCGCAGTAGTCATGAAATTCGAAAACAACAGAAAATATATATTACGTTATCATAAGAATTTGATATAAAATAAACGAACAGTCTGTAGTCTTTGAATAATTCAACAGATACTAATGAATTCTTCTTAAAATATGTCCGAAAAGGTGAGCCTCCTTCTGAAAGCGTACATTTAGTCGTTTTATTATATTTTGCCTCACGTTTCCCAGCATCTCCAGTGTTATCGTTCCACAAGCATCTCGTACCCTACCTTCCATATCTTCTCTTGTAGTGGGGGATGTGACATAATATATCACCATAAGAGGAAATATAATGGGGTAAGATCGCACAACCTTGGAGATTACTGGACGCCCAATCCATGTCTGAGGATAATTATCATCAAAAAATTCAGGTACATGGCGATGGTAGTGCGGAAGAGCATCGTCCTATTGCATACTATGACGATTTACAGCACGATTTTTTCTAAACGTTACCTCGCCAGAAAACATAATATAAGATAAAAAGTTTGGATTAATCTCAAGTTGAGCATCAATCCACTGGCAAAAGTTACTCGTCTTTCTAAGTCATCATTCCGTAATTCCTGGTGTCCGCTTGACAGATTATTGTGACGTTTCACATGATATTGCTACCCGACCACCACCAACATACGGGTTTTCTTCAATATGAAGCAGTTCTTTTTCTTGGTTACTGATATTTCTATTCACCACTTTGCGTTTTACATAATCTACATTTCCAGTAGAGTCGAATCTCTCCATCAAATTTTCAAAAGTGAGCCGAGTGGGTTGACTTCGAGCAGGATACTTCATTCTGTATAACCTTTAAGCAAGAAGACACGAGTCTCTCCTAACGCATAAACAATATCAATTAATTCACTATTAGAAGAATCCATTATTTTACTATCGAACACACAAAACTTTAACAATCTTAAATGACTACCAAAATGCAACAACAGTTTGACAAGTCAAATATTTGTCATGTGGGAAATTGATTTCATGGCTACTGCGAATAATCACAAGAAAACCCTTTGAAATATTAAATAATATATAAAAATCAAAATAACTCAAAAGCAGTGAAAGAGGTATAAGACATACTTATGAAGTTTTTCAGGTTTGAACATATATTTTGAACATCCTGTGGCATCGATTTCTAATATTTCTTCTGCAGATCATAGGTTTAAGCTTGTTCTTTCCTTGGTTCTAATATAAAACTTTTCCTAACAAAACACAAAACGGCACATGATAATAAACTTTTACGTGTAACTGCGATTTTTTGGATGAAACTCAATTACTATAAAAGCTGTAAATTTTACATGCATGAAACCAATATAAATAAAGTTTTATAATTGCATGTAGAATACAAAAAATGGATGATATACAGGGTGTTTCATTAAGAAATACTAGCGTTGTCTTGGCCTACATTTCTGGACCACACTCCATAATCAGGAATAAATTTAAAACGCACACACTTACTAGTCATGCAATAAGATAAATACATTTTATTGGCAAAGTTTACCCGTAAAGCATCAATTTACTTTCCTCTATCGTTGACTCACCCTGTACTTGAAATTGAAAAAGGTCAAAAAGTTTTTGTGTAATCACAGACCATGATAGTTGGGTCTACCAATTACACAAACAAGCTAAGTTCCAGGAACATCCACGAAAACTCGAACATGAGAACAGCGTTGGCACGGAAATGGTAATGACATTTCTATGTTCAGGTGGTCATGTGCCACCGGTTGCTTTGAAAGGTCGAAAATGGGTTAGAATGTTTGAAGGAAAAACTCAAACAATCAAAATTGAAAAGTTTAACTTGTACCATGAGCACGCGCCCGCTCACAAAGCCATTTCCACCATTCCATTAGTTATCTAGTTGTCGTATAGTCGCTATTTGGCTGTTCGAGATTTCCTTCTTTTCGAAAATTATAAATTCGGATCCTGAGGATGCTAGAAATCCTTATGTTCAGAACTCCCCTAAAACAGGTTTCTTCGAATGCGTTGATAGTTTAAGTATAGAATAATACTTCTTGGCACTCACTTATTTTCTATTTATTCTGGTATATACATTTTTAATTGACATAGCTTGTATTTGTTAAAAAAATGTAACTTTTTGAATTTTAAATTACTATATTAAATTTTTTAAAAGTATTTGTTGATTAAGATTTCTAATCCGTTTTTACAAAAACCACTAAATAATTTTAAATTTCAAGAAATTAATTATTCTTTCTTTTTTCAGAAAGGTCCATTATTTACGGAGATTTTTGTAAACAAGGATTATGAACGTAATTTGGAAGTGCACTTTAAATTTCCCAAATCATTCAACATTAGATATTGCTTTTAATTGTGTTAATTAGTTATTACTATAACTAAATTGTTACCAAACATTGTAAAATCCTTGTATTGAAAAATATGAAACAAATCTAAAACTGTTTTTAATACTTGAATTTTAAGTTACCAAAATTTTTTTAAAAAATACTACACATTACTGTATATATTTTCTTAACCCTTTCCAAGCCAATGATTCCAATTGGGATCAGCATTGTTTCTGCACAAATACAGGAACATGCACAAATATACGATTTTAAACTAATAACAGGAATAATAGTGCTTGTTGTGGCTAGAGGGCAGTGTGTCTGTTATATGTGAATGTTTCTATGGTTGTCAGTATGTTTACGTGCAATTTGGAATCGAGGATAACTGTAAAAATTCCAACTTTTGTTATGAATAAAAAATACAGGTAAGTATTAGAAATAAGTAAAATAGTAATTGCTTCTGTTATATGCTGCTCGATTAGTGTAGAACTTGTGAAAATATGCATGATTCCATTTAGTATCAGTGGTATTTAGTGATAGTGATTGCTAAGCTGTGCAAGGCACCTCAGTTATATTTCACATTTGGTCATCTAGAGGAAGATAAATGATTGACTTGGAGTTAACCCAAGAGGAATTGATACGACTTCTAGAAGATTCTGATATTGAAATAGAGTTGGAATCAGAAGTTGACCAGACAAATCATAATAGAGAAGAGCTAAAAGAATTACTGTTGAGTCCAGTAAATGATGTGGAGATAGGAACAGAACAACTCGCTCATATAGAAGAACCAAAAGAACTCAATGAACAAGAGGATTTACGTTTGCCGACGGCTTCTGAAACAGCAAATGTATGCTGTCAAAAAGGCGAGAGTCTGCATACACTGACGTAAACAAGGGTGAAAATAGTTTGGACAGCATGGGTATAGGTGAAGTTCATACTGCGTGTTTTCGAAAAATTCAAAGATCCATCATTGGAAGATATGTCACCTTTGGAATATTCCAAGATGTTCGTTGATGACAAAATGCTTACGAATATAAGGTGTCAAACAAATTCTGAAACAGAAAATATATGCTATCAAAAACACAAGAGCCTGCATACACTGATGAAAACAAGGGTGAAAATAGTTTGGACAGTAGGGGTATAGATGCAGTCGATACTGATTTTAACTTAAACGTTTGTTTGTAATTTATTTATTTATTTATTTTGTTTATTTACACGATTTTAATTTATACGTTTGTTCTGTTCTGTTTTAGCTTTATTTCTAATTTCTTTGTTTGTTTCAGATTCTATTATTTACAGGATTTTAATTTATATGTTCTGTTTCATTTTAATTTTATGAGTAATTTTTTTGTTTGTTTAAATTTGTACTACTTACTAGTTCTTTACTTATACGCTTGTTTTGTTACGTATGTGTACACATACATGCACCTGCAACCCAGGATTCACGACATGAACATATTAGCAACTCACGTATTAATCAGAGCACAAAATAAATACGTTTAATGAGATTAAAGTTATAAGCGTAAAGACTTGCAAATTAAAAGAGGGTGTAACGTCCCCGCCAATTTCTTGGGAGCGCGGAGTTAGGATGGGTTCTTTTGACTTTGATTCGCCTAACAAAGGGTAGAATAGCCTAATCCATTCGGGCGAGTGGGCGAAACTTTCAGCCTCAGTTATATATCCTGTCAGAAGGGTTGGAGAAAATAGTTATCATACAGGAGAGGTAAACGCAAGATAGGTTCACTTATGTTTCTTTGTTTTGTCAGTGCTTATCCCTTGTATTTACGCATGTTTGAACTAATTAAAAGATTTGCGTAGCGCCTAAATTTAATTAGCCCAATCACGAACTGTGCTAAGGAAGCGAATTTTATAAGAGTTGTTCTGCCACCAGGACTATCACGATGGGCTGTGTCATTACGGATAGTTTCTATCGTAAACCTAAAATCCCATAGATACGTACTTACGGTTAAAAGGAGGAAACGCACTAGAGGGCCGCAGTCGCATCTGGTCTCGTCGCAGTCTGGCCCAGCTTAGATTCTTTGTATTGTTTTTAATCATCATGAACGCATTTGGAGGTCGCGGGCTAGGCGCAATCCCGACAAGGGCTCTACGCAGTGTTGAACGAGAATCTCAAGACGTTGCGGTCTAGCCAAGTCGAGCTCTCGACTTTCTAGTGCGCGCACACTCACAGTCGCAGACACGTCTCAAATAAAACAATTTTAAGATGTCGTGTATTTTCGACAACAGACGAGAGCGTTCGGCTGATTATAGAAGCTACTCACTCGTCAATTCAGTTGCAATTACTATTGTCAGTAGAGTGCTCAACGTGAATTATTCTAGTTTTTACTGGAAATGGATGACGAAAAGTTAATAACGGAAGTGCAGAAGTATCCAGAACTTTATGATGCGGCACATAAATATTATTCGAACCAACAACGGAAGGACAACTGTTGACTGGAAATAAGCAATCACTTGGGCGAGTCGGGTAAGTAAAAACTTTTATTAGAAAAAATACATCATAACATGAATTTTACTATGTAATTGGAATATTAACAAAATCCAAATGGTTCAAGTATTATTTTACGGTCAGTATGGCTAAAAATTAAACATTCTGATATCCAGTTAAAATTGTGTCCATTTGCCAATGTACGGAACCAACATCAGAAGTAAAATAAACAGCGAATGCCTCTCTGACGTCCAAAGCAGATTGTCCGGCATTACCATCAACATTGCGAATACATTACATTCCTTTGACTATAACTTGAGTTTCGTTTTGCAGGGAATAATCGTCATTTCGGCAGAAGTTATGAAGGCAGCATGTAGCGAAAACGACTGTTTTGACATTTTCCGGTTTTAGTTTTAATGGATGTTGATACATAGCAAATCTTTTAGTTTAAATCCCAAAAGCATTTTCGGATACTCTTCGTGCCCAAGATACCCTAATGTTCTCTTCTTGTCGAAGTGCCGAGCCAGGAAAAGGTCGAAGGAGATAGGGGTTAAGCGGAAATGCTTCGTCGCCCACAATAACATGTAGCAGAGGCTCATGTGTTCCAGGAAGAGGTTTTGGTTGTGGTATCTGTATTTGGTTACTTTCTAATCTCCTTCCTAAAGAAGATCTTGCAAAAATGCCACCATCACTATTTTTTTCCATAACTACCGATATCAATAGCAACAAATTGATAATCAGCACTAACTAAAGTCAACAGTATGCTTGCCGTCTAAGGCACCAATACTATTTGGAAAATTCCAGCATTCATAAAATTTCTTTTCTATATCTTGCCATAAATCACCTGTAGGCTGTGGCATAACCTTTGGCTGACGGATTTTACAAATCGAATTTCAAGTCGCGATAACGATTTCTGTATCAGTCGTGTATCCAGGTCGGTAGCTGTTGCCTATGGTTTGAAAAGAATCTCCAGTAGCAAGATACCTACAAAATAACAACGCAATAAACACTAACTACTTACATAAAATAATAGCAAATAAGATATTTTATTTTATTTTGCCACCATAATGTTCTTTATACGCCTCCAAATGCGGGCGTAATGTGGTCTTTATAGCACGGAAATGTCATTGATGCTAAGCAGCACGATTAACAGCAAACACATGACATGATATATAATAGCAATATCACAGTATCTTAGTAACAGCAAATTAGCCTACTGTCGACTTTATTTCACTGCATTTGCATTTAAAAACTTGCCGAAAATACTGAATCTTTTTAAAATTTTGTTCCAGTTTCATGGTGCAAAATAAAATAAAACATTGTATGTAACACGGGCATAATTGTAGATTATGGCTCTCAGGAATATAAAAGCCCTCCGCTTCGCGTCGGGCTTTTAACATTCCCTCGAGCCATAATCTTCTAATTATGCCCTTAATACGTAAATATCTATTATAGTTTTGTTTATTTACTGAATTATTTATTTATTTATTCATTTATTTCAGTAAAATATGTCAAAAAATGTTGGTTGTCCCTTAGAAACATGTATCGAAGAGCCGTAAGAAAAAGAAAAGAAACACACAGTGGTCAAGAGGCAACAAATGTAAAGGAATGGCGCTTTGAAGAGGAAACGCGCTTCCTTCATTTACACGTAGATGAAGAGTAAGTACAAAATGTTATATAATATATGTCAGGTTGTTAAACAAACGTGGATTACAAAACTACATCAAATATCGCGGAAGAAACACTTACATTATCCCAAGATAGTGATGACGCCAACGCAGCTTCCAATGAGGATGAAGAAATTGCAGTGAATGTTACTTCACCATCTGAAAATATTCGTAGTTCACCGACTCCGTCTACAAGCACTACAGTACCGCCAAGAAGAAGATATCCACAATCAAAAAGTAAACAAAATGAACCCTCCGTAGCTACCGTTAGCCGAAATTACTGAGCACAGCGTAAAGAATGTGGAACGACTGTGAATAACGATACAGACGACCCGATTATACATTTTTTGATTAGTGTGGGAAAAATTATAAAAACTTTCACACCTCACCAACAAGATATGGTAAAAAGGAAACTATTTCAAATTGTAAATCAAATTGAGGTAGAAAATGAAGCGCCACCGAGATAATATACACGTGGAATACCTACCACCCTTATACACGTTGAGAAACCTCAACAATGAATAGCTCCAACGACGTCAATAATACTCAGTCATACATTCCACCACGTTAGCCAGGTATTAGTTACATATAATCTCAACCACAAAATCATCACACGAATTATTCAAGAACCACGTCTGAACCTTCCAGCTCAAACATTCAAAGCGATGTGAATTATTACATTTCCAGTGTTTTGTCAAGTGATACTGGGAATCTGATCACAAACGTCTCTGCGCAAGGCAATGCTGACTAGTAGAAGAACCTTACACAGATTGTCATATGATTGTTAGATACAGTTGTTCCAGTGAGTGATTGTACATAAAATACTTAAGATGAGCGGAATTCTACGAAAAGGAACTTACATAACAATTAGATAAGATTTTAGATACGGTTTATTTCCCAAGAAATCCGTTTGCCTTGTATATATATATATATATATATATATATATATATATATATATAATGTGGAATCACTGACTGAAACAATTGTATAACTCAAAACGTAAGAATAGGGACCTGTGTAAGCCATTTCATTTTATTTTTAAACATTTCACAATTATTTTCATTTCAAATATATTTATTTTCTTTTGGAATATTATATATTTTCGTTTCAAATAAATATTGGTAAAGTATTTATCTCTGTTTCACTACTAACCTTAGACAAACGACTAATCTTTCAGTGGGGGGAATACAACTCCTAAATTTTGTATTTTGTAACTGAATTTCTTCTCCCAGTAGCTGTTCTAACTGCCTAAATTTTTCGATTGACATTCGAATCGATTGTTTAAAACGTGTTTCGTCGTCACATAATCTGTTAAATAATGTGTAAAACTCGCCTTCTAATGGCCGGGACAGATTAATTGGATGTACTCAATGTTTTCTCTTAGGATGTTTTACTTTGCTTTGTTCTTGTTCAAATAGAACAGATAAGAAAAATAATTCTTCCATTTCGTTACAAGCCATTTTTTCTTTGCACGCCACTCTTTGGATCTTAACTACATTGTGGTTACTGACAAACTGCGACTGCGATGAGCCCTCGACTGCCAAGTGCGAATACTCAAGTACAAGACAGCAACTGTTACAGTCACGACGAGGCGCGACTGCGACCCTCTAGTTCGTTTCCTCCTTAACTGTTATAATATAATTCTACCAAAAATATGCAACGATCATGACTTGAAGATGAAATTGAGTATTTTCCAATGGAGATACAGAAACACGAAAACCTAATTAACACAACAAGATTAAATTCCTTTAAAACGGTTTAAGATCGCAATATCACTTAATTCGGAAATTTTACTCAAGCCGTTTGTAATTTTTAACCCATAACTTAATGTGATTTGTATCGATTTGGATAGTTGTTCTTCGTTTTCGTGGAGCTATGTATGAATACATTCAAGAGACCCAATTTGGGAGACCAAGTCATATTCTTCCCTGTAGTAGTAATTCTTACTGCTTTTGAAATTCCAGTGCACTGTCGTCCCTTTTACTATTTAAAAGTTTCTTGGAAAAGTCAGGGTAATTTAGACAGTTCCAACTTGCTGAAAAAGAGTAAGGGTAAGTGACTAACACAGTGAGAGTATGTATTATTACGCATGTTTGTCTATTTTGCACGTATGTCAAGAAATTATTTTACGGTTTACGAGCTTTTGTAACGAATATCTATAAAATGGCTCATTAATATGGCAATGTATTGTTAAACTGAATATTGATGTTTATATTGTTTTGTGAGAATACTAAAGGAGGGGGCAGGTTTTAAATGTAAAATACCTTTCGGTCAGAATTTAACCAAATTTTGATATGTTCTAGAACTTGACCAATTGATCAAATGTCTTCATTGCCCGAAAGCTCAAAGCTCAACAGTTTTTGATATACAGGGTCTGCAATATCACTATTTGATACCTTCAATATATCACAAAATGGACATTTCTGCCAATATTAACGCAATACTTAGTGAAATGTTATTTTTTTGTGATACTGGTTACAACATTTTCTTTACTTTCATTATTTTTGTACATACACCTGATATACAGGGTGAGACCAAATATATGTATCTGAAAAGAATTATACGGTGGTATTGTTTTGATATTTTGGCGAATGGATGTTAACACATATATCTGTCTATTTAAATTATTATTGCAAGTTAAGTCCCCTAGACGTCCGTTATACAGAGTGTTTCATTTCTTTAAGAGATTTAATTGAGTATTATTATGCTTCCTAGTTAATTTTCTGCTAACTTAATTGAAATGTCTACATTAAAATAAACTATTTGCTAACTGTATATACCTACATAATAGTCACGATGTGTTTATACTGATACTGGGTGTCCAAGTACAAAGGACCAAAGCGATATCTTAAACTTCATATAGGTACGGAAGAAACCGTTAATATAAAAAATCCCTTGCAATTGGATGTCGTTGCGAAATACAAAGCTTTTGGAGATTGACTGATAGAAAGGTTAGATGTGCTTCATTTATTATGCTCACTATTTTCTAATAAAATTTACAGTAGATTCTTTTGATAAAGAAGGCGCTTGTCGAAGTTCATTTTTATTTTGCAAAACTAAGAAAAGAAAATTCTTTAAGATACTAGTGTCTTCACTGTTCACACCATCGACAGACCGGTTTCGCAGGTCTACCTCCATCATCACTACCGTTTTGTACAGTCATTGGAAATAAGAAATATTTATGTAGAAACGTTAATGAACATATTTTAATATATTAAAAATATCTAAGCTTAATAAGATATCAGTTAACTGAACTGATGAGGAAGAAAATAGTAAATAATTTTTGGTCTTGATGTAACCATTGTCATAGAAATCAAAAAGTTGCATAATCAAATGTTAAATGTCTATCACCTCCACATTATTTGCATTTAGTATATGATTTAAAACATTTGTAGAAGGATATTTGATTAGCTCTTGATACCTAGCGTATCCTAAAAACCATAGTACAGCTGCCACATGAGAAAAAGTACCTAAAGTTCTGGCACCAGTCTTGCAGGTGCAGTAAGTACCTAATATTGGGTTAGGTTCTTCTTCCTCATTATTCGGCACAAATGCAATCCACAACTGGTAACGAGTAGCATTTCTGAGGCGAGAATATATCCTTACCCGTATAAAACCGGGTTCGTAGTTTTCATCAAATTGATATTGAACCTGGCGGTCCTCTATTTCATTGTACTGTATATAAGAAGGAGCAAGCTTTAATTGAAAAATACCTACAGTTAACTCTTTAAGATAGTAATGTGACAAACGTGGGAATGAGGGAACGATAATTTCATTTAAATCAACCCATCTGCCTCATCTAGCTCGTAAGTTTTCCTCCTCAACCCTGGCTTGAACAACATTTGGCTCTTGAACTTTTTGAAGAATATTTTCAGCTAGCTCAATAGTAGCATCTTGCATTAAAATAGGTGGAAAATATTTATTTATAATTGCTCCAGCAATTTTAAGAAAATCAGCAATATTACAAATGTGGGGTGTTTTTATTCTAAAGCTAAAAAATTTAAAAATTGATTTTAAGTGCCCATTGCGTGCTTCTACGATCCACCTGGTTTTCGTAACGAGACGACTATCATTAGCCTCTTCTGTGGATAACTGTAGCTGACCTCTGAGCAAAAAGGCTGGCATTTTAAAATTAATACCTAATCTATTTAAAGCTGGAATAGCATCCAAGTACCCGCGGTCGAGAATGAAAATATCTCCTTCATTAAACCATTCACGCATTCCATTCACATCTCTATTAAATTCACTTATAAGTATGTTAGCATCGTTGTTTTCAGAATTTGAGAAATATGGCCCTTGAATGTCTAGAGTAAATCCGCTCGGGGCAACAAGCAGAAATGGCTTGATGAGATGTTTACCCTTATAAGTACAGTAGGACTGTCGCAACACTTTAAAACAAGAGCTTTTCTCTATTTCTAGATAAGTACAGTCATTATACACTATAACTTGAGGCCGATTCAGGTTTTGATTATATAGACGATTTGCAAAAGGAGTTACATGATTTTCGATGTAGCTGTCTCTTGTAGCAGTAAATCCAATATTTTGTGGTACAAATCTTGCAGAAAGAGATTGTCTAACTAGAGATATAGCTAAACTGGCTTGTTGTCTTGTGGAATAATTAAAAATAACCGCTAAAAAACTATCACTAAGACCTTGTCGTAACTTGCACAGGAATGCTAAGAGATCTTTTTACTTACATATCTCAAAGAATTTCCTATTCTAACGGGGTCACAAAAGTTGAAAAGATTATTAAATTGATCTTTGATTATAGGAGAAACTGCTTTAAATTGAGAATCTGTGAAGTTATTTTCGTCTTCGTAAGCCGTGTGGTAGCTTTTTTTCTTAATTTCCTTACGTAATGCTTGTAAAAAAATATACATCTCATTACCTGCTAATAATGGCCGATTTACATATCGTAACCCAGGGAGCAGAAACTCAAACAGATTACCATTCTCATCCTAATGAATATTACAGCAGTACGTATTTTCTGGCGACTCTCTCAACAAAAATATTAATTCTACCTTTCATGGATATTCCCATCGTTACAAATGCAGCATAAGTGAGTTGACCTTTGTAGCATATTTAATCGCAAACAATTTGGGTTATTGTCTATTGCTCGAATTTCCCTTACAATAGAAATATTGCAGACATTGCAGATTTGAGTTTCTTCTATTATGACCCGCTCTGGTAGATTTACTTCGCGGCGACGTGCAATCACAATTTCCTGTTTTCTTGCATTTACCTCACCACTTATTTTCACCATAACCCTAGGAACTAAAGCATTGCCACAAGCAAAACATGGAATTCGATTCATTTTTCACATAAACTCCAACGATTTTAATTCAAAAAGTAGATTTGCAACTAAGCATCAACAATATCACTTAATTAGTGGATTAATGTTTGACGTTTCATTGCCACCTACTATATTGTTGTTATTTTATAAATTTGGGAATAGAAAAAAATAATAAGTGTAGTATGAAAAACGGAAAGAAAAGTGCAAAATTAGAAAAAAATCTAGTTGTACGAATAAAAGCAGAAGAAAAAGCACAATACCACATTACGGTTTTGGTTTAAACGAATAAGTAAATACTAAATATAACTTTATTAGAAAAAGGTGAGCATAATAAATGAAGCACATCTAACCTTTCTATCTGTCAATCTCCAAAAGCTTTGTATTTCGCAACGACATCCAATTGCAAGGGATTTTTTATGTTAACGGTTTTTTCCGTACCTATATGAAGTTTAAGATATCGCTTTGGTCCTTTGTACTTGGACACCCAGTATCACTATAAACACATCGTGACTATTATGTAGGTATATATATATAGTAAGCAAATAGTTTATTTTAATATAGACATTTCAATTAAGTTAGCAGAAAATTAACTAGGAAGTATAATAATACTCAATTAAATCTATTAAAGAAATGAAACACGGACGTCTAGGGGACTTAACTTGCAATAATAATTTAAATGGACAGATATACAGGGTTAGTTAAAAGTATGGAGACGGCGATTTATTGTCGTTAATATTCATTTTAGGAAATTATGTTCAATACAAAAGTTTGTTATGAAATTATTATCTACATTTGAGAATACTTGAATTATTTTTTTCTTCAATTGTTTTTAAGTTATGACGTCATCGATATTTTTTTGAAATGACAACCTACATTTCTGATTATTGATTTCGATAGTACATTCTATTCTCTTTTCAACGGTATACAATTGTCAATATGTTACATTTGAAAAAAATTGAGAAAAAGTGCCTTAATGTTCAAATATTAAAGATCCATTAAATTAGCAGAATTAATTATCACGGTAACTAGACTCATTTATTTGCAATATTTGACATAAACGATAACCACTGATAAAGTTACCTTGTTCGAGTTTGTTTATCGCCTCGCTTTTGTCTATCTAGATGAATTCTGCTAATTTAATGGATCTTTAATATTTGAACATTAAGGCACTTTTCTCATTTTTTTTCAAATGTAACGTATTGAAAATTGTATACCGTTGAAAAGAGAATAGAATGTACTATCGAAATCAATAATCAGAAATATAGGTTGTCATTTCAAAAAAATATCGATGACGTCATAACTTAAAAACAATTGAAGAAAAAAATAATTCAAGTATTCTCAAATGTAGATAATAATTTCATAACAAACTTTTGTATTGAACATAATTTCCTAAAATGAATATTAACGACAATAAATCGCCGTCTCCATACTTTTAACTAACCCTGTATGTGTTAACTTCCATTCACCAAAATATCAAAACAATACCACCGTATAATTCTTTTCAGATACATATATTTGGTCTCTCCCTGTATATCAGGTGTATGTACAAAAATAATGAAAGTAAAGAAAAGGTTGTAACCAGTAGCACAAAAAAAATAACATTTCACCAAGTTTTGCTTTAATATTGGCAAAAATGTCCATTTTATGATATATTGAAAGTATCAAATAGTGATATTGCAGACCCTGTATATCAAAAACTGTTGAGCTTTGAGCTTTCGAGCAATGAAGACATTTGATCAGTTGGTCAAGTTCTAGAACATATCAAAATTTGGTTAAATTCTGACCGAAAGGTATTTTGCATTAAAACGTGCCCCCTCCTTTGTCAAAATAATAAATATATAATTTTAGATAACTACAAAAAGCGGATCTTAATTCAGAATTCTGAGTGGACTGTATTACACATTTCCTGATACGATTGCTACTTTATAAACTTTTATTTGGCGGCAAAACCCACTTCTTACGTTCATACTTAAAATAGATATATATTAATTAATTTTAATTATATATCAATCATACTACTCATATTAACAGTGTTAATTAGCTACCAGAAAGAACACGTAAGGGATCCCGTTCTAAATTAATTCAAGAATATTTACATTTCTGTCAATCCAGCTTTATGTAACGTAAACATTTTTGTTTAAAATTTCAAAACGTGATGAAAAAATTTACAATGTCAACGAGTTAGTTTTTATGATTTTAATGATTATGCAATGTATTAAAATTATTCATTATATTGTATTGTAATTAAGTGTAACTTAACACCGCGATGTGAATAAAAATTATAGCTTGAAGCTTGATTTTAATTATTCAATATAATATAATTTAAAGGGAGCCGAGAAAAGTAGTCCTTGAAAGTAATTGATAAAAATTTGACACATTTATTAAGACGCTTTCGCCGCAATATTTTTATAATTGTTTAGTTAGTCACCTACTGTTGCCATCTTGCCTTCTCAATTTACTTACTATCACTGATAACCTTAATTCTTGAATCGCAACTAAAAGTATTTTTCTTTATGACTAATAATTACTATCCGATAGAAACCTTGTTCTAAATCAATCAATTATTTATTCCCAGAATATATTTATAAGTGGATTTTTATCTGTAAATATAACACAATGTTAAGGTTTTTAATCAAAATCCGGTTTTCATTATAAAACTATTTTCCTAACAGGAAGGAAATTACCTAAAATTAGAAAGATCGGTTTATCAATTTTCGTCATTTGACGTCATTATTTCACTCATCTTTATTTTTCACATGTTTAAAGTGTGTATAATCAAAACATTTTGAATGGTTATGTACTTTTTTATTAATAATTGGTTTGTCGCTTAAACCTTAGTTACACATTTTCCACGGATCGGAAAAAAAGTTTTTCACATTAATTGAGCCAGCTGACTTGAAGAACTTTCCCACCTTAAATAAGAGCACGCGCGTAAATTATTTAAAAATGAAGTATGTTTTCCTAGGCTGTCATTCTAGACTGTCGTTATTATTGTTGTTGCTGTGTTGGTGCTGTGTTGTCTTCTTATTTCTATGATATGGACTGCCATCTTTCCCGCCATCTTTTGCACGGCCTCCCTTGTGGTCTCCAGCCCCTTGGTTTTTCGTTTGGAGAAATTTGTGTCATTGGCATGTCTGCCGTTCTGGATACATGCTCATTTCACACCCGTCTTCATTCCTGTGCCCATCCAACAATGTGTCACCTGACATTTTTCTCTGGTGTCATAATTCCTTTGTCTGCCTTGTAATGTTAATTAACATATTATTCAAAGAGTCTGCATTTCAGTGGTTCTAAGTAGTCCCTTTGTCATTGCGTTTTCAACTCTAGATTCTGTCACATAGCATGTTTTATACCTTCTAGATTTATATTCAATAGTCAGATGTTTATTTTTCCAGATCACTTGTTTTCGGTGTTCCGCAAAGTCGGGTGCTTTGTTTACCTGCTGCCTGATGTCTTCTCGCAGGTTTTCGCTGCAGCATGTTTTAGTGCCCAAATAGTCGAACGACAATACCTGTTGGATTTGATTATTGTAAACTTTCAATTTGCATCGTTTTAGTTCCCTTGATATGACCACTGACTCAGTTATGGTTATGGAGATCGTCATATTGTGTTTTCTACGGCTGCTTTAAATCTGAAAAGCAATCGCTGCAGGCCGTCCTCCGTCTCTGCCATCAAAAGCGCGTCGTCATAGTAACAAAGAATGCTCATGCTTCAGTTTTCAAGTTTATATCCAAGACAATGAGATTTAACTTCGTCGACCGCATACGCACACGCACGTTTAAACGCGCGCACGCACGCACGCACGCACGCGCACACACGGACACGGACATGGACACGGACACGGACACGGACACGGACACGGACACGGACACGGACACGGACACGGACACGGACACGGACACGGACACGGACACGGACACGGACACGGACACGGACACGGACACGGACACGGACACGGACACGGACACGGACACGGACACGGACACGGACACAGACATGGACACGGACACGGACAAGGACACGGACACGGACACGAACACGGACACGGAAACGGACACGGACACAGAAACGAGCGCGGACACAGACACGGACACAGACATGGACACGGACACGGACAAGGACACGGACACGGACACGGACACGGACACGGACACGGATACGGACACGGACGCGGACGCGGACGCGGACCCAGACGCAGACGCAGACGCAGACGCAGACGCAGACGCAGACGCAGACGCGGACGCGGACGCGGACGCGGACGCGGACGCAGACGCAGACGCAGACGCAGACGCAGACGCAGACGCAGACGCAGACGCAGACGCAGACGCAGACGCAGACGCAGACGCAGACGCAGACGCAGACGCAGACGCAGACGCAGACGCAGACGCAGACGCAGACGCAGGCGCAGACGCAGACGCAGGCGCAGATGCAGACGCAGATCACTGCAAGATTCTTGTTTCAAATTATGTATACTGGTTTAATTTAAATTTAGTCTGCTTGTTCGGAAATAAATCCTAAAAAACAGTAATTTGGCGTTGACAATGATCGACATGTAAACCTAAAAAAGCAGAACCAAACATCTTTTTGATTACTAGAAATCAGAACCAAACAAAAAGTCAAACCTATCGAAATAACACTTTTCATAACCTAATGTACCAAGATTGTGAAGCTTACATATTTAGAAAACTGCACCACTAACTAAATCAGGAACCTTGTGGTGCTCGATATGAAATTACAACCAAGACACTTCGGCTACTTTGTGTCAGCTATCGAACATTTTATAAGTGCAAAGTGCATCTTAATAGTGAAATATTAAACGCAAATACGCGGATTAACATTTTCGAATAAAAATTGTTATAAAGGCACACCGTTCTCCATCAGTCCTAGCGTACAGCCGAAACAGACGAAGATCTCACTGTATATAATTGTGTAAATAATTATTTTTAATCATAAACAGACTTGTAAATAAAGCTGCCGAATTAATTTAAGATTAAAGGAAGATTTTGTAAATAATTTCGTGCATAAAAGCTTTTTTTTGTGTACATAAACTATATAACGTCCGGGCCAGTCGAATAAATCGTAAAGTTATTTGGAAATTGATGCCTGGGTTTGCCGTTTGTAAATCATTCAGCAGGTATTCTGAAACCGATTTCGTCCAGGTTGATTCCGCAGTCACCTAAAGGAGAAGTACGCAAGAATTTCGCAGCTGGTAATTTAACATTGTACGTTTATTGTGATTGTATTATGCTACGATTTTTTTGCATTTTGGCGAAATTATGTAGGGATAAAGTGAGTAAACGTAGTCGTCTGTAGTTGAATTGTTGATGCATTTACGTTATTTAAAATTAAGGTTGACGGACTTATTTTATTTGCGCTTTCTTTTGTTATTAAATGTACTACAACTTTATGTGTATAAAAATTTCGCATTGTAAAATTGATTTTGAGTAACCATTTGACTACGTAAATGTTCTGGATTTCAATCGTATCTAGATAATTTATTTTCAAACTTTTAACCTGAGGCGACAGGTAAACTTGTAAGTTAGACCAACTTGAGAAAGAGGGGTGGTTCTTTCTCCCCTATTATAAATTTTAAGATAACCGACCATAAATTAGTGTTAACATATGTATCGTGTGTTTTTTTATTTGACTGATGTTCAGACAATAGATAATTGCGTTATTTGTGATCTCCTCCCGACTAGGGAAAGCAATAATTTACGAAAAGTGTGAAACAGTAACCCGTGTACAATGTTTATAGTAAGAGGCAAACCACGTCTGATATATAGTCCTCAAAACCAAAAGAATAAAAAAAAACACGTCTGAAGACTAATCGAGTACCTCAAATGAGAAAAACACCTTGATCAAGGTATTTTCGTGTAGGATGCTATCTGGTATGGAAATATGGCACTTCTAGTAGTTATTTCAAATTCAACACGATAACGTAAATGTTAAGTCGTTTCTGATTATCATGTTAAGGTTTGGCATATGTGATTTATGACTTTTCACTGGATTTTAGAAGTCTGCTTTGATTTACCATTTTAGACAACCAGAAATCAAATTAGTAATACCACCTTTAGAGTAATACTGTTTGATTAGTAAGAAGTATTTTAAGTATGAAGTATGAAAAACTCATCTGGAATAACCCTTGAAACAGTTGCAGAAAAGAAGGATATACTTGCTCACTTACAATCTGGAAAAATACTAATTTACCATAAGTAAAGCAAAATGTTCGAAAGAGACGTCACCTCACAACCTATATTTGGGGTTTAAAAGAAATGTTACTGTAAGGGGTTAAAAATTTTAAATTGCACAAAGTTTGGAAATGTCTGTTTTGAGGCCAACTCAGTCCAAAAAGTGGTTTTTGAAAAATGTTCGTGTGTGGGTGTGTGAGTGTGTGGGAGAGTGTGCATGTGCGTGGGCGATTTTTGTTGAATCGGCTCAAATAATTGCGAGTGAGAAAGTTTTTTCGAGTCGGCTGACTAATTAGTTGTGCACAATACAGATTACATCTATAAGTGTAGGTTCTCAAAATTTATTTACTGCAAAATTCCCTAAGCACTACACACGTCAAATGATTTATTAAGAACACAAATAAATGTATGGGTTTTATGTTAAAAAAAATAGAAAACCCTACAACTAATCTACATTAGCGTCATGTCCGAATGAACGCAAACGACAGTTTTTATTTATATGTTTTTATTTTGGGTTTTGTAATAATTAAGTAGATAAGTATAATAATGAAGGACGGCACTTGTGCAATTAACCGTGTTTAATAACTGTGAGTTAAAAACAAACCATATTTTCCAAGCAATCAAAAGCTTTTAATGCAGAATATGTCAGTAGCCTCTATGACAGACAGGAAAGGTTCTACTATTTAAATAATGTAAAAATGTTTGCAAACATTGATACATACCCATCAAACATCAAAAAGCCATTCAAACTAAATAAATTATTTAAATGTGTTTATTTGTTAAGAAAAACCAACCGGAAAGGTTTAAATTCACATCACTATTTTCGCTTCAAGTTGCGATACTCTAGGGTACATCAAGCTTTCTTTAAAGCACAAGGATATTTTAAAATCCAAAACCCCCATTGTTTAATTAATGGTTTCCATGGGTTTTAGACCATACTAAGGGTTTTTTAGATTTTCGGTGGAAATTAACATTACTAATAAAACTACAAACGTAGTGTGCTGTTCGTAAGGAAATGCATATTCAACACTTATATAACAATATAACAATATTTGTACTATCTAATGTAGAGACTTTTAAAGCGTCGAAACAGAGCTTTGTTACACTACTATACTTATTTGGAGGTTTCCTTATTCTAACCGTTTTGGGGTGTGATTATCTAAAGTTGCAAATCACCTCTTGACTTTGCTTTAGGATTACTCCCTACAAATACTTCACCGATTCTTCAACCTTCCTAATGACAGGTTGGGCTTTAGCCAAATTGACACTAGGTAGAAACCTAACACTTCAGTAATCTGTAATTTGCATTTATTCGACCAAAACGGGAGCGTGTAGTCTTCATATTAGGACAAGGGTTCTCTTTTCTGTAGAGGCAGATTCTTGGTATCTACTAAGGTTTTTGTTCAACCCTGCTTTTCCAATAATCGGTAAAACTATTGTGTAGCGTGCTCTGTTAGCAATTGTCAAATATAGTCTAATAACTTCAGAATACCGGTCCAGCCTCTTGGCAGTAACTAAAGCTTTTCGTTTTTGACATGAAAGGTGGGTAACTACACTCAGAACACTACTTTAGTATATAGTAGTAAGGTCCCATATATAGCTAAATAACCAAATTGTAAACCTAAATAAATGTGCCAGACATATCATTGAGCCTACCTTTTTGGTTACCGACTAAACGTCCAAGAGACGACACTAGGAGATGACAGTTTTGGACACCGACTATAATTAACCGAGCTTTGATACATGGGTCGTAACCCTAATAGTTTTCTGCACAAGAGAAATCGTTTTTAAATAACAATAGGCTGACATCTCTTACAAAAAATAAAACCATGTTTAGTAGTATTCTCACCAAGAACGGACAGGTTTCGAGAAGTTACAACTATCCCACATAATCTCCATTTTTCACGCTTCCCCCATAATGGTTCAAATACAATCTGGACAATTTGTGTTTTGCTTTCTGATCGACATTAAGGCCGCTTTAGGTTTAAAATGTAAGGCTTGCGCCTTGACTAAATGACATTTGTCTGAAGGAATTTCGTTTGGTTCCTGTCTTAGAAAACAGACTTGTAAGATACTAATGGACGTTCTTGATTAGAGTTTACTTTCGTTAAACCTCCTTTTAGATTTTATTTCTTTGGTTTTATTTCCCTTACCTTATACTGGGTGAAACTAAGGCACAGGCTACTTCCCACTTAATTCGCTATACATATACAAAAAATCCATGCCGGAACCGAATCTCTAGTCCGAATGGCAAAATCTCAGTAATGAAACCTCTGCTGTTTCAAAATAATTTTGCATTGATACTGCAAGACCGGCAAGTGGCACATTGATTCCTAAATATAACCCTGAAATCGCAAATAGCTCATCCGCAACAGAGGTCGGTAGTTACTCCGATATTCGTTCGTGTTTAATGCTTTCGCTATCCTTGTACGTTGATTCAAGTGCCAAAGATTTGGCAATAAGCCAACTGTTTACTGAGATTATATGCGTTAATCGTACTCAGTGAGGTGATACGAAGGACTGTATTACTTACACCATTCGACAGTCGCCGATTGTAGATCTTTGGTCGAGAAGGTAATATAACTTAAGAAAAGGCTTCTTTCATTTCCAGTCTCCTTATCGACAATAAGTACCTACTTATATTAATCACGATTACGCAAAAATTAAAAGCGCCTATTGACATTGCTTTAAGACTATTGCTTACACGTAAGCAGAATACTTCACCGAACTCGGTATTCTGCTTATATGCTTAAAGCAGTATGTCTGCCAATTACTAAAATTATTGAGAGTCAGGATAACCTGAATACGAATATGTAATTAGGTCATGTCGTTTTGTGCTGTAAACAGTAATTCTATTTACAATAGAGCAGAAGGATAATATTTTAGGGTCTTATTCCTAACAAGCGGGAGGGAAAAAATGACATTTACGTCATATATCTGCAGTTAGGTAGCTAGGTGCTGGGTACCACTAAAAGACTTACTTCTTTTTTGTACTCTGTAGCTGGACCACATATGGATATTCGAACAATGTTTTCATCAGCCCTCTCCGTGGTTATTAAGAGAGGAGAAGTCATGAGTCACAGAATGAAGATTATCAATTGAGTTTGGTATAAAGGCTATAACCCTGATGCATGTGTGTGTTGGTGTGTGTGTGTGTGTGTGTATGTGTGCGTGTGTTTTGGTTCGTTTGTGCGTAAGTGCGCGCGTGCGTTCGAGCGTGCGTGCGTACGTACGTGCTTCCGTGCGTGCGTGCGTGCGTGTATGTATCATGTATGTGTGACTGGAAGACTTTAACAACAACACATCAAACAAGTACAACGCAGCAGCTAGCTACGTAATTTGAGCACTTTGAATACGTGGTCAGAAGATTTATGATTTGCACTGGACTAGTATAATTGTTGATAAGCGGAAGCGTTTTTAGTAATAATAGTAGGCACAATGAATTTTCTAAGATACAACCCTAAAGGTTGAATAAGGGGTAAGGAGAGAAGGAGCTCAACGAAAAAAATTTTATTTGTACATGTAACTATCAAGACAAATAATTCAAAACAAGAAATTAAGTATCCAGCAATTACAAATCCGTTTATTTAGCAAACGTAAAAAATGAATCAAACCGTAAAGTACCCAAATTATTGTTTTAAGAAATAACACCTAGATTAATTTAAACTGTAGGTTGCTACCACGAATATTAATTTGGAAAACGAGATACGACATACAAAGGTATATCGGTAATGTGTAGATAACAGAATTAACAGTTACCGTAAGAAATCCTGAACGTAGGTGGAAGGTCAGTAAGAATCGTAAAAGTTATTTTTCGAAGTAATCAGGCAACATTATAACCGTAATGTTGATATTCAAAGATCAGTGAACACAAAATAGTGCAGAAAAGTCCAAAAACCAAAAATTCCTGTAGAAATTTCAGATATAAGCCGTGCAATTAAAGAAAACGTTATAAACCAATGTACGTACCACATTGCTCAGCATATATTACGAAAAATCGTCACTTCCAAGGGTAGCTCGTAGAAAGTAGTAGTATTTTTATCTGTTATCTAATTAGGTTCTAATTTTTACCGTTAAACGTAGTAAATTTGTATGAGATTAGTATAACTATGTTATTAAATTAATATTTTAATGTAAAAATAAACAGATAAAAGTATGCAACGATGACTTAAATAATTACTTATTCCTACAGAAGAGAAAATTACTAATTAATTGGAGAATACACGATAAGAATAATACACAAAGGTTAATGAATTTATATAGGGGTTTTAATTAGGGTATATTTGCTCAAAATCTACATAAAATTTTGGACTCAAATACACGAAATCCAATTGCACACGTCACAGGGTGAACTGGAGTATGTGCAACAAACTGAAGCCTCAGATAATAGTAGAAAAGAAGTAAACGGAGTTGTCCAAAACCATTAGTGTGTGTTTGTGTGTGTATGGGTGGGAGTGCGTGCGTGCGTGCGTACGTGTCGGAGGGTGTGGGTGTGGGTGGGTGTGTGTGTGTGTGTGTGTGTGTGTGTGTGTGTTTATATATATATATATATATATATATATATATATATATATATATATATATATATATATATATGTATATTATAATTCTCGACAGCCAGTACACGTATACAGGGTGTCCCAGGGTAGGTGTAGCAAACTGCAGCAACAGATAATGAAAATTAGTAGAAGAGTTCCTATAAACACTGGCTCTAACTTCTTACATTTCAGAGATATACAGTGTAAAGGTGATTTAGTTTTGAAAAAAAAAATGCTTTTATTGAAATAATTCAATAACAACTGAATATATAACTATGCGAGCCAGAAAGGTCAGATTGCTTGATGAAAGTTAAATTCTCTATAAGATCATATTTCGGAAATATTCCAGTGGCGTAGTTTCAGGGGTGGCCTGATATTTGAATTGTATAATTAAAGCTCTATTGGATGGAGAAGTTGTAATCCAGAATTTTTAAAATATGAGTTAGATCATTTGGAAGCATCACTAATGATTATTCCCTTAAAAGAATTGGTAATATAATTGAACCTGTTAGACGTACGTGTCAGGAACACTTTAGTAGAGCTTTTTTGCCTACTACGAGAAGTATTGGAAATCTCAGAATAAGTTGGTATGACATCTTGTAATTAAAAAAAAGACAAAATGGTGTGCCTTAAATTTCATTTTAACTGATGGTATGTTTAGGTTTTTTGCTGATTTTCCTAGACTTCGACGTAAATACTTTATCGATTAAGTTTGTTAGGTTATCACAGCATTGCATTGAATTAACATATATAGTTAAGTATGGTAAGTTTTTAGTTTTACTTTTACTACTTTTAGATTAAAGTTTTCCAGAGCTTTGAGCTTCCGTTATGATTTGATTAAATTCTGTCAAATTTGATTTTTGATTGTGGTGTTTTTCATTATTAGCCTTCGTCCTTCAGAAGGTGTTATGATTTGTCTGTTACTGAAGACGATAACTATAATTCCTATGGAAACGTTTAAATTTGTAAAAAAAAGTAATAAAAATACTCGATTTCTGATCCAAAAGAAAACTGTAAACTAATGTGGACTGTGTCAATGCCATACTGGCTAATTTGACATATAATTAAGTATTTCATTCCTACGGGTATCATCAGGAATCATCGGGAATACCTTCCACTTATTTTATGGCTGTGGTTGAAGCGACTTAAGGTATTTAATGTGTGTCATTGTTAGAATAGTCAGATTTGCCAAAAATTGCAGTTATTGAGGTTCACACTCCCAAGATTAACAATACTGGCCTTAATTATAGCATATTCTGGAACTAGTGACTGAAATAAATGCTTGTGTTAGTCTCCCTTATGTTTTGTAATAGTTCTTTTTATAGAACGTCAAGTCTGTCCTATGTACAGGGTTACCCATTTTCGACACTTTTACTGGTTATCTCGGTGATTATTAAACTAGGTGTCATGAGATGTATTTGGGAGAAACTAAAAAAGGTAAAAGCCTGAACTTAAAAATATTTACTGGTTTAGAAAATACGGGGGTAAAACGAAAAATTGTCGATTTTAAATTTGTCCCCTGTATGTTTTATTTATTGCTAGTAATAGAAGAAAATGTTTCCTATGAAAGCTTCTTAGTTCGCTAAGTAGAATATGATGCCGCCCAAAAATCGCATCTCCCGGTGAAGTTAAAAAGTTATCTCATCCAACTTTCTCATTTTATATGGAACAGTCTGTATATTTTTTTTTAGCCAAAAAAAGTTGCATTTTTAATTGTCTTTTCATACATATAACATAGTTTATTATTTAAATAAGTGAACAATTTTAATTTTTATATTAAATCAGTAGTAGGCTATGTATTATGATGTAAGAAAATGGAACCAAATGTGGTACATTTACCGACGAAGGTACTCAAATGGTCCACCAATGAAATCAATACAATTTTAGCAACGCTTTCTAACCGATCTTAGAGCATTAATGATATGAACGGGTTTTATTTTTCTAAATACTGCTTGGATTGATTCAAGAAGCTGTTCCTGTGTTTCATTGGTTCATTTATAGATCTTTGATTCTACATGACCCCATACAAAAAATCTGGAGGCATCAGGTCAGGTGACGGCAGCGGCCATCTAACAGGTCCATATGTTCCCAACCATCTATCTGGGAAGTTTATATTTAAATATTTCCTGAGTCTTAAGGCGATATCGTTGGGAGCACCATCTTGCTGAAAATCTATATTAGTTCGTTTTTCCATAGGTTCGTCATCAAGCAAATCTAAAAGGTTAGTTTCCAGAATATCTTTCAGTACTCAGGTTTTCTTCACAAATTGTATAGACAAACCTGTGTCCTTTTAAAAAGCAACTATGGGAAGTAATGCCTCTCAAGGTAACGTCGAAAATATAAGTTTAGGGCATTTTCTTTATTTCTCTGACATTCGATATGTGCACATAACATATATTTTTCATAGTTTTCGTGAACCATTTTATCTAACAGAAAACTCGAAACACGCTGCGGTCTATCATTAAATAAAATTACTCATCCTGTTTTATTTTTATGGCAACTAGATTTTATCCATAGCCTACTAAACTATTTATTAGGTAGGTATTCTAAGACATCGTACGATTATGAAGAAAAATTAAGATGCTCTGAACTTGTAATTTACATATAACTCTGAGGGGTAACAATGTAAACTTTCATTTCGTTTTCTTACCTCATAATGCATGGCCTACTACTGATTTACTATAAAAATTAGAATTGGTCACTTATTTAAATAATCAACTATATTGCATGTTACGTGTGTGAAAAGACAATTAAAAATGCTACTATTTGGCTAAAAATATACAGGGTGTTCCATTTAAAATGATTAATTTGGATGCGATAACTTTTTGACTTGACCCATTACATGCGATTTTTGGACGGCAAAAAATTCTACTTAGCAAACTAAGAAACTTTCATAAGAAACATTTTTTTCTATTGTTGGTAATAAAACGTACAGGGAACAAATTTAAAGTTGAAAATTTTTCGTATCTTCTGAACCAGCAAATATTTTAGAACTCTACTTTTACCATTTTCAGGTTCTCTCAGTTTTTTTGGTAAGTTCAATAATTACAGAGATAACCAGTAAAAGTATCGAAAATGGGTAACCCTGTACTATATTCCATGAGAGCAAGGGGTTTCATAAACATGATGTGATTTTAACTTTGAAACCGTCTCTTTCATTCACTTAGAACAGTTAGCTACGTTCTTAACAAAATTTAACCTCTTGCTTGTGACATGATTATGGATAAATATCTTGCTGTTACAGTGTAATTGTAGTGAATTAACTAGTTAAGAAATAATGTATTCCATTATTACTAGAATTCACAGATGTACACTAATAAACGCAAATAATAGAAACTGTGGAAAATTTATTCTGGCTCTACCCCAGGGAATTTGCCGAGGACAGTTTGCACGCACATTTAAATTAAATGATGAAGAAGCGCAAGCGGAAAAACAATCTCAGGTAAAAACTGTAATTCAGGAAATGAGCAATAGTAATTTAGAATCTATAAATATTATTTGTTATTAAGAGCAGTAATCCATTGCTGTTCTTAATTATTAATCAAAACCATTAAAAATATAATTAACATAACCACGACCTTGCTCAATCTTTTTAATGTTTCCCAGCACGTATAAAAATCTACATTTCTTACTTTTTGTTTTGGAAATTCCATTTACCTGAAGCTATACAAGCCTGTTTCGGGGATTCACCTTTTACGTTGAGAATATAAACACGCATCACAAACTTCAAAATTAAATTAAAATTGAATGGCTGTAATTAAAATCTTTAAACTTTGAGCTTGATGTAATGATAAAGTACTCTTGAATTGGCATGTGACACGTTAATTTACAACCTATTCGAAGCTGTATTAAATATATTGATCTAATTTTATGATTTATCGTCATTTTTGTAAAATTGAAAAACTCGATTTATTTATATATTAATACTGATAATAACATTGTAACAATCTATATTTAATAACATTTAAATATAGGCTTAGGAAATGAGAAAAGGCGAAAAAGAGTTGACCGGAAAATTGTATAACATGCAAAATATTGTTATATTTTTAATGTTATCAAGCTTCTATTTCCATTTTCTGTTTTTTTGTTAAAATATCTACTATATCATGGAGAGACTACAGATTACAGTTAATAGCCTATTTAAACTTGCTAGAAAAAGTAAACACGCTGATGTAGTTTTTGTCGTAATTTTAAAAAGTGCAATTCATGTGTATTACTTTTTTCTAATACTTTTTATAACACAAAAATTTTTATTTTGCTTAATCATAAATCTTAGATATTCGATATCGGTATCTAGGCACCGTATGTAAGAAGTTACCCTCAAAGTATCTCAGATACCTGAGAGTAACTCCAAATACTTTACGTATATCTGAGATACTATTTATAGTCCATTCATTTTAGGTTTTATCTGCGGAAAAATTCCTAGTGAGCTGAATACACCTTTATTACGGTGTTGTAATGAAGATGTGAAAAATCGACATTGATATCGTGCCGGCTAAAAAAGTTGTAAAGGTCAAAAGGCCACGAAAATCAGTTTTTCGCGAATATCTCGCGACCTATTTCTCGGAAGTCAATAGAGGTCATAATAAAAATTGTTTGTCGTGAAATTATCTACAAAAAATGCCTCTTGCATTTTTCTGTAAAATTAATCGTTTTCGGAGTAGAGCGCTGAGAAAGCGGCTACATAATGACGATGTACTCGTTTCCTCACCACCTTCGAGGTAGAATGCAAGGCGCGTTTTTTTACATGGTTTCTCCCGTAGGCATAATCCATGATATGTAATAAAGAGGTTTTTTTTATTTAAGAGTGAATAATTTTTTATTTGAATACTGAAAAATACAGAAAAAATAAACTTTAGTATACAATTTTTTTTTTGTCATTCATTGTCGGTATCTTCAGTTTCTATATCATTAACAGTTGCTGACAAAACGTCGAGTGGACTTATTCCTGTATTTAAATCGACATCTTCATCATTTTCATCATTGGTTGACTCTACGTTTAAGCATGACTGGCCACGGCAATGTCCACAAACTTTTGAACATCTTAATCCAATTTTTTTGCATCCGCATTTGCCGCCACAACCTTAAAAAATTACAAAAGATTGCGTTCAGTGGATCATCGGGTGCTGGTGGTAATAAAGTTGTTATTGGCTGTAGTATATTATTTTTTAACTCCCAGCCCCACTGTTCTGGATCAATTTCTCTTCCTAGCCAGGTTTGTATTTGATAATACACTCGATAAATATGCTGTTGAGCTGCTGAAGAAGTAGGTGGTAATAATGGAAATTTCACAGCTGTGCTTTGTCTTGTTAGTTTAGCAAAGCTACAGTATGTATATCGAATGTTCTGATTTTGGAGCACCGTACATTGCTAGTAGAAAATGTATTCCAGCATTGACAATGACATCTGGAGAGCAATTTTCTTGTTGGGATATTTCTACAGAATTGTTTAAATCGGGTCTTTTTTCAAACATCTTTCATTTTTCCTTTCCCAAAAAGTGCTGAAGTTGTATCACATCCGGTCATGGCATGTAGAAACAGAATATTTCTCTTGCAATTTGGATACTTGTTGAGGCTATCAGTCGAGTATATTTTTGTTTTAACATTGTTTTTGCCTGGTTTTTTAAAAAAAAATTGATGTAGGTTGATCAAGTATTTGTGTGCGTGCTATGAGAAGTACCAACAGATCTATATCTTCGCCAACGATAATCGTAGTATTATTTATTGATTTTTCAATCGCTGTTTCAACTATTAAGACGTCAGCATCATCACGTGATTGTCTTGTAGCAATACCAACTTCTTCTAAGCATTTCAATTAATTTTCTTTTGTTAAATCGATTATATAAGAATTTTTCTTGACTGATAGGAGCTTCTATCGACTCATTGAAGTGCACTTCACACGATGTAGAAAAGGGCAACGGTTCGTCTTAGTTATTCCATCGCTTTGATATTTTTACTGGTATCAGAGTAACCATCAAAAATGACAACAGTATTTGTACCGAAATTATTTGATAAATAATTAATATGTTTGTTAATGATAAATGTATCATTTTTTTGCCATACGACACGATGCGTAAGAAACCCACCATCGATTATGTATGTTGCATTATCACAAACTACTTGATAATTAATTGGCTCGAAGTAGTCGTATATTTACGACTTTTGAGTTTTTCTCATGCCAACATTATCAAATAGTGCTGTTGGATATGGACTTAAATCATATTCATATTCATATTCATATTCATGTTCATGTTCATGTTCACGTTCACGTTCACGTTCACGTTCACGTTCACGTTCACGTTCACGTTCACGTTCTCATTCATGTTCATGTTCATGTTCATGTTCATGTTCATGTTCATGTTCATGTTCATGTTCATGTTCATGTTCATGTTCATGTTCATGTTCATGTTCATGTTCATGTTCATGTTCATGTTCATGTTCATGTTCATATTCATATTCATATTCATATTCATATTCATATTCATATTCATATTCATATTCATATTCATATTCATATTCATATTCATATTCATATTCATATTCATATTCATATTCATATTCATTCATATTCATATTCATATTCATATTCATATTCATATTCATATTCATATTCATATTCATATTCATATTCATATTCATATTCATATTCATATTCATATTCATATTCATATTCATATTCATATTCATATTCATATTCATTTTCATATTCATATTCATATTCATATTCATATTCATATTCATATTCATATTCATATTCATATTCATATTCTATATTCATATTCATATTCATATTCATATTCATATTCATATTCATATTCATATTCATATTCATATTCATATTCATATTCATATTCATATTCATATTCATATTCATATTCATATTCATATTCATATTCATATTCATATTCATATTCATATTCATATTCATATTCATATTATTCATATTCATATTCATATTCATATTCATATTCAATATTCATATTCATATTCATATTCATATTCATATTCATATTCATATTCATATTCATATTCATATTCATATTCATATTCATATTCATATTCATATTCATATTCATATTCATATTCATATTCATATTCATATTCATATTCATATTCATATTCATATTATCATATTCATATTCATATTCATATTCATATTCATATTCATATTCATATTCATATTCATATTCATATTCATATTCATATTCATATTCATATTCATATTCATATTCATATTCATATTCATATTCATATTCATATTCATATTCATATTCATATTCATATTCATATTCATATTCATATTCATATTCATATTCATATTCATATTCATATTCATATTCATATTCATATTCATATTCATATTCATATTCATATTCATATTCACATTCACATTCACATTCACATTCACATTCACATTCACATTCATATTCATATTCATATTCATATTCATATTCATATTCATATTCATATTCATATTCATATTCATATTCATATTCATATTCATATGCATATGAATTAAGTCCATATCCAACAGCACTATTTGATAATGTTGGCATGAGAAAAACTCAAAAGTCGAAAATATACGACTACTTCGAGCCAATTAATTATCAAGTAGTTTGTGATAATACAACACACATAATCGATGGTGGGTTTCTTATGCATCGTGTCGTATGGCAAAAAAATGATACATTTAATATTCACAAAGATTTTCCTCAAATTTTTTATTTAAACTAATTCGTTGAAATAGCAATAACGGATCGATCGTTACCTTGCAGTTATGAACAATGATAGAAGTGTTTACTGATGATAATGGAAGAACTCTGTCAGAGCGTTTAAATGTAATTTTGTTGAATGTTACTCCTATAATTTTTTTAATTGACTGCAGACCAATTTCTTTGGCATTATAACAGTTGATTTTATTATTGACAACAATTCCTGTTGATACAGAAACTACTTGATTGCAAGTTGAAAAATGATTATGCAAAGTAAACCACTCTACAAGTTTTTAATGTCAGTATTATCTCTTTCAATGCGTGAATCTCTAGAGCCTACATGTTGATCCGCGGTATCAAATGAAAGGTCGCAAAATTTTTCAATTTTTTCACAAATTGCATTTGCTGCATGCATGCCATATATCCACTGAGATAAGACGCTTTCATGAGTACTCCTTCCTCGAGAAACCCCTCCTTCAATTTTCATAGACTTCTTCAAACTTTGTTCAATAATCATGTCGGTCCAGGTTCTACAGTTGAATTTTTCTGTGCGTCTTACTGCAAATGTTTTTGTAAAGTTTATATAGTCTTGGTTATCCATTTTATCTTTCAAAGCTATCATATCTTGCAAGTATAAATGTGCAGATTTAACATACAGGAAATGACCAGATGCATGAAAATATGGAAGCATTCGCTGAACACTTGTAAGATGATCATTCCATAACCCTAGTCTCTCAGCACGAATGAAATCATTAGCTATTGATATCATTTCAATGTATTGTAGTCATAACTGAGCAGTAGGACCACCGCTTTTCAATTTAGCTACTTCGTCATTAAATAACTGTATTAGTCCGTTCAAAACATCTTCAGATTTTTCAATATTATCATAAGACATCGTCTCTCTCATAATATCCATGATGTAACCATCCAAAAACTCCTGCAGATCTTGGTCGATTGTTAATTTATTATAAATAAGCTTCATTAGTGCAACTCTAACAAGTCCATGTACTCTTACACTTCTTGCAAAAGCATGGCCATCTAACATTTTGTCAACTGAATTTGGAGCATAAATAACAGTAAGAGCTTCCTTGAGTCGACTTCCTTCCATTATATATCCTATAGATCCAAGAAACGACATAAGCATATGAAAACCACCTAGTCTTACAATGACGTTGGATATATCAGATTGAACATCAGCAGCAGCTACAATTTCGCGAGCTTTATAGTAAAGTGGCTGATCAAAAGTAATGATGTAACAATTTTGTCCATGTGATTTGGCACTACGTACTGCACAATCTAATGTGGTGTAAATTGTATCTGTATTACTTGCAGGATGATGAATAAAGGGTAGGAACATTACGTTCGATGTTGTAAAGTCTTTATTATTTTTTGTTAGCTTCTCTAAAAATCCATTCCACCCTGGTGGACCGTTGACATCTCTCCACTTTGCGTATGCCCACAATAAATCTACCTCACTACAAATTGCTTCATTTAAAATAACATTATAATCGATTTCTTCAACCATAATCTTACTCATTCCAGCTACTTCATTATTTTCGTAAGTTAAAAGAGGTACGTGTGAAACTGCAGCTAAATTGGCATATCAGCTACAACAGCGTTACTTGAAGAAATTATTTTTAGTACACCCATTCTATGCACAGTATTATGCCCATCAATGGTGGAAACATTAATGTCTGTATTAACTGCAGCATACTGTAAAATTACATCAGGCTGTGAAAGAATACGAGGTTTTGGATGATAAACAGTTGACACTTCATACATCACAGCATCGCTATATGGAGGACAAAATTCAAAACTTGACAAAACATCTAGTAATCTTTTTGAGGCATATCATCTATGAAGGAATACAGAAAGGCTAAGTAGCAGCTGTGACGAAAACCATCGTGGACCCTCATTATAGCATGGGCTATGGCTGTAGATTTTCCTTCAATTTTTTTTCTTTGGCCTTTTTTATTCTTCACAATTAATTCATGCAAAAAATGTGTTAAAGTTTTCATTAATATTATCTAAGATTCGACTTGGTGGTGGATAAGAGTCGTGAATAATTGTAATGGAACGAATATCTTCTTTAATTATTGATGAAGCAGCTTCTACAATTTGAAGATGTTCATCACAATGATTTTGATTTTTTTCTTCGTACCACGAATTAGTCAAAATATTAGTTGCAGTATCTCGAAAGCATATTATTGTTAAAAATTTACTTTTCGTGGTAATTACAATATTACTCCCATATCGAGCAATAAATTTTCTTATAATTGTTTTATCGTCTGGAACGTAATCTTTCATCACGTCTTTCAACTCAGCCAATGTGAATTGATAATCGTCATTATTTTCTATGTAATGAAAAACATTCTCCATGGAAATTCTAATATTTTCATCAAATGGACAGCCTGCGTCACACTTTCCACTGACTAACAAAAAAATGGAGAAACATTTATCATGATACTTAGCTTCGACAGATACTAAGTCATACTCAAAATTCACACGCTCTTTTACACTTCTCCCATATTTATCACCGCCCGCCTCTGCAGCTTTTAATACTGTGTCTTTAAATGTAAGAGTACCCACTTCTCTAATAACCCGTCTGTATTTTTTTTCTCTTTTTCTCTCAATTCCTTCACTCGCTTCTTCTCCACAAAACAAACATAACTTTTTGAAATCAAAAGTACTGATTCTTTTCTTACGCGGAGATTTTGATGTACTCGGTTCTTCTTGGCGTCGTTTAAAACCGCAATACTCAAATTGTTCGTATAATTTTTACGACAATTACTATGAACATTCAGAAAAGTCACAGTATTTAAATATTCAATATTACCATCACCTCTAGCGATACTAGCATTTTTTAATGTTTGTAGACCACGCCTAACTTCTACTTCATCACCATCCGATAACAATTCATTGCATAAAAAAACATGTATCATTCATTATGAAAACTGTTCAGGAGCATGAAATTACTACAATAACGTCTTTAACACTCAAGAAATATTTTTCAACTGAGCTAAACAGAGTCCGACAGGCAGTAGCAGGTATAAAGGGACGGGTCTCGGAGCAATAAAATACGGAATATCTGCCAGTGGAGGTCACGACAAACAATTTTTATAATGACCTCTATTGACCTCCAAGCAATAGGTCGCGAGATATTCTCGAAAAACTGATTTTCTTGACCTTTTGACCTTCATAACTTTTTTAGCCGGCACGATATCAATGTCGATTTTTCACATCTTCATTACAACGCCGTAATAAAGGTGTATACAAAAATTCAGCTCACTAGGAATTTTTCCACAGATTGGGGTTTAACATGCCTAAAACGACTGGACTATTACGCATCTAAGATACCTTGATGGTTGACATTTCAAATCTAGGAACTTTCAAATCACAAAAATACCCGTCCTGTAATGTTGTAACCGACCTAGCAGAGGGCCCGATAGTTATCCAATGTACCTTATTGTGAATATAATGCACCCCAATGTACCGAAATCCTTTTCCATTATGCCCTCACAGTTTTTGAGAAATTCGGTCTCGAAGGTATAGTGGCGAATATGGTAAATATTTTGAATAAACCAAAAACAATTAATGTACAGTGCTGAGCAAAAAAACTGGGACAACTAATCCAGGCACTCTACGTCTATGATTTTCAATTTAGCTTAGCATGAAACTGACTTTGCATCAGGTGATATTGACATTAGCGTGTCTGTCACTGTGTAACCACCTTCCTTATTTATTTGCTTTTCCCGGCATAGCTTCTGTCGGAGACTGAGTGAGGTTCACATAATTTAAGACCTACAAGATACAATTCTTAAGACATTACTTATCAGGATGGACGGTTGTAAACGGTGTAAGATCTCCTGGTATATGATATATCAGAGGATCGGATAATTAATAGTATAGCAGGTTAGGAAGATACTCTACGTTAAGAATGGTTTTTTATTCTCTTTATATAATTCTGGCAATTAAAATGTGTACGTAAACCAATTAAAATTATACCCGAAAGAAATCAACAGCTTCTGTATACGTTAAATTCTGCGAATTTAGTTTTAAACGATCAAAGCGGTTGATGCCTATATATGTGAAGAGTATTTACATAAATCTATTCTTAGAAAGGAACAATGAAACAGATAACGTGCTTCATGAAGGCAATGGCTTTGTATGAAGTTTACAAGGTCAACAGGTGCTTTCTCGATTTCTATTTTAAAATAAATTAAAAGTATCGCTTTTATTTATTTAGCAATCTGTGACTTCGGGGTTTTGCAATAATTACTGTTAATTATGCAAAAAGATGGAACGTGAAATAGCGGGATCGTAAAGTCTAGTAAGACTGAATATTAAAGGCAGTTGGTGATTTTTTCCACCACTTTTATGAAATGTGATAATTTCGTATTTATTAAGACGTGTAATACAAGAGGCTATATGCGATTTATTCTTATCACTTCATTGAAAAATTATACAAAACGGGATTCTCTTTTGAGAAATCAAATCGGAATTACATATATTTAATGATTCTTTCAGGAAGCGGATTTTAAAACTTTATACGATTTATTATTATCGCTTCACAGAAAGTGTATAGGAACTGTTGAGAAATGTAATCGCAATTTCTACTTTATAGAGATTTGGTTTAATTTAAATATAATTTATTTATTCTTTCAGGAAGCGGATTGTAATACTTTATTAAGTATTCTGCATCCTAACACAAGATGTGTATTAATGACTGGTAGACAGAATTGATAACGGTTTTAACATGATAATCTGTCGGAAATGGAAATTTATGGAGATTATTTTGTGCTTAATTATCTGTAGGTTTTAATGGGTTCCCAGTTCTTTCGTGTATGTGTTAGGAAAGGATTAATTAATCAAAAGGTCGTACACTCCATTAGTTAATTAGAAGGACGCTAAACTGAACAGATGTACGCCTTCCAGCGAAGCAAAGGTAGAAAAATACCTAAACAGACGTACGCCTTGTGGGTATTTCCCGAGAAAGCCTCAGTACTTTTCAGACATTCGCCTAAAAGTAAAGAGGAGGATTTTGCGTAATAGGATATGTTTGTTTACGCTGGGCATACGCCCGAATAAGTGTTAGTGCATAGACATTGCGGTGTTTTGCAAACGGGATCGATTAATAATAATAATAGTAATAATAATAATAACCCGCAGGGGGTGTGGAATCTTTTCCAAACTTTGGGGAGTTGCGACCCCACGGACCTGAGCAAGCTTGGGAGAGCTACCAACGTGCCTCCAATTGGCGTTTGGAGAACCACTATTGACCGCACATCAATAGCCAGCCTTTGTTATAAAGAGTGATCGGAAAACACGGCCATGGACCAGCCTCACTGATTCTCCCAGATCAGTGCATCATACCGTAACTTCCGACGGAGCTTCAACAACCCAAGTGCAGTGGGTACGTTATTCTTAATATGGGCGGGGCTGTTTGCCTTCAACAGCCGGCAGCAAGAGGAGACAACACTCGTTAATAATCGTCAAACTCGTTTGAAATCCTCAAACGGCAAAAGTATTTTACCCCTCAGGACACCGGGCGCACCCTGTTGTATAAATACCTTTCCGTGGTATGCAGCGCTGCACGGTCGACCGCCTTTCTGCCTAACTCGTGGGAACAACTATGAGTGAAACCGCGCAAACAAAAGAGGACCTACCCTACAAAATGGCAAAAGATACCACTGCGGATTTAAGTAACGAACCTGCAGTGGACAAGGCAGTAATTCCAAGCTGCTCCGCAATTGGTAACCCGTTTGCATCGAGCCAAAAAGTTCAAATATCTCTCGTTTCCCGGCCGAGACTAGATAGCCATAATAACCAAGTACCAGTTAAGAAGAAGGAAAACGTAAATGATAAGGAGAGTGATAACCAGTCTGACAACAACACAGATTTGGACCAAACGACGCACACAAAATAAGCGCAAACATACGCATACAAGAACGAAAGGAAGTCCGAAACATACATCACATCAACAGCGCACAAAGCCAGAATTTATCGAAAAGTAACACATTATACAGTTCTCGGAAGAAGAATGTAAAAGCCTATCACCCTTTGCAATCCAAAAATGGATTTATGAACGTATTGGCGCAAAGGTGGAAATTAAGAGAATGGGACTAGGTGTTCTAAGCGTTAAGGTGGACACAAAGGGACAGTGGAGATTATAACAGACCTATCGATATGCTCAACTGGAAAAATAATTAATGAACTAAAGGAATAAGGACTAATAGACGCACACAGACTAACAAAAAAAAATCGATGGAAAGGTTATATAGATAGAGCTACGATCAAATTTACATTTAACAGAAACACGCTACCGTCAGAAATACAAGCAGCGTACTTAAAGATAAAAGTCAGCCTCTACAAAATGCTTTAATTGTCAGAAGTTTGAACACCCGGCGAAATTCTGAAAAAACTAGCAAATGTGCGAATGCGGAAAAAGATCATATGGTGTGGAAGAGAAGTGTAATGATAATAAGGACCACACACCACCAGAGCACCGTGTTGTCCAACATACATAAAGGAAACGGAAGTGGTGAGGGTGAAAGCAACCCATTACCTCACATATAGGGAAGCAAGAGGCAAATCCTATGTAACCCCTACAGAAAGCTATTCGCAGAGGATATCGTGCCCTAAACCTCCCATGGCTAGTGAAACGCCGCAGCAAAGCACATATAGAACTCACACACAAACGCTTATGGCAGTGGAAGCGGAGGAACCTCTCATGGTGTCCGAACCGGCTACTCAACAAACACCCATACAAATTACTAAACCTTCTTTGCGAAAAAACCTGTCCAACTGGATGTATGAACAAAGCGGAACCGGGTCCGAATATTCTGAAGGATCCATGGTGCATAACGGCGCAAACGCCCCGATGAAGGGGATCTAAGTCAAGGATCGAAAAAGAGTAGAGGTTGGCAAAAGGGTAAACCAAGGCTAAGCTAAAGAAAGGACCCAAACGTCACGACGTGTAAAGGACAAAATTGATACAAAATCGGTGATAAAACCAACTGTGATATTTACCTAGAGTCTATATATACCTATTCATTTACTTATTTATAATCGTCTATTTATTTGTTTGTTATTTATCTATTTTGTGATTTATTTATTCATGTACTTGTTGTATATTCATGTATTTATATGTTCATAATGTCTTCTTAATACCTCCGAAAAACTGAAGTATCCTTAAATTATGTAATAAAATTTACATTAAATTCCATTCCTCAACTGAAAACATTGTCCAATGGAACGTAAGAGGTGTTAAGAATAAATATGATGAATTAAAAATTATAGCCGATCAGTGCAGTGCAACGGCCACAGCACTACAAGAAACCAAGCTAAGACTAGGGGATGAATTTCGATTCCAGAACTACAGAACGTGGAGGGAAGACGCTGTGGTCCAACTAGGAGGGAGGAGCCATGGTTAGCTATAAAATATGTTTTTTTGTTAGTATGCTCATGCTTATGGTTAGTATGCTTATTATTCTTTGCTTATATTCTTATCATAGACTGCTCAGGATTCCTCCTCTTCAGCCCTGGTCATTCCATTGTTGTTGATGTTGCGCTGTTTTTGTAATTGTGTGGTTGACAATCATGAATGTGTTATTTTTGGTGTAAAAAAAAAAAGAAAATGAACTATTGTTGGTGTGTTGTTGGTGTAAAAAAGAAGGATTTATATCAGTTTGAATATTTAGGTTTAGGTTTGCGTGTGGTTAAGTGTATATGGTGAAGTATGATTGATTCGTTAGCCGGTGTCCTTGCGTGGTCGTTATCCAATTGACGGAGGGAGTGCATATGGGGTATTGTCGAGGGCCTCTTCTATCTCCTCTGGGATGTCGTCCAATAATTGGGTTAGGATCGCGGGAGGGTGTTTAAATTTGCGCTTGGGTTTTTTGCGCGGGAATTTGGGAGGTTGGTAGGTGTAGGAAGTTGTGAGGATTTCTTTGGTTGGGATGGTGTCGCCGAAAATTCTTTTGTGTGTAAAGTTTTTCTGGAGTGCTTGGATTCTGTGTGTGATTGATGGTATGTTTGCGTGTTGTGTTGTGAGGTCGCTGGGGTACCTGAAGGGTAGCCCGTGTATACGTCTAAAGATTCGGCGTTCACAGGATGCTATAGCGGAAAGGTGGTTAGGGTTTATGTTTGTGTAAATTGGTGCTCGGAAATCCATAACAGGGCGGATGTAAGTTTTGTATGTGGTTTGGAGTGTTTTGGGGTGGCAACCTCTGATTCGACCCCGGAGGGCGCCCAGTAGGTTTACACGGTTTCTAATTCTGTTTAGTGTTTTCCTGACATCGGGGAGCCAATTGAGTGTTCTCATGAATAGGCTGCCTAGATATGTAATTTGGTCTTGAAGGGGGAATCTCTCTTGGTTTATGGTGATCGAGACATTTCTGGAGGATAGGTTTGGGAATTTATCTTTGACGTAGTTAGGGTGGTGGAAAAGGATGGCTTGGGTTTTGGAGGGGTTAATAGAGACTCTCCACCGGTTGGCCCAGTTGGAAAAGTTCTGAAGGGGTTTGGAAATGCGTTTGGAGGCCGTTTGGCTGTTCCGATTAACCGACCAGAAGGCGGTGTCATCTGCAAACTGCGCGACGACTACTCCGGGTTGGGTGACTTGAGGGATGTCTGAAGCGAAGATGGTGTAAAGGATGGGGGCTAAGGCAGAACCTTGCGGAACGCCCGCTGAGAGTTGGAAAGGATCTGAGAGGTTTTTCCCTACTTTCACCCTGACCGATCGATTGATCAGGTAGGAAAGCAGCAGTGTGGGGAAGGTTTCGAGAATGTTCAGGTTTCGGATTTTTTGAAGGAGACCGGCGTGCCAGACCCTGTCAAATGCTTGCTTAATATCCAAGAACACAGCCAGATTGCATTGCTTGTGGTTGAATGCTCTGGTGGTTTCGGTAAGCAGCTTAACAAGGGATCGTGACACGTTCGGTTTGGACGGAAGCCGAATTGGCTATTAGGAAGAAGGTCGTTAAATTCTAGGGGTTCCCTGAGCCGCCTGGCTAGAATTTGCTCGAAGCATTTTCCGAGGCAACTCAGGAAGGATATGGGTCTATAGGAATTAGGTGAGGTTAGGTCGGCGTGAGGTTTTGGTATCATGACGGTGGAGGCCGATTTCCAATCCGTCGGGAAGTGTGCGAGGGTTAGGCATCTATTATAGATATTTGCAAGAAGTTGGAGGCATGGGTCGGGTAGGTGGCGCAAGATTTTTCTATTCAGGCCGTCGTGGCCTGGGGCTGAAATTTTGCCTTTTTTAAAATAAGCATTGATTTTATCGGGCGTAATTGGGGCATAGAAAGGACTCTGGTTATCTAGTAGGGGTTCGGGAAGGTTAAGGTTTCGGAATTCCTCGAGGCGGTTTTCGAGGAATTCCTTGAACACAGGATTGAATTGGGGATCATTGGGGGATTGGAATGTGGATTGGAGGTTCTGACCAAAGAAATCGGCCTTTCCTTGGTCGGAGGAGATTAGATTGCCCTGGGGGTCGGTTAGATGGGATTTCGGGTTAGCTTTCCTTCTGGTCAGTCTATCAAACTGTTGCCAGAAGCGTTTACCTTCTCGATAGTCTAACTGGGAAGTGGCTTTAGCCCAGGAATCTTCTGTGTGTTTATTGGTTTCTCGCCTGATTAAGGCGTTAAGGCGGTAGTATTCGGTTTTGAGAGCCGGATCCCTGGATCTCAAGAATTGACGATAGATTCGTCTCTTCTCTTTGATCCAGTTCACAATGTGTCGTGGGAGCGGTTTTTTTGAAATGTCGATGTTTTTAAGCGGGACTGAGGTGTCGACCGCTTACGTAATTACGGAAGTTAGGTCCCTAATGGCTCTCTCAAGACCTTGGGTGGTTTGAAGTTCGGGTGAAGGAAGATTGTTGGAGATGTGTTCGGCGAACACATTCCAGTCTGCATTGGAAAAATCTTTAATGATTGTGTTTTGAGGAGGTATTGGGGGAGCTGGGCAAAATGAGGTTTTGACCAAAAGAGGAATATGATCGGAAGTGATCGTGGTGCCTAAAAGCACTCACGGTCGAAGTAGTGAGATATTGGTTCTAAAATTATTACATGATCTATTATTGAGGCACCTAGGTGGTCGAAATACGTGGGTTGTGTATTAACGATCCTCAACAAAGGCAATTGCAACAGAGTAGATGATAGTCTGTTGCCGTTTCCATTTGTTGCGGTGTCACCGAATTGAATATGGCGGGCATTGAAGTCACCTAAGATGACTGCATTTGGAAGGCTGGAGGCATACACTAATAGGTCATCATAAAGTGAATTGTGGCCGGGTGGATTGTAGTAGGATATGAATACTATAGGAGTTGGGAAGTGCACCGTTGCAGCAACACATTCGAGTTGCTGCAGGTGCGCGGGTAATTGAAATGGAGTGGAAGGGAAACAGTTTTTGATTAGGAGGGCGGTTCCATGCGTGCTATTGTTACGGAAGGTATTATAGGTGTTAAATTGTAGTGTGCATTTGTGTGAAAGTTTGATCTCAGTGATTGAGAGGACGTGTACGTTGTGCGTGTGAAGGAAGTGTTTTATTAGGGAACGTTTCCGGCGAACGCCCCTGGCATTAATGGTCCCTGTTACGATATCCATTGGGAATAAAGGCGTTTAAGGAAGGGTTGGCGGACTACGGCGACCCTTCCTCCGCGTACCGGCTACGCAGACGTTGATCTGCCGTTGGAAGAAGTTGAGGGATAGGGATCGGAGGGTTCGGAAAACACGGCGTTGGTGGTTGGGAAACAGGTCTAGGAGAGGGTGTGTAAGGACTTGGATAATGGATTTGATGGAGACGGGATCGGTGTCGGGGATAGGCTTGAGGTGGATGGTGTCTTCCGAGCCGGACTCGTCAGACATGATGGGATCGAGGATTGCCATCTGTGACGGAGAACTGGGAGGTTCCCGCCGCTTCCGGTACTTAAAGGAGTAGGTTGGATGGGCATCCTCGCAATTGCTGCACTTCGGGTTTTTCGCGGATTTGCAGGACGTGGATCTGTGGCTTCCGCCACAGAGGGGACAACGGATGGTTCGTGTGGGACAGTCCTCCGAGATATGTCCCACCTGCGCACAGGTGACATAATACATGGGGACGGGTGTAGGGATAAGGGAAGGTTTGCAACTGTAGTCTCTCCCGAACATGAAGACACCGGTAGCGAGTAGGAATTCTAGGGTGGTTTGGGAGGTAATGATTAGGCGGACTAGGGAGGTAGGAGTGTTGGTGGCCTTCGAGGTGATGCGCACGGCCTTTCTCACATGAGGCAGGTCGATAGCACCGAGGATCTCGTCGGCAATGATGTCCTTGTCCACGTGACGAATCACGCAGGAAAAGTATGGATGTCTAGGATTGGTGTTAGGTTGACGAGGACCGGATAGTTGGGTGAGGGTAAGGGGAGGTTCACCAAAATAGCGACGCAGCCGTAGTTGCGTTCCATCAGGTAAGGGAATGGAAGTTTGAAGGAGGCAGGTTTGGTTGTGGTTGAACGTTAAGTGCGACCACGGGAGGTTTAAGGGTTTCAGGGAGTTAAACAGGGATTTTTGGGATTTGATGGATTTCGGGATATTGCGGATGCAATATCTCGAGGATTGGACACGGGTGAGTGTGTTGCTGGAGGTAGAGGGAATGGGAATCGTGTTGAGTGAAGGTAAAGGTATTGTTAGGGGTAGAGGTAAAGGTAACGGTGATGGTGGCTGGGTTGGTGTGGGTAACAGGGCAGGTTTGTGAGTGTGTTTGGGTTTTTGTGTGGATCATGTTGAAATGTGTAGAGGTAGTGGAAATGGATGAGGCGTTGGAATGGGATCGTGTGCGTGAGGAAGGTGGTGGAGAGGCGAGTGTGTGTGCGTAGGTGTGCGTTGTGTGTGTAAGTGGTGGTGTAGGTGGACGGGTGTCGACGGGGTTAGGGGACACAGCTTTGATAGTAGCTCGGCGGCGGCCTTGCTTGGCCATCTCGGCAGTGTTGTTAATAATAGGCTTTGGAATAAAAGAAATAGAAATCTGTTCTGTTTTAATGAAAGAGCGGGTCTCTGCCGAGGTGCAGCCTCACACCCCGAGGAAAAAAGGCTTGGAAATCAGAGACCCAATTCGAAAGGTGGAAATACAAAGTTAAAATAAAACAACAAAGTAATTAAATTAAAATTCTTTATTAATGATACCTATTAGCCTATTAGCGTTGACCTTGACCCGACGACGATCCTGCTGTTGGCGGTGTACTACACGCTCCTGGAATTTTCCGCTACTGCTGCTATATTCCGGCGGGTTCTGCTTGCGGCTAGGCTGTGGCTCCTCTACTGATGACCGCTTCTTCGTATTATCTGTATGCAAGCAGTGACAGATCTACCTCCAAAGCGGCGAAGATCACGATGCCGGAACCGGAACGATGAGCGAAAACGCTAGGTTCTTTTTGCGAAGTTAAGCGATTGTAATGAAAATCACAAGCGCTTAGGCTGGGTAGAGGCTTACGTTTGAAGGTTCAAACTGCTCTGCTCTATAAAAGAAGAAAACCTACGTTTAAATAGGGTTTGGCATCTTATAATTAAAAAAAAAGCATAATGATATGTCTTAATTTTAATTTTAATTTTAACTTTTGGTATGTCTAGGTTTTTTGCTGTGTTTTTCTTAGACCTTGGAGCAAGTACTTTACCAATTATATGTTAAATTACCACAGCACTATAATTTAATATAAGTAGTTGAATAACACTTCCACTTATTGATAAAGATATCCCTTTGTTAGATTTAACTGGTTTATTTTATTTGATGTGATGTTTGGATTTGAGAATGCTTATATCATTTTCAAATTGAAGTTTTTCACAACTTTGCACTTACATCATAACTGGATTAAATTTTGTTAAATGTGTTTTTTGGCTTTTGTTAGCTTTCGCCGTAGAGAGTGTTCTGATTTGTCATCTTTAAGGCAGTTTAACAATATTTAATTTTTAATGACCTAGTTATTCTTTACTAAAATTTAATTTTATAGTTGGCTTTATGCGTTTTTCAAACTATTATATTAATAGCAGGCTGATTATGTTTTAATTTTTCAACTTTGACAGAATTGTTTACAACATCTTTAACAATTTTTAACAAATATTGCTACTGACGAAGATAACTGTAAGTGTTAAAGAAACGTTTAGATTGTATAATTTAAAATACACCATTAAAAAACCCCAAAAAAGATAAGTATTTTATTATGAGTGATAATGGTGAAAGTTTACATTTTCATACTTATAAAGTAGAGTTTTGAAAAAAGCGTATTCTGTTCATTTTTAAAAATAGTTGGTTTTTCAATAAGAATTATAATGCTAAAGTTAAACCTTAAACTTAAGTTATACTATCAATGCAATTGTTAATGTTCTTGTTTGTAGCTCTCATAAGTTTCCTCTTGGTTCTTCTTACGAGTAATAATCGAACCATGTCATAAATTCGCTATTACCATCAACTTCGATGTTTCAGGTATTATCATTAAGTGTAAAGTATTTATTTAATAGTTTCAAAAAACAAGCGACTTTTCAACATCATCTTAATTGCTTTGGTTTCGTTAGAAATGTTGATGCTAGATTGAAGGAGACTTAAGTAGTTCATATTTTGTGTCTACATGCAAATATGATATCATCGGTAAAGTTATGTCTCTCTCACACATTCGTATAATGCTTATTGGGTTTCTTCCTAGCTTATAAGTCAGACTCGCAATAATGTTTTTCCATACCTGTGTATATATATATATATATATATATATATATATATATATATATATATATATATATATATATATATATATATATATATATGTAACCCGTTACCTTGCGTGTATTGTTATATAATCTATTTGTTATTCAAAATGCAAATATATTAATTAAAGTTAACTTGCAAAAACGTCTCGTTACCTTTGGCCGTCAGTAGAATCCTTTTTACCTGCCAGTAATATTATATACTATAAACGTGACATTTTACATAATTAAATTTGAAACTGTCAGGAATTTGTCTAGCGATCGATTGACCAAAACTGAAAATTTCCGATGGGGTATTTTCAGTGTAATCTTAATGTTATTGGCATATTTTAATCACATGACGACAAATTTGCTCATTTCATTGGATTTCTGTTTCGGCAAAATAATTTCAAAATAATGACCTACCAAATGGTAGAGCAAGTAGAGGTGTTGCTACATACATAAGAAGCTGCATTCTCCATGTAGTACTAAACATCAACACAAACCTCCAAGCAACATCGTTATGTATCCATCAAAATTAACTATATACAAGCTATATAACATGGGGTTCTACATCTACCGATGTGAGAGGCCGGTTGATCGAACCATTCCTGGATAACAACGATCTTACATTACTCAACACTGGTGAACGTACGCATTTTAACTGAAAAGACAATAATTTTACAGCCGTTGACCTAACTGTCTGCTCACCCTCTGTTGCATTACACTTGGAATCGAACATCCATATTGATTTGTACAGCGGCTGACCACTTTCCTATACCCAAACAGAACTAGAAACTGCCCAAAAAGTTAATTAGTGTTAAATCGAACTGGGAACTATTTGCAGAAGTGTTGCAAGCCTCAACACCTATTCAGAAAGATGTATAGGTAGGGGACAAAGTATACAAGAGCATAATGGTATTTGATTTATTTGTAATAAATGTGAACATTGTGTGGTTATTTTGTTAACTTATTTAAACTTCTTTTGTTTTCTTTAACAGACATATCTACAAATTTGTTTAATCAATTACTTACAGAAATTGACCATCACTGAATCCTTTGTTTTTCTTTACGTTGATTGCTAGTGACGTTGTGCTTATCTGAGTTTGTTACTGTTGAGATTTTGCTTGCATAAGTAAGGGCATGTGCCGCATTATCCTACTGAAAGTGCTTTCATGGAAATGAAGGAAATGTACAAGATTTGTTTATCTAGGTTTTTAAGAAGTAGATTTGATTGTTGAGCGGAAATTTATTGTGTACATTATAGTATATTGAGTATCAAGAACAGTAAGGACGTTTACCGGTCGACGGCCGGAGACCGGTACAACTTAATGTTCGTGATGATCATACTGGTTTTTGAACGATTGTATTACATTTACCACAATTGAAATTATTTAATTTTTACTAAATAAATTAAAAGTCAAAAGTGACGTTTTAAGTAGAAATGTCCAAATTTTTGTTCTTATTGTTGTGAAATACAGTGCTAGTCAAAAGTCCCTCCCCTTGTATCTTTTGAACGGTTTTACTTATACTAATGAAATTTGGAGGTGAATATAAACGGATGTAAGCTTCTCAACTAGTCATGACAAGTGACGCCACAGGGCCACAGTGACCAATAATTTTAAATAGTACCTTATGGCAAGTGACATCTCGTTTGAAAGGTATTAAAGTTATCTATTCAGTCATACTAATTTTGTTAGGGTTTAAGTTGATTTTGATAGAAAAATTAAATAAATACTAAAATTATAGTTTGGCATTTAATTAATCAAGATTGTAAAGTCTGCCTCTGTTTAATTGTCAAAAAAGTTGACATTTTTAATTCTCTCGTTGTTTTTACTTTGATGAGTTTTATACTTGACTATTCAGTTTAATTATTCCTTAACGCGACGTTTAAGTGTCAACATAGACAAAATGGTACGTACGGTAGCCGACAAAGTAGCAGCTATCTTAATAATTGGTGAATGTAGAAACAATTTCCATGCAGCGGAACGTCTTTTTAATGAGAGGTACCCCGATCGCCCTATATCGAGGACTTATTTGAGGAACTTCTTCAGAAGTTTGAAGCAACCGGTAGTGGTCAAGATGTCAAACGATCTGGTCGACCAACAATTAGTGACGACAAAAATCAACATAATTGCAGAAATGGTAGTACATCCTACTTCTTCTACAGCCCAAGTTGCGTCTATCTGTGAAGTCAGTCAAAGGACAGTAAATAGGGTGTTGGCTAAAACAAATTTCATCCATACAAATTAAAAATGGTGCACCAACTTTCAGATGATGACCCCGACCGAAGATTAGAATTCTGTGAAAATATGTCCAATCAAATTATCCAACACCCAGACTACATAAAATTAATTTGTTTTAGTGACTAAAGTACTTTCTTCCTCAATGGAAACGTTAACACACAAAATGTGAGATATTGGAGTGACACAAATCCTCAAATCTTTCGTGAAAAACATACTCAATTTCAGAAAAAGTAAATGTATGGGCAGGTATTTTGGGAAACCACATAGTTGGACCTGTTTTCTCAATGCTAGCTTAACCGGTAAAGTGTATCTGGAGTTGTTACAAAACGCAATTGAACCGTTAATTCTTGAAATTTTGGAAGATAATCTAGATGAATTCGGCAACTTGGAAATAACGTTCCAACAAGATGGTGCTCCTGCACACTATTATGGTGCAGTAAGACGTTACTTGGATTAAGAATATCGTGGCAGATGGATTGGACGACGAGGTCCGATAGAATGGCCAGCTCGGTCACCAGACCTAAGTGGAGCACATTTCCAACATTTACTATAAGAATTGGTCCTTGAATCTTGATTAATTAAATGCCAAACTATAATGTTAGTATTTATTTAATTTTCTATCAAAATCAACCTAAACACTAACAAAATTAGTGTTACTGAATAGGTAATTTTAATACCTTTCAAACGAGATGTCACTTGCCATAAGGTACTATTTAAAATTATTGGTCACTGTGGCCCTGTGACGTCATATATGACTATTACGTCACTTGTCATAATTAGTTGAGAAGCTTATATCCGTTTATATTCACCCTCCAAATTTCATTAGTATAAGTAAAACCGTTCAAAAGATACAAGGGGAGGGACTTTTAACTAGCACTGTATAGTATACCAATATAATTTTACGTTGGTAGTAAAAGACGTCGCTAAGTAAAATACTTACCGACGAGTAAACCAGTAAACATATCCTACTGTCTTGGAAACAGATATGGCACATAAACGAAAAAGCTCAATCGTGCAAAAACTCACTTTATTTCATTCATTGAATTGAATAGGCGCTTGTTAATGTTGATTTACTGTATTTATTTTATACGGTGGTTACTGTAAGGAAACAGTTCATAAATACAAAAGGGTATTAACCTTTTCTTGTTGTTTTATGCTTTAGAAGTTAGCTTTGCTAATTATTGCACTTCCATTTGAGTGTTTTATGTCAATTAATATAGAGACAGAAGGAGTTTTGTTTGAAGTAAAGATCAATGCGAATCTGATTTCGAAATTATTGAGTATCAATAATTGTCTTTACCCAATAATAATATTTGAGGGTTAGTTTAAAAGTTATTTAAGTCTGCAAGTGTCGAAAAGTAAAAGCTATACTATAGTATTTTAGAGCATTACGTTTCAGAATCGATCCAGATAATTGACAAACAGAACGAGCCCGAACCGTTGTGTGGCAAGTAAAGGGTAGGTCCACGTATTTTTACCAGTTTTATGCTAGTGCACTTCCCTTGATTTGTGTACGTTTTACCCGGATCAAGGCAGGGTGACGTCCATAACATTATCCGACCATACGTACCGTTTTATCGCAACTAAATTTTTTTAATGAAATGCACGGCCCTAACTACGAGATAGTTGCTCCTTTCGGTTATTTGCTTGTGTGACGTTTGAGTCTGTTACGTAACGTCTCTAAAATTGTGGACGATGGCCAACTATATAAGGACTATAACTAAGGAGGGAGTTAAGTGACATTCTCTCGCATGTTTTCTACTTCTAAGTCAAAATTATGACTTGAACTATCCGCTGATAGAAGAAACGGAGGTATACCCGAAGTGAGAGAATAATTAAGGGGTTGGATAATGTAAATGCTGATTATTGGTGCATTGACAATGGTTACATTCACATCAACATTTTTTAATGAGACGTTTATTACAATAAACTTATATTTAAATTAAAATATATTGTGATGGTGTAGATGTCGTTGGATTTTTTTAATTAGAAACGTTTGAATAAACAGTTTTTTTTTTGCTCCAGATATGAATCAGGGACATGCTCTTTATGGTTTGACTTTTTGCTTTGTTGCAAACATAGGTTTGCCTACCAAACCTAAGGCAACCAAGGTAGAAGGTACATCATTATAGCTGTTTAATACAAAAATGGATTATTTTATGCTTTTATTTCATTTTATAACATATTTATTTGACTACTCTTTTAAAATTTTAAACATCGACCTATCACGTCCTGATTATAGTGATAAAATGGTCTAGAAGCAAATAGGGGCAAAGAAATTAACTTATGTATTTGGAAAATTCTTATCGAATACACCTAGAGATCGCTTTTTTGCAGCTTAAAATTGTATCTCAATATAGATGCGATTGGGTAACATCCCTACGGCTCGAGATTTTGCTTTCAGGGTGTTATCATACCAATAATCTTTCGAAAAAATTTTACCGGCAAAAAATCTGTTTCTTAATAATAGACTATTTTTCGCATTAAAACTGCATATATCACGCCTTCCAAAATACAACTATCGAAAGATCACATTCTGATGAAGGTGCCCTAGAGCAAAAAATAATGACAAAAAACTTGATAGATAAATTTATTTTGAAATGAAGCGTAGTCTCATATTAGCATTTATTTTTAACACTGTATACATATTCATTATGTAAAAATTAATATTCAAACACTCCAATAAATAAGTTTTTTACGGGTGAAATTTTATTTCTAGATTGCTGCTATTGGGTAATATCATTCAAACTCTCACTATTAACTGCGCATGCATTTCACTTCACCAATCAAAACTAGAAAATCTAGCATATTTGAAACTATACTCAGTAATCGTAACATTATCAAGCAATCTGGATAAGTTAACGCATGTTATATTGAAATATACGTGCACATTTAAGATTTATTTTTCATGACACTCATTAATCGTACATTCGGATTACAACACGGTTAGATAACGCCATTGTATTTTCAGAACTGATATTGCACATTTAAATGTATTATATCATACCATACATCCACACATCATTAACGAACATACATGAGTACAATCATGAAAGCCATGTTCATAACATACAACGTTATTGATAATCAAACAGAATCAACATAATTTCTATGTAACGACTACAATCACCATTCACATTACGAAATCATGTTCTAGACTCATTTAACACTGTAAAGTAACATACAAATTTATCACTGGCAACTATTTTACTAGCCTACAAAATTAACTTACACCACAATCATATGACATATGCACAGATACAGTACAAATTACGTACACACATGCATAACAGTTAACATATCACACCGAAAGATTCACATTACAGTACACCAGAATATACATACATACATCGAATACACATATAACCTACACAATCACACAACATACACTACATACAACAAACAACACATACACACTACATACATACATCACATACACATACATACACATATCCATACACCTACATACACATACACAACATACACATACATACATCATACCATACATACATACAACATACACTACACTACATACATACAACAACATACCATACATACACATACATACCATACATTACATACAACATACACATCATACATACACATACATACACATACACAATACATACAACATACACATCAACAAACAACATACAACACACAACACATATCATACACATACATACACATACACACATACATACATACAAACACATACATACACATACATACACATACATCACACACTACATAAACAATACATCACATACTACATACAACATCACATACATACACATACATACATACATACACATACACACACATACTACAATACACAACATAACATACATACACATACATAACACATACATACACATACATAACATACATACACATACATACACATACATACACATACATACACATACATACAATACATACATACATACATACACTACATACACATACACACACATACATACACATAAACACTACACACACAACAACACAACATCACACAGTACAACAAGACATAACAACACACAATGCACAACACAACACAAGCACAACATAGCACAACAAGCACACAGCACAAGCACAAGCATCAAACACACAATCAACACAAGCACCAAGCACAAGCAACACAAGCACAAGCACAAGCACAAGCACAGCACAAGCACAAGCACAAGCACAAGCACAAGCACAAGCACAACACAAGCACAAGCACAGCATCACAGCACAAGCACAACGCACAAGCACAAGCACAAGCACAAGCACAAGCACAAGCACAAGCAACAAGCACAACAAGCACAAGCACAAGCACAAGCACAAGCACAAGCACAAGCACAAGCACAAGCACAAGCACAAGCACAAGCACAAGCACAAGCACAAGCACAAGCACAAGCACAAGCAAGCACAAGCACAAGCACAAGCACAAGCACAAGCAAGCACAAGCACAAAGCACAAGCACAAAGCACAAGCACAAGCACAAGCACAAGCACAAGCACAACAGCACAAGCACAACACAAGCACAAGCACAAGCACAAGCACAAGCACAAAGCACAAAGCACAAGCACAAGCACAAGCACAAGCACAAGCACAAGCACAAGCACAAGCACAAGCACAGCACAAGCACAAGCACAAGCACAAGCACAAGCCAAAGCAAGCATAAGCATAAGCACAAGCACAATTAACTTTAAAAGTGGTGCTTACACAAGTGACGGCTTTCCAGAAACTGTCAAATGTAATTTTAAGCGAATCTTCAATTTCTTCAAAAAGGCTTTTTGCGTTTGCAATAATATTTGCAGTGTGCTGTGTGTATGTGTGTGTGTGTGTGTGTGTGTGTGTGTGTGTGTGTGTGTGTGTTGTGTGTGTGTGTGTGTGTGTGTGCGTGTTTGTGTGTGTGCGTGGACGTGTCGCATGCGTACCTGCTTGCCTGTGTGCGGCACGCGTGTAGCTCTGGTAACTAAAACCACGCATAATGAAATTTAATGGTTATAGTTGCTTTTCAAATATCTCCGTTCTTTAAAATTTTTGTTAAAATCTGTTGGCGTTAAAATACATTTTATGAATATCGTCAAATCTGCTAACTTTATTGGAAAACGAAAAAAAACTCCATTAAAAAGTCAAAGAATCTCTTAAGACTACTTCTGTCTATTTCTCAAAAGTTCTTCACTTCACGAAATTAAGGTTAAGGTCAATTTAGTCATCGTATGTAACTAGTCATGTCGGAAACGGAAAAGAAATTACTTTTAATGTCACGTTGATTTTCACATTGGACAGTATTTTATTAAGATAAGTTGAAATAGAATTGGGGAATTTGTATTGAAGTGAATGTCAAACCAAGGATTATGTAGATTGCATTTTACGTATGAAGATAGTAGTAGACAAATATGTCTAGCCAGATAGGATGCATATAAAATATATCCCCTTTTCACGACACAGAGGCTTACACATGTGTATACGTTCAATTTATTACCTGAGCTTTTTCGTTTAATGTTAGAGTAAATATGAATGAGCTGAAGATTTCCGTATCGCGACTGATTTACTGTTTCCCTTATTTACTGATATACCACGACATACGCATCAAAAGTTACGCGCGGGTAACATTAGATCTTTTGTTTCTGTGGAAGGTTGGATTAAAACAAATCTTTTCACACAGCTTGCTTTCAGCCTTGCTGAAATGTTTGTGTCGTGGGCTTGTACGCTTGTACACGTTCATACGCCTGTGCCTATGGCTGTGCCTGTGCATGTGCCTTGTCAGTGTCTGTGCCTGTTCCTGTGCCTGTGTCTGTTCCTGTGACTGTGCTTGTGCCTGTGCCTGTGCCAGTGCCTGTGCCTGTGCATGTGTGTGCCTGTGTCTTGCCTGTGCCTGTGCCTATGCATGTGCCTATGCCTGTGCCTGTGCCTGTGCCTGTGTCTGTGTCCGTGTCTGTGCCTGTACCTGTATCCATGCTTTGCTTGTGCCTTTGTCTGTGCCTATGCCTGTGCCTATGCCTGTGCCTATGCCTGTGCCTGTGCCTATGCCTGTGCCTGTGTCTGTGCCTGTGCCTGTGCCTGTACCTGTGACTGTTCCTGTGCCTGTGCTTGTGCCTGTGCATGTGTCTGTTCCTGTACCTGTGCCTGTGGCTGTACTGTGGTTGCGCCTACGCCTGTGTCTGTGCCTGGGTCTGTCCTGTGCATGTGCCTGTGTCTGTACCTGTTGTCCCTGTACATGCGTCAGTGCTCGTGCTTGTGCTTGTGTGCGGCTTGTGTTCGTGTTTGTGCTCACACTGCACCTGTGTCTGTTACTGTGCCTGTGCCTGTGCCTGAGCTGTGCCTGTGCCGGTTCCTGTGTCTGTATCTGTGCCTGTGTCCTTGCTTGTGCTTGTGCCTGTGCATGTGTCAGTGCCCGTACCCGTGCTTGGGCTAGTGGTTGTGCTTGTGCTTGTGTTCGTGCTTGTGCTAGTGCTTGTGCTCGTGCTTGTTCCATACTGTACCTGTATCTGTTACTGTGCATGTGCCTGTGTCTGTGCTTGTGCCTGTGCATGTGTCAGTGCTCGCGCTTAGGATTGTATTTGTGCTTGTGATTGTGTTCGTGCTTGTGATCATACTCGTACCTGTGTCTGTTACAGTGCCTGTGTCCGCGCCTGTGCCTGTGTGCGCCCTTTGTCTGTTCCTGAGCCAGCTCTTGCGCCTGTGGCTTTGCCTGTGCTTGTGCCTGTGCCTGTGCCTGAGCCTGTACCTGTACCTGTGTCTTTGCGTGTGCCTGTGTTTTTGCCCGTGCCTGTGCCTGGGCCAATGTCTGAGTCTGTGCCTGTGCCTGTGCCCGTGCTTGTGTCTGTGCCTGTCCCTCTACCTGTGCTTGTGCCTGTGCCCATGTCTGTGCCGATGCCTGTGCCTTTGCCCGTGCCCGTGCCTGTGCCTCTGCCAGTGCCTGTGCCTATGCAAGTGCATGTACCTGTGCTTGTGTCTGTGCCTGTGCCTGTGTCTGTGCCTGTGCCTATGCCTGTGTTTGCGATTAGAAAATTGTTATGCTGTTCTCACCAGAAAATTTTCTGAAGAGTAATTGAAAACCTCATGATAGGCTCATTTTTTCAAAACAACTGACGTGTAAACAAAAATTTTGATACGGTGGACTGCTTTAGGCCAAAATATAATTTTAAATTACTAGGTACTATTGGAGATGTGCATGTTAAGATTTTAACGTAAAACGTAAAAGTATTAACGTTTTCCGTATTATGACAGCTCTTCAATACATGTATTAAATAAAAATGAAACGTCCAATAACTTACACCTATACCACGAATGAGAGCTGCTAAATATTTACTTTAAATCATTTGGGCTACCGATAGTGTCTTGCATAAGATATAATACATTGGCGGATGAACTATTGAAATACAAACATGTTTGCTCAAAATAAATGTTTATTGCGGAAAATGCCTCCCATACTATACGTTAAATACGCTTAATAATGCATAAATAGTCCTTTTTACTGTAATTTGCTGAAGTGTTAAGGTTTAAACTCTATCACATTTCTTATACGATGTAATGAACCTTCTAAGTACATTAGTTTCTTTACATACACTTAAATTTTGCGTTACAGTCTCAAGATCGCTTTAATTTAAAACTGCCTCAAACGTTATTATAACAAATTAAATTGTTTTAATTAAATTTCTTAAAACAATTTCGTCATAACTTTTAATTAATTAATTGATCCCTCGCAGGTTTACGTAACTCGTAATGTTACTACACACAGTCCTAAATCTCCATATCTTATCCTCCTTTTATAGCCTCGATTTGAGGACATGGAATGTGAAGGCGTTCACCCAGCCTAATTTATAACTCACCACTCAGGCATATTTTGAGTACTGTTCCCTGCGCAAAAATTACATAGGTGAGACCATTATGAGTAATAAGTATATTAAAGTATAATTAAACTTCTTCATTTAAAAATTGCACAAAACGCATTGATTTTAGCCACAAAGTAAAGCAATAGCTTGATATCATTTATCTATTACTTTAAAACTGCAAAAGTATTACTTACGGTGATCATAATCCTGAATACCAACATGGCAGTTTATATAAGAAAATCTCCAAATCTACTTCAGAGCATCATTTGGTATTACTATTAGTTTACTCTATAGTATACTAAAACCCTAATATCATAAATACTTTATTTATATGCATAGAAGCAGCATATACGAAAATTTGTTTAATAATTTACTCCATGTTCACACGTTGCATTGTAGTGATTTCTCGATACAGTGATCGGTTGCTAAAAATAACATTGATGTCCAATTTTCCACATTGAATTAATTCTTCTATTAAAATTAATTCTTTAAACGGTCAATTATTTTGATTATATGTTCAAATAACATTAATAATAACATTCTTTAGCAAGCTAAAAATATCTGTAGCGTAATACTTCAAAAATACACTTAAAAAGAAATTCAGTGTGGAGATACTCCTTGTACGACTCAAAGATACGTTGCATACCTCCAAACAGTTTAGTGAATATAGCCTGATCATTTTAAATACTGTGATTTACACACACACGCACGCACGCACGCACGGACGCACACGCACGCACGCACGCACGCACTCTACGCACGCACGCACGCACGCACACGCACGCACGCACCACACACACACACACACACACACACACACACACACACACACACACACACACACACACACACATATATATATGTATATATATATATATATATATATATATAGTCACACCTAATTATGCGCCTTTTGTGCCATTAAATTTAAATTTTGCGCTCTAATAGGAAATACCTTGTAGCAAAAATTCTATAACGACTAACTTCACGGAGATGCGAAGTTTTGGATGCATTATTTTCTTTTATGCTGTAATTAGGCGCCATTTTGCATCGTTGAAACAAAATTTTGCGCCTTTATAGGAAAGAAGCTATTGTAAAGTTACATTGACATAGCTAACTTCACAGTCATGAATTTCTGAATATTTAATTTTCTCTTAGGCGGTAACGATGAGCCAAATGTGCGCCGTGTTGCGCCGCTAAAATAAAATTTTACGCTCCCATAAGAAATAAGATATTGTTAAAATTACACTATTGAACTGTTGTTTAAATCAATTTTTCCTTAGAGCCAATTATTTTACGCCCCGGCACAAAATAAGATATTGCAAAGATTACATTGAGACGGCTATCTTCACAAGGAGAAACTTCTGCATAAATCTTTTCTTATGCAGTAACTAAGAGCCAATTATGTGCCGTTATTGCAAAACTAACATCAACAACGCCAATCTTCTGAACCGTGAATATCCACATACGCGCCAATTATGTGCCGCTTTGCGCCCTATAAGAAATAAGTTATTGCAACAATCACATCGACAAGATTATCTTCATAGCGTTATAAATAAATTAATCCTTTCGTTCGCGATAATTAGGGACTTATTGAGCTCCGTTTTGCGCCGAAAAAGTAAAATTTTGCGCTCCCAGTGGAAACAAGTTATTGGAAAGCTTGCTTCAACGTGGCCAAGTTTACAGCCGTGAATTTCTACATAAATCAATTTTCCTTATTTAATAATTATGTGTCAATTGTGGGCAAATATAGCAAATAATTTATTGCAAAATTACAACACCGCTAACTTCACAGCAGTGAACTTCAGCACAAATCAATGTGTTATGCGGTAATGCGCCATAGGATATAAGTTATTGGAAAAATTACATCGACATGGGTACATTTACATCCGTGCATAAATAAATATTTTACGCAGTAATTAAGCGCTAGTTATTTTGCGTCGCTAAATCAAAATGTTGCGCCCCTAGAGGAAATAAGTTATTGCAAAGTAGAATAACTTCATATCCTTATATGTAAATTAATGTATTCTTACGCCATAACTGAGCACCGTTTTGCGCCGTTGAAGTTAAATGTTGTCTCCTAAACAGGTTATTGTAAAAATTATATTAACACAAGTAACTTCTCAGCCGCATACTGTTGCATAAATTAATTTTTTATACAGTAACTAGGTGCCAATTATGCGCTGTTTTGCGCCACTAAAATAAAATTTTGCAAAAGTTTCATTGACAAGGCTGAATATTTTAAATTACCTAAGCTATTAATTGTGCTTTAGTAACGTTGCCCCAAGTGTTTAAATGTTGCATCGACGTCAGTAAGCACTGTTATCAAATTTTATTGGAGATCATTTCTGCCTTAGGTTTTATAATTATTCATAATACACCGTAAAGTTTAAGCATACAAACTGCATTTGAACGTTATGTAATTACCATTTAAATGATAACTAAATTTTAATCTATTTTCTAAATTAAATTAGTGTAGACACTGCCTTTGACAATTAAAATCTTTATTTCGAACATAAATGATGGATAGTTTACATAACACCACAGGATAATCGCAATCGAGAATAATCTTTAGCTTACCTGTCGTTCGTTGTTTAGCATTACGCTAGTCATTTATGATAGGGTTATTGTTTAGCGTTTGTTAAACTTAAGCTGTTTCTAACCATTTCACCTTTTCATCTTTTAATATAGTACTAAGTCTTGTCATCTAACTATTACGGTTGATGTGTAGTTTGAAGTAAATAGCTATACTTAAGATATAAGGTTGACCAGAAGTCGTATTATGTTCAGGTGAAGCTTCCAAAACGAATCCTTCATTCTTTTGTTTACGCTAAGATTCAATTTCAGTGTGTAAGATAACTTCAGTACTTTAGGTATCAGGCAGATTTGTTTTGCATTTATATCAACTATTTTGAATTGGGCGTGTTTAACTTTCAATTGAGGTTTTTTAATAATTCTGGTCCGAACAAGCTACGTTAACCCTAACGTGTTATAGAATTCAGAAACACTTAGAAGGTGGATAGAGATGAACTTCAAGATGTACTTATGAACGGATACCTTCATATCATACCTGAGAAGAAAACAGAAAATAGCAATATCATTCCAGCGTTTAGAAGCCGCTCCCCTATAAAAGTAAGTTTACATCAACACGACTAACTGCCTAGCCTTAACATCTACGTCAATCACCTTTGTGTCTCCACTTCCTCCATTACAGATATACTTATATTTAATTATATTTAACTCATTTTCTTACATTATGGTTATGTTTTTCAATATTAATTTATTTTAGTAATCTTAACCCTAAGTGAACTCCAATTTGTGTGTTCTTAAGATCTATTATAATTACAAACGATATATTCTGATATGCAAATTCCTATTTGATTTTGAAGCTAAGTTTTACATTCGTATGATTACTTATACACTACAGTCAGTAATTAGACACCAATTTTCACTGGTTTACGCAAAACGGTCGATAATCTAATTAATCGCAAAGAAAGACTAATTTTCAATATAAGTTCACGACAACCCTATAGGGGCGCAAAATTTAACTTTAACGGCGCAAAACGGTGTATAATAGGGCCTAATTATCGCGCACAAAATAAATTATTTATAAGAGTATGAAGTTATCCTTGTCAATGTAATTATTGCAATAACTTATTTGGGGAGCAAAATCTTATCTTAGCGGCGCAAACAGCGTAATTAGCATTTAATTACCAAGAAAACATTGCTATATGTAGATGTTCACGGCGGTGAAGTGAGCAGTGTTAATGTAAATTTTACAATAACTTGTTTCTTATAAGGAGCAAAATTTAACCCAACGACGTAAAACAAACCATAACGTGGGCTATTTATTGCGCAAGAAAAGATTAATAAATTCATAAGGCTATGAAGTTAGCCTTGTCGATGTAATTCTTAAATGTGAGAAGTGTTAATGTAAATTTTACAATAACTTGTTTCTTATAAGGAACACAATTCAACCGTAACGCCGTAAAACAAACCATAACGTGGGCTATTTATTGCGCAAGAAAATATTAATAAATTCATAAGGCTATGAAGTTAGCCTTGTCGATATAGTTCTTAGAATGTGAGCAGTGTTAATGTAAATTTTGAATAACTAGTTTCTTATAAGGTAGAAAAAAATTTAACCGTAACGTAGAAAAAACCATAACGTGGGCTATTTATTACGCAAGAAAAAATTAATAAATTCATAAGGCTATGAAGTTAGCCTTGTCGATGTAATTCTTACAATAACTTATTTCCTATAAGGGTGCAGAATTTTATTTTAGCGGCGTAAAATGTCGCATAATTAGCGCCTATTAATAAATAGAAAAATTGATTTATGCAGAATCTCACAGCCTTGGCGACGTAATTTTTGCAAAAACTACCCATGAAGCGCAACATTTTATTTTAACGACACAAAACAGTGCATACTTGCCGCTTAATTACTAACCAAAATATTGGTTTATGCAGAAATTCAAGGCTGTGAAGTTAGCCGTGTTTGCAAGAACTTATTTTCTATGGGGACGCAATTTTTATTTTAACGGCGCAAAATTGACGCTAAATTACTGATAAATAAAAATTGATTTATGCAGAAGTTCACGGCTGTAAGGTTAGTTATATCAATGTAATTTTACAATAACTTTTTTTTATAAAGGCGCAAAATGGTGCCTAATGTGCTTGTGATTACTCCAAAAGGAAAAAAATTATATATTCAATAGTTTGAGACTGCGTGAAGTTGACCGTGCTTACATGTTATTTCCTGTGAGGAAGCAAAATTTAATTGTAATCGCATACAATGGCGCATAATTAGCATGTTTAAATTACATTATTCAAAAATCACCTGGCTATCTTAACATACCTACTCTAAGCATTCTCATATTTCGTTAGAGTATCGAAACAAATTTTATTGTTTATAGAAGTAGCATTCTTGGTGTTTTCGTATTTATAGAAGTGTATGACACTTTAGTTAATTTTTAAATCTGTCATTGATGAGGACAATGGTAATTGTTATCGAAACGTATAACATTTGAATAATTTCTCTTCAAATGCACGATTTACAAAACAAAAAAAAATAAGTATTTAGGATTGTTTATTATTAGATTTACTGTACTTACCTTTTTATGGTTCACCATTAAAATTAATGGAAACAACTAATTTGAAATTTTTAAATTCGAATAAACTTATGCACATTTTAGGCAAATACCCAATGATTGATGCCCTAACAAAAACAAAAATTTGGTTATGAAAATGCAAACTTTCACGATCAGCACTCATAACTAAAGTACGTATCTTTCTCAAATTTGTAAAGCATTAATAAAAATATACGAGTACACACACAAATTATTTTTAGCTTGAAACAAGGTTAATTGCAAAAAATAAACTCTCATCATCAAACACTAGCAAAGTGGTAATAATCCAAAAATAAATAATAAATTGATTAAACAGAGTTGCAACATACCTATTCCAAAATACCTCTAAACAGTTTACTGAATATAGCCTGGTCATTTTTGAATACTGTGATTTACACATATATTCAGACCCTAATTATGCGCCTTTTTGCGCCATTAAATTTAAATTTTGCGCTCTAATAGGAAATACCTTGTAGCAAAAATTCTATAAGCACGACTAACTTCACGGAGATGCGAAGTCTTGGATACATGATTTTCTTCTTATGCTGTAATTAGGCGCCATTTGGCACCGTTGAAACAAAATTTTGCGCCTTTATAGGAAAGAAGCTATTGTAAAATTACATTGACCTAGCTAACTTCACAGTCATGAACTTCTGCATATTTCATTTTTCTCTTAGGCGGTAACGATGGGCCAACTGTGCGCCGTGTTGCGCCGCTAAAATAAAATTTTACGCTCCCATAAGAAATAAGATATTGTTAAAATTACACTGTTGAACTGTTGTTTAAATCAATTTTTCCTTAGGAGCCAATTATTTTACGCCCCGGCACAAAATAAGATATTGCAAAAATTACATCTTCACAAGGAGAAACTTCTGCGTAAATCTTTTCTTATGCAGTAACTAAGAGCCAATTACGTGCCGTTATTGCAAAAACTAACATCAACAACGCCAATCTTCTGAACCGTGAATTTCCACATACGCGCCAATTATGTGCCGCTTTGCGCCCCTATAAGAAATTAGTTATTGCAACAATCACATCGATAAGATTATCTTCATAGCGTTATAAATAAATTAATCCTTTCGTTCGCGATAATTAGGGACTTATTAAGCTCCGTCTTGCGCCGTAAAAGTAAAATGTTGCGCTCCTAGTGAAACAAGTTATTGGGAAGCTTGCATCAACGTGGCCAAGTTTACAGCCGTGAATTTCTACATAAATAAATTTTCCCTTATTTAATAATTATGTGTCAATTATGGGTAAATATAGCAAATAATTTATTGCAAAAATTACAACAACGCTTACAAATGAAGCAATTAATGAAATTCAAACCCATTATGGTCTTGCCCACCAGAAGAAACACTTCAAATTTAGATAATATTAAAGAAGCTGTTTGGGCCGAATATTTTCATCTGGGTTCTACAAATGAATCTCCAGCCCATGAGTTATGCCCTCCTGGACCAGACACGTGGTGCAAGTACCGCAAAGCGATGGAAAAGGAAGAGCCATATGAGCACTCTATTCATTCCCATTTCCCTAGAATAGTGATGGAGGAAATAAAGCCCATATTTTGAGACTTATCTCAACCAGAATTACTCCGCGGATGCTTACACGGTGGAACCCGAAATGCTAGTGAGTCTCTCAATAGTTTGAATTGAGCGCGCATCCCGAAAGCAACCTTTGTCCACAAAAATACCTTGAAACTTGGCGTGTATGAGGCAATCTGTACCTATAATGAGGGAAATATAGTTAGATATAAAATCCTAGAAAACTTAGGTATAGTTCCTGGAGTTTACTGCATCAAGAGAATGAAGTTTGTCGACGCTCTACGAGTGAAAAGGGCATTAGAAGCAATTGAAAAAAAGTGCCGGCAAAAGCTAACGGCATCTAAAAGAAGGCTGGAGAATATGTATGAAGAAGCAGAGGATCCAGACAACCCTAAGTATGGAGCTGGAATGTATTAAAGTAAAAATTTTCAAAAATATTGCATTTTTAATGTTTTTGTAGCCTTCGGCTAATTTTTCCGCAAACGAATATTTTTAGCTATTAACCCTACGTTAGTCGCGCGGGTGACAGGGGTCAACCATGCCAATACTTCCGGCCATTCCATTTGATTGGTGCGGTTCTGTGACACCCCCTCCCATGTACCTTCCTATTTATATAGGATTAGTAGTTTATGCTTGTCAGTTGTGTTTGATTCAACGTGGTAGTGTTACTGTTGTCGCATATTTTCCACTGGTTGACATTTGTCACCCGCGCGACTAACTACGTTACTATTGGCAAGCAGGTATATATTATTAACTTTATTATTTTTTCAATATTTTTTCACATGGATTGTTATAGTTTCCGAAAAAATTGTAAAATGTCTGAACTGAAAAAACGAAAAATCGAGTACAGCAAAGATCCAAACACATGGATGGAATGGTATGACCTTCTTAGCGGCGATGAAAGCGGTAATGAGTCACCCGATGACAACAGCGACCATGACGAAGAAGACTGTATCGAAGAAAATACAGCAGACACAAATTCTGAACAGGGCGTCAGCGTTTCAGAATCTGAAGATGACACTGCAAATAATGACCATGTAGATGGACTTTGTTTTGTCGCTAAAGATGGTATAACAAGATGGCAGAAACATCCTCGACAACCATTCAATATTAGAACCAGAGCTTGTAATATTATTACTCACTTACCTGGACCGAAAAACAAAGCCCGAGAAACAAAAAATGAAATCGACATTTTTGACTTACTTTTTGATGACGCCATTCTGAGGATTATAACCACTTGTACAAACACATTCATAGATACAGTGAAAGACAATTTTTCTCGTGAAAGAGATGCGAGACATACGGATATTGTTGAGCTGAAAGCTTTCCTTGGGCTTCTCTTCCTGATAGGCTCTTTGCGTTGTTCTAGGAAGAATCTTAGTGACTTGTGGGATAATTCGACTGGGAATGGTCTAGAATCGTGTTATTTATCGATGAGCGAAAAACGTTTTAGATTTTTGCTGCGATGTATTCGATTCGATGATATCAATGACAAATTACAGAGGCGAGACATTGACAAATTAGCCCCTATTAGGGAAGTAATGACTATATTCACTAACAATTGTCAAAAATACTATACACCTGGAGAATATCTAACCGTCGATGAGCAATTGCTAGCTTTTAGAGGCAGGTGCCAATTTCGCCAATATATACCCAGCAAACCTGCAAGGTGTGGCTTGAAAGTTTTCGCGTTTGTTGATAGCCGTACAGCCTATACTCTCAATCTGGAACCATATGTTGGAAGACCGTACCGTGTAAGTAATTCAGCAGAAGACATTGTTTTACGCTTGACAGAGCCGGTACAGAATACATACAGGAATATCACCGGTGATAATTGGTTCACCAGTTTATCATTAGTAAAAAGTTGAAGCAGAAAAATCTAACATATGTTGGAACAATTCGCAAAAACCGAAGAGAAGTACCAAAAGAGTTGTTACCAAGAAAAGATAGAACGCCACGAACGTCTATATTCGGATTTCAAAATGACTGTACAATAGTGTCTTACTGTACCAAGCCATCAGCAGTTGTGCTATTATTATCTAGTATGCACTTTGATGGCGCAATAGATATTTCGACTGAAGAAAATCAGAAACCAGAGATCGTGACCTTCTATAACATGTCGAAAGTAGGCGTTGATCTTGTAGATCAGCTTTGCGAAAAGAACAACGTTGCACGCAATACAAGAAGATGGCCGATGGTGCTCTTCTACGATATTTTGAATATAGCCGTCATAAATTCCCTATGTATTTATAATTGTCATAATGCAGCATTAGAAAAGAAGGTGAGAAGAGTTGATTTCATAAAAAAAATCAGCTGGGAACTCATAAAACCACAAATTTTACGTCGATCTACCATTGAGGTCCTTCCAAGAGAAATCCGTAGGCGTGCAAAGTTATTAGTGAAAGCTCCAGAACCTGAACTTCCGGAAGCGCCAAGGACATCATCACGTGGGCGATGTTATGAATGTGGACGTGCACGAGACCGAACAACCCGAAAATGGTGTGTAAAGTGCCACAAGTGGGCCTGTGTTGACCATTTAAAAGATATTTGTAGCCAGTGCCTAGAAAACTAAGTATTTTCTGTATTTTTAATGTTTGTATTTTTCTTAATGGAAATAATTTTATTTTTGTACTTTTTGAATAAAACTCTGTTTAATTAATTGGAGTGCGTCCATTGTTGTTTGCATTTTTTTTTAAAATATATTTTTTACCAAACTATGGCCATTTAAAAATGGGTGACACTTGTCCCCCACGCGCCCAACCACGGGACATTATACAGCGCGCCTAACCCAGGGTTAAGGAACATTTTCTTAGGAACGGTAAGAGATAATGAGATGATTTTTTTTTGGTTACTTTGTCTAGTCTTGCTGTACATTTTAAACAGAGAGTTTTTCAAAATTCCTAGTACATTTTTTAGAAACTTGATTTATATACAAAGTTTTTAATTCAAAAATATAATTTTTTTTTTTTAAATATAAAATTCTGGTTTGTGATTGTATTTAAAAACCCTCTGCTCAAAGAAAAGAAAAGTGTAAACTTTCAATGAAAAAAAATTCAAAGCTCTACCACTTTTACTTTTTATTTAAATGTACCTTAAGGTTGGGAAAATTAACATGTAAAAGATAGGACCCCGCGACCCCCCTTAAGATACCTAAGCTATTAATTGTGCTTTAGTAACGTTGCCCCAAGCGTTTAAATGTTGCATCAACGTCAGTAAGCACTGTTACCAAATTTTATTGGAGATCATTTCTACCTTACGTTTTATAATTATACATAATACACCGTAAAGTTTAAGCATACAAACTGTATTTGAATGTTATGTAATTACCATTTAAATGATAACTAAGTTTTAATCTATTTTCTAAATTAAATTAGTGTAGACACTCCCTTTGACAATTAAAATCTTTATTTCGTACATAAATGATGGATAGTTTACATAACACCACAGGATAATGTGCAATCGAGAATAATCTTTAGCTTACCTGCCGTTCGTTGTTTAGCATTACGCTAGTTATTCATGATAGAGTTGATGTTTAGCTTTTGTTAAACTTAAAGCTGTTTCTAATCATTTCACCTTTTCATCTTTTAATATAGTACTAAGGTCTTGTCATCTAACTATTACGGTTGCTGTGTAGTTTGAAGTAAATAGTTATACTTAAGATATAAGGTTGACCAGAAGTCGTATTATGTTCAGGTGAAGCTTCCAAAACGAATCCTTCATTCTCTTGTTTACGTTAAGATTCAATTTCGAGTGTGTAAGATAACTTCAGTACTTTAGATATCAGGCACAGATTTGTTTTGACTATTTATATCAACTATTTTTGAATTGGGCATGTTTAACTTTCAATTGAGGTTTTTTTTTAATAATTCTGGTCCGAACAAGCTACATTAATCCTAATGTGTTACAGAATTCAGAAACACTTAGAAGAGTGTATAGAGAGAGTTTGAACTTCTAAGATATGCTTATGAACGGATACCTTCATATCATACCTGAGAAGAAAACAGAAAATAGCAACATCATTCCAGCGTTTAGAAGCCGCTCCCCTATAAAAAGTAAGTTTACATCAACACGACTAACTGCCGAGCCTTCAACATCTACGTCAATCACCTTTGTGTCTCCACTTCCTCCATTACAGATATGCTTATATTTAGTTATATTTAAATTCATTTTCTTACATTGTGGTTATATTCATGTTTTTCTAATATTAATTTATTTTTAGTAATCTTAACCCTAAGTGAACTCCAATTTGTGTGTTCTTAAGATCTATTATAATTACATACGATATATTCTGATATGCAAATTCCTATTTGATTTTGAAGCTAAGTTTTACATTCGTATGATTACTTATACACTACAGTATAGTAATTAGACACCAATTTTGACTGGTTTACGCAAAACGGTCGATAATCTAATTAATACGCAAAGAAAGACTAATTTTCAATATAAGTTCACGACAACCCTATAGGGGCGCAAAATTTAACTTTAACGGCGCAAAACGGTGTATAATAGGGCCTAATTATCGGGCACAAAATAAATTATTTATAAGAGTATGAAGTTATCCTTGTCAATGTAATTATTGCAATAACTTATTTGGGGAGCAAAATCTTATCTTAGCGGCGCAAACAGCGTAATTAGCATTTAATTACCAAGAAAACATTGCTTTATGCAGATGTTCACGGCGGTGAAGTGAGCAGTGTTAATGTAAATTTTACAATAACTTGTTTCTTATAAGGGAGCAAAATTTGACCGTAACGACGTAAAACAAACCATAACGTGGGCTATTTATTGCGCAAGAAAAGATTAATAAATTCATAAGGCTATGAAGTTAGCCTTGTCTATGTAATTCTTACAATGTGAGCAGTGTTAATGTAAATTTTACAATACCTTGTGTCTTATAAGGGAACACAATTCAACCGTAACGCCGTAAAACAAACCATAACGTGGGCTATTTATTGCGCAAGAAAATATTAATAAATTCATAAGGCTATGAAGTTAGCCTTGTCGATGTAATTCTTACAATAACTTATTTCCTATAAGGGTGCAGAATTTTATTTTAGCGGCGTAAAATGTCGCACAATTAGCGCCTATTAATAAATAGAAAGATTGATTTATGCAGAAGCTCACAGCCTTGGCGACGTAATTTTTGCAAAAAACTACCCATGAAGCGCAACATTTTATTTTAACGACAGTGCATACTTGCCGCTTAATTACTAATCAAAATATTGGTTTATGCAGAAGTTCAAGGCTGTGAAGTTAGCCGTGTTTGCAAGAACTTATTTTCTATGGGGACGCAATTTTTATTTTAACGGCGCAAAATTGGCGCTAAATTACTGATAAATAAAAATTGGTTTATGTAGAAGTTCACGGCTGTGAAGTTAGTTATATCAATGTGATTTTACAATAACTTTTTTTTATAAAGGCTCAAAATGGTGCCTAATTTGCTTGTGATTACTCCAAAAGGAAAAACTATATATATTCAATAGTTTGAGACTGTGTGTAGTTGACCGTGCTTACATGTTATTTCCTGTGAGGGAGCAAAATTTAATTGTAATCGCATAGAATGGCGCATAATTAGCATGTTTAAATCACATTATTCAAAAATCACCTGGCTATCTTCACATGCCTACTCTAAGCATTCTCATATTTCGTTAAAGTATCGAAACAAATTATATGGGTCCTTATAGACTAAAATACATAATGAAACGTAATAGTCAAAATTAATATTACATTCAGAATAGTGTTTAATGATAGAATAATCAACTTTTTAAAATGTTCATAAATTAAGTCGTTAAATATGTAATTAAAGATTATTATTGATTTATAGATAAAAAGTGTACCTCGAGTAGGGTTTGAACCTACGACATGTACTTTGCTAGAGTACCGCTCTAACCAACTGAGTTATTGAGATACAAACTGCAATCGATGTAAATTTTGTCTTTACTTATGTAGAAGTGAAGTAAATTCTAAATATAATGAGATTACAATCGAATTACTTGTATTAAGGGAATGTGAGCCTGCAATATCGCAAGGATTCACACATACCAAGGCAACATGACTAATGTTAAATAACTCTTGTTATAAATAAGTTCAAAAGCAAATATGTAATTAAAGATTATTATTATTTGCTTTTTTGAACTTATTCGTTCATAACTAAGCTTATACTAAGTCGTCAAATGTGTAACCCAGAATGGATAAGCAGAAACCTTTTGATCAATCAGCGCATTGATCTCAATGGAATGAATACTTAACCACTACTTATGCATGTCTTTTACATCATTCCTCTAATAATGCGTGTAATGACTGTTCTGGGTCCAGTTTTTAGTTGCTTTTGATTACAATTATAATTATTTTTCACTTATGAAAACTCGAAAGCGGTCGAGCTGTATTAAAATGAACAGTTTGGTTGTTGGTTTCTGGATAATAACACAGCCCCAATTTAATCATTTCTATGAAGGAGGTTCTTCCCTGCAGCAGTAAATATGCAAATTAGAAGAAATATGCGTGGTTTTTATAGTATACTTAAACTTCTGCTTAGTAAAACATATTTTTTTTATAATATATAAGAACATTGGAAATAACGCGAACTATGTAAAGGCATTACAGTTTACATATGCAGTTATTTTATATCTTTCACAAATTAACATTAATAATGGCCAGCTGGATCTATTTTTAAGTAAAGATTAGGATTTTCCAACCACTTTTGTAATATGCTCTGGAGTCATAATTAACATTATAGTCCTTAAACAATTTGAATTTTACCACAAGTTAACTTTGATGTATCATTATATTGCCATTTTATAAAAATAAAATGGGTTTTTTTGTTTATTTGTGGTTGTTGTCTAAAATAGGCATTACTTATTCAAAATTTCAAACTATTATGTTAATTACTACTTAGTTAAAAGATTTAAGTGTATAATTTAGTTCCACAATTTATATTACCTAATATTATAACCGTCATCGTTCATTCATAAATTATTTCCTTAATTGTATATTAATTAAACCAGTCATTTAAAAACATGATACAGATTGATGTGTTCAAGATTAATAATGTTGGTTAATATTCACAAATCAATGCATTGAACACTTTCTAGCAGAAGCGGGATTCGAGTGAAAGTTTTCTTTATATAGGTACCTACTTTATGTTTTTAGAATATGATTCAACATTAAACATTTGTAATGGTGACGTAAAAAACACAAAAACCCGCCAAGTATTTATTGTAAATACTTATCTTTGAGGTTTTTGTATACTCAATATAAATTATTCAAATTTTATACTTTTCGATGTCCACTGCAGCTATCGTCGTCAGTAAAGAACGATACGTCGGATTTTACAAACCCATTTATAAATTATGAAACATCTTCTACCGACGAACGCCAAAATTGAATAAGGGGTACAATAAATAGAAACTAATGTAATAAAGATTAATGATACTAAAATGTCTGTAATAAGTTGTGAACTTGAAATGTAAGTAAGTAATTGATAAAATCATTCACAAACAAAAAACTTACAATTAAGGTTCCAGTGAAAATACAAATGCAACAAAGGGTTAAAATACGTGTTTGATACTAATTAAATACCCTAATTGTCACGATATCTTCCAAACAGATGTTACACCTTTATTTTAATTTTAACTATTTAACTATTGCAATGCTGTGGTGATTATACGTTCTGCATTGGTATAGCATTACCTCACGGTATACGAAAAACGGCCTAAACCTAAAGATAACCAAAACCTGAGATTAATCCGCAACGTGTTGTTGGTCACAAAGTACCAAAACCTATTTAATCGAAGATTTTCTTATTGACTTTTGCGTATTAAACTTTTTTGGCTGTTTTATATTTCGCTAACTTTTTATGTAAACGGATCTTGAAACACTTCCATGTTGTTATGAATGTTAATGTTTAAATGTGTTTAAGACATGCTCAACTAGTGCACAATATTCCGTGTGTGAGTGTGTGAGTGTGTGAGTGTGTGAGTGTGTGAGTGTGTGAGTGTGTGAGTGTGTGAGTGTGTGAGTGTGTGAGTGTGTGAGTGTGTGAGTGTGAGTGTGTGAGTGTTGAGTGTTGAGTGTGTGAGTGTGTGAGTGTGTGAGGTGTGAGTGTGTGAGTGTGTGAGTGTGTGAGTGTGTGAGTGTGTAGTGTGTGAGTGTGTGAGTGTGTGAGTGTGTGAGTGTGTGAGTGTGTGAGTGTGTGAGTGTGTGAGTGTGTGAGTGTGTGAGTGTGTGAGTGTGTGAGTGTGTGTGAGTGTGTGAGTGTGTGAGTGTGAGTGTGTGAGTGTGTGAGTGTGTGAGTGTGTGAGTGTGGTGGTGTGTGGAGTGTGTGAGTGTGTGGTGTGTGTGAGTGTGGTGATGTGTGAGTGTGTGAGTGTGAGTGGTGTGAGTGTGTGAGTGTGTGAGTGTGTGAGTGTTGGTGTGTGATGTGTGTGTGTGTGAGTGTGTGATGTGTGTGTGTGAGTGTGTGGTGTGTGTGTGTGTGTGTGTGTGTGTGTGTGTGTGTGTGTGTGTGTGTGAGTGTGAGTGTGTGTGTGTGTGTGTGTGTGTGTGTGTTGTGTGTGTGTGTGTGTGTTGTGTGTGTGTGTGTGTGTTGTGTGTGTGTGTGTGTGTGTGTGTGTGTGTGAGCATGTGTGTTAGTGCATGCGTGGCTGCGTCCGTACCCCCGACGTAACGTGCCAATTCTTGTCTGACGTTACCTTAATTTAAATTTCGAAATTTGCATTATTATCGATGAGTATATTTACATTACATTAGTATTTTTAAGCATTTCTTTTTTCGTTCAATAATTAAATTTTTATCTCGCAATATTTTCTCTTCAGTCTACATAATTACGAACGTCCCTGTGTATATTTTAGACATTCAATTTTAGTTCTATGCGCAGCGTGAGTTGAGCATGCTAGTACATTTCTGTATATTATGCCGTGAAGTTCAGACGTTATCTTTTTTAAGTTTTGCTTCCCTTTTATAAGGTATGTAAAGGCGTCTAATTACATTTTCTATATATTATATTTAATAGGGAATCAGAATTAGAATACGGAATAAGAACACGGAATAAGAATAAGGAATAAGAATACCGTCTATCTTAAGGAAAAGCTTTTATTTTGGTAAATTTACGTATCATTGAGTAGCGTGGGTACGACGTCACGAACAGTTACTTTGTTAAAATGGCAGGTTAATGCAATGTCATCTTTATGAACATTAATGGAGATACCTTTGTTTTGCATCAATCACATATGCTGTTATACATATTCTGCGTTTGTCTTAATTTTTATGTTGAAGACATAGCAAAGTTATAGTGCCTTCCCATACGTTTATGTTTCGTTGATTTGTACGTTAATTACAAATGGAAATTACCTTTACATTATCGTATATTTGTCTTGGAATTGGAAATGAAAGTTCTCAAGCTACAGTCGTTTAATACGAGATCAAAATATTTATTTTGTACAAGTAAGTACTTATCCTTTTAGTGCAGTTTATCTAAATAACAAATTGGTTTGTGTTATTTTGATACCGTTAAAAAAAGGAACAGCTGACTCCTGCTCCTGAAATAAAAACATTTGAGTTCATAACCTCTCACAACTGTAATTTGTTGACATTGATCAATACACGTTTCATTATTGAATACATGTTGAATAGATTGCATTTTGAATTCTAAGTAAACCTAGATAGTAAGTTTATCTACAGTGTTTAATTTAGTAATTTTAAGATTGTAAGGCCGTACAGGAAGTATCGTTTTAGTTATTTTATTCTGATATTAATCAGACATTTTGCTTTATTAAATATACATATAAATACAGATGTTTAGTCCTTATTCAGATTACCTATTACGTTCTGAGATACAACCTTTCTCAATTTTTGTTGAATTTTATTTATTAAACCTAGAAATTGAGTGGTGCCCAATTAAAACAAATGCTAATACTGATTATATCTATGAAAATATCTCTGCTTTCCTCACACCTGATGAACGAGTTCTCAATTTCAGTAAGTTTTATAAGTTTGTACCTCACTGAGCTAGACCGTGGTGCAATTTACCTTTGTAATACATAACAACACCCATAAATTTTTTTATTTGTTATACCGATAACTCCAAAACGAAAACACGTATGTACTTAAAATTTTCTATATAAGCATGTTTTCATTTCTCCTGGAGCTGATTAGATTTCGGGGGAAATTCATTGGTGGCGAGGGGGTTTATTAGGAGCTCCTTTTGTTTTTTATCAAATATGCATGAAACATCTGTATGTTTCACAGATAACTAAATACCAACATATAGACCTTAAGCATGTAGATTAATCATAAAATTGATTGATACGACGCGTAATTTAGCGGTAAGGGAGGGTGGAATGTAAGTATTAGTTAAATTTTTCTCAATAACTAAATAATGATTATTTTTATAAGGAAATGTGTAGACATATTTTTTAAAACGAATTTAATTTTACACTTTCCTTTATAGAGTTTCTTTATGTAAAACAGCCAAAGAATAAAAATTAATTTAATAGAAATGAAAATGCTTAAACTGTACTATCCATCTTCTTATAGCAGCGGACGGCTTCAGAATTTTTTTTTTAATTAGCATCAAATTGTTTTTTAACCTCTATCTGACATAAAGTTTTAAACGTCTGCTGTTTGACATAGATTATTGTTTTTGTTTTTACAATATTGCGTATTGTCGTAATGAACTTAAGAACTTAAGAATAAAACAAGTTGTATTATTATTCTAAAAATATTGTTATTAAAATTATTCCATTTGTTTTAATTTTCATTTTGTTGGTTGGACGGTCTTGTCACATTTTTGTGAATAGAAAAAAATCAGTACTAACGTTAAACACTAGTTTTTCTTAATAGATATGTCTAACAGTTGTAGTAACATCACTAAAAGAGTAATTAGCTTGTAGTAATTTCTTGAAATGGTAAATTCATTTTCCAAAAATTCTGGATAACAGATTTAGATCACCAATCACTTGAGATGGATGATGATTTAATAGTTAAGATAAATATAAAGTTACTATATGCCTTAAAAAATAGACAAAGCGTTTATTTTAAAAGGTAGTGTATCTAAAAACGTGTTAGAGTAAACTTGACAACTTCCATACAGGTAACTTAGCAAAACCCACCTCCCTCGGCTTGTAGTCAAATCGTTCGATCCTGAGCATTTGACAGATTTGAATATTTGTTTAAACTACTGTGATATTTCGTGTTGGTAAGTTTAACGATTTGGTGCCTTACAGGTTTTCTACCTTAATTGTCCGTACTTATAACGTCCACGTTTACTACACCAACAAGTAAGTATGTTTACAACTTTTTATTCTACTATGCGTAAATTTAATTTTACACTCATAGTAATTTAAACATACGATTTATCTTTGAACAACGTTTAATGTTTACCTTCAATAATAATTTTTAAAACAATTTAATTTTATACTAACTTTTACTTTATACAGAATTTATGTTTAGACTATTTATGTGACAACATGTGTTACAAACATGATATAATATTTGGTGCTTTCTGACTGGAGCACGACAAATGAAGACAGCTTGCATTTAGAGGTAGTTAAGACGAACATGGGTGGAGAGAACCTCGTCAAACATTCTTTACCTAAGTTTTTTCTAGAAGTCTGTCTCGTCCTTTGTATTTTTTCAATTGTTTATAACTACACTCTACTTTAAGTTCTTAAATTTAATTTTACTACTGGGAAGTTCGTTAAATTATCTTCATTTTTTGGCAAAAAATTTTTCATAAATGGCAAAAGCTTGATTACGCGCTTAACATCTGTCGTATCACAAGGGGTTCCCATATAGAACATTTCTAATTCTTGGCATCTAAGATGAAACTTCTTGAGTTTTTCTTGAAATGTAACTATTTTATTTTTTTGTATGATAAATAAAACTAGATTTATGTACACTTGAAATCATGAACATCATTTGTAATAACCCTGTATATATATATATATATATATATATATATATATATATATATATATATATATATATATAATTATATAACAACATACTCTAGACACACGTACATACGGACAAACGGATGCACGGACCACCGGCCTACGTATGAACAGATACAGACTCAATTGCGTTTGGACGCACGGACGGATGAACATACGTACTCGCACACACACTCACACACACACCGAGATACGAATATTAATTTCTGCTGTAGCCACATATCATGTGCGTACACGCGGTGATCACGCCGCTATGTGTGTATGAAAGAACCACCTGAAAAAACTTCATACAGAGTAGACGGTAACAGCAATGGAACCCGTTACCTCCCTAATGCTAAGCAGCTCGTGTTACTACAGTTCGGTGCACAATTAGAAGATCTTATTATTATGCAAAATGAAATGAGGAACAGCTTTTAAGATACAACAGACGCTGGCACAATCCCGTATGACAATAGCTGTAAATCAATAATTACAATTGCATCGATACGTTTAAAAACAGTAAAAAATATACCTACAAATAAACGATTTTAACCCAAAACGATAAGTATTTTAAATCTTGACTAAAAATTTTGAAACTTTTCACTTACACATTCACATAGTAGCCGTACCTATAATAGTAATACATATTTCTATAATTAAACCTTTTTATTGGATTTGCCTTTGTTATTAATATTGTCCAATTAATTATGATTACTTGTTTATTTTTGGATATAAACTAAATTACTTACGGGAGTAAGTATTCCATTGACTGCATTCACTGCTACCTTATGTGGGGTAACGCGGTTAATGATCTCCACGTATTTTAATTAAAAATATCATATCTACCGAAAACTATACAGCGCCGTTATCACCTCCGAAGAGATTGTAACACTATTGGAGGCGAACACGTCACCCCAGTGTCTAATCATGTACAATTTTTTGAGGTGACAACATACCTTTCGTGTACCCGCACATGTAATTCCAAAAAATAAAAAAGTCTTTTCCCCTCTCAAGAAATCTGTGTTCCTATGATTCTCCTCAGCACATATATAATTTTTGTTTTGCCCTAATAGTAGGGAATCACTCGGAGGTCAGGCCGCCTCTTTCACATACTGCAGGTGACAAAATACCCTGTGTCGGTATATATATATATATATATATATATATATATATATATATATATATATATATATAGATAAGAAAAGCTATGGAAATACCTGAGAAAAAAGATAAAGGAAAAACTGGTAGAAAGGATGAAGGAAATCTATGAGGAAATGAGAGTGAATGGTGAGATGAGCGAAGAATTCGTCACAAGGAAGGAATTGAGACAGGGCCGTCAATTGAGCTTAAGCCTGTTCTCGATATATACGGGGGATCTGGAGGAAGCATTGAGAAGGCAGCAGATATGAGGGCTGGTGGTTGAGAAACTGAAGGTGTGGTTGCTTGAATGCGCAGATGATATAGGTTGGTGGCCAAGGAGGGAAGAAGTGAAGAAGACGTAGGGAAGATATATGAAAAGAAAGGAACTGGAAGTAAACACAAAGAAAGCAAAGATACTGGTATTCAAAAAGGTAAAGGGGTAAAAGAAAATGGAAGAGGGAGGAAGATGTACAGCAGGTGAAGGAATTCACATACCTGGGATATACCATGAGACAGGACAATAGGGGTGCGGAACATATAATGACAAAGAGAGAGAAAAGAAAATAAATTAATAGGACTTAAGGAAAAGGAAGCTGCTATTTGTTAAATTAATAAAGAGTGTAGTGCTATATGGAGCAGAAGTGTGGGGGTGGAAGAAGCAAAAAGAGGTGGAAGAAAATTATTGCAAATGGATATTTGGGCTTGATAAGCAGACACCGGGGTATATTATTAGCGAGGAAGTACAGGAAGAAAAATAAGGGTAGAGGCCGGAAAAAGGGCAGTAAGGTATGAAGAAGAAATGGAAGAAAGAACGGAATGTAAAATATTATATGCGTACTGAAAGGAGATAAAAGAAGGGAGAGTGAAATACGGACAAGATAGTAAGAATACTATAACAGAAACGAGCATATGAAGTAAGGAGTAAATAGATTAAGGGGCGAGGGAGTGAGGGTAAGAGAGGACATAATAATAAGAGACAGGGACATACAAAAGCAAGAGAGATGAACAAAAATAAAAGAAACAAAATACAACGTATATTATAGATTAAAGGAGAATGAATACCAGAATATATGAAAGGAGAAGGGGAACATAGGCAAAAAAAGAATGATAGCCAGGTTCAGGTGCGGAAATTAAGAGTTAACCAGTATTGGAGAAAATAGGGAAGGGGACCGAGTGGATGGGGTAAATATGGAAAAGGAGAAAACAAATAGTAGGAGAGAGGGCAAAAGGGAAAAGGTAGATAGTGTGTGAATTAGAAATGTAAATGTAAATAGTAGAATGGATATAAAGTGTATAACTAGATTACTTTGCAAAATTGTAAATAATGAGCAAATAAGGATAAACTATATATGATAAAATGGAAAAAGACGATTACGTTCCCAAAAATAAGTATTTCAATAACGAGTGATAATCGTGACACTTTGCAGTTTCGTATTATCTATCCAATTTTTTGATGTGACGAGTGATTTGGTGGCAAAGTGGAATTTATACTGAAATGAATAGCCTATTTTTAAAGATAATTCAATTTAACATAACTCTTCTTCATAAAAATTCTTGATACGGAAGCAAAGAAGCCTAAATTTATTTATATGATTAGATTTAAAACACGCAAATCTGTCATTTTTGACATACCGACAACATTGGGATGCTTTAACGTTGACATCCTGGTGTGTATTAACGTCATCTGCCGTAAATTACTATAGTTGTTTTGAGGACGTTACTTATGTTCATTAACAAAATATTGCAAGTAGGGTTGTATAATTATCCTAAAATAATGTAATCACTTTGCTTAACATAATTTCCATATTATAGATAAAAAGGTGGGGTTTTGTTCCACACAGATACATCCTGGATTATTACCCGTATTCTATTCGTAATTAATTCGTAATAATTAAAAGTAAAAGAACATGATTTTCTGTCTATGTAGATGTAATACTGCAAGGCAAGACATTATTCATCGTAGCAACTGATACAAAGAGACTATGCTAAAAAAAGCCTGCAAAAATAAGTGTAGTAGATTATCAGACAACAAAATTAACGCATGGCTTCGATTAAAAAAAAATCCATTTCATTGGCATATACAGTGCGTTCATAAAGTAGCGGATAAATTCAATTAAAATTCGAATGGGAGTTTAGGAAGAAAACGCTCGGACCCGTCGATTTTTATTTTTAATTTAGAATTTACGTAAAATGGATGATGTTAATACAGGGTGTCCCAAACTTGTATTCACAGGCGAATCCTCCCTTATTTGGTGTAATAGGAGATCAAAATTGTGAAGTATAGTAGATAGAACTAAGGTGCATATTTTAAATCTATTTTGGCCATTCTTCCATTATAAGCTTTAATTATGTTATACGGGGTAGTTTAGAAGATGTCATTTTGAAGAAAAAATCGTAAATGTTAGAAGTGTATTTTGAACGTTGTTGATACCGTCTGAGGTAATGTTTCTAATTTCTTAACGAATACGTGCTTTTAAATCTTCTAAATTGGCTGATCGGGTTGCCTATATTTTACTGTTTAAGTATCCCCACCAGAAATAAAAAAATCTGGCGATCTGGCTGGCCACTCAATTGTCCAACGATTTAGAAAAACTTCATCCAAATAAGGGCGATCAGGTGAGCGAAATGTGGCGGCGCTCCATCTTGTTCATCTAAATCCGGATACAACGCTATTTCGTCATTTTGACGAAAATCTAAATATCTCGCACTAGTGAGAAATTTTTGAGGGTTTTGGATGTGATATTCCGTGACCAATGAGGATTTTCGCTGCCCAATAACGACAATTTTGTCTGTTCACTAGGACGTTTAAAGCAAACGTTGCTTCGTCGGAAAAAATATTCTTTTTACAAAATTGGCGTTACCATAATATTATTGTTGCATTTTCACAAAATTCATCTTACCGATCAAGATGTTCCGACAGCTCTTGAAGCAAGCATACCTTGTAGGCATGGAACTTTTCTGTTTTTAACACTTTATGTACAGTAGATCGCGCCACACTAATATAATATTAGCTGTGTTCGTAATGGTGGTATTAAAATTATCTTGCACTGCTAACACAATGTTCAACTGATCTTCTTCACTTATCGACTTTCGACCAGATTTTCTCATATAACGAACATGTCCAAATTCCCTAAATTTTGCCTCAACTCTGCTTTCCATGCTTTGGCTATGGATGGTCGATCAGGGTGAGTTGCATTAAACAACGCATCCACTTATGGTTGAGTGCGTGACCTACCTCCGAAACCAAGCATACACAGGCTTTCAATTCTTTCATGTTCGCTTAATTTCCTCATATTTCACAAAATAACGTTAAAGTAGTTACTAGATAAACTCACGATTACAATTCTGTCGCCCATAAAAAATTAAACACAAGTAGCTAACGTTCAAATAATTAAAATAATTTTAACAAAATGTACAATTTAACGTTTTCTTACATTGCCAATGAAATTTTCTCATTTTTAACGTTTACGATAATTTTTATTCAATATTTCCTTATGTAACCATCGTACATATTAACCTTGTCGGACGTAAAAAGATGTACCCTTTCTAATTCTGCAATAAAAAATGGGGCTTGATATTTAAAAAGAATTCGGTGACGTCATATCTTTTCCTTGACATACCCTGTATATTTCTCTGTTACGTAAAAAAATTCTAAACTGAAAATAAAACAAAAATCGACGTGTCCGAGCGTTTTCTTCCTAAACTCCCATTCGTACATGTTAACCTTGTCGCACGTAAAAAGATGTACCCTTTCTAATTCTGCAATAAAAAATGGGGCTTGATATTTAAAAAGAATTCGGTGACGTCATATCTTTTCCTTGACATACCCTGTATATCTCTGTTACGTAAAAAAATTCTAAACTGAAAATAAAACAAAAATCGACGTGTCCGAACGTTTTCTTCCTAAACTCCCATTCGTACATGTTAACCTTGTCGGACGTAAAAAGATGTACCCTTTCTAATTCTGCAATAAAAAATGGGGCTTGATATTTAAAAAGAATTCGGTGACGTCATATCTTTTCCTTGACATACCCTGTATATCTCTGTTACGTAAAAAAATTCTAAACTGAAAATAAAACAAAATCGACGTGTCCGAAGCGTTTTCTTCCTAAACTCCCATTCGTACATGTTAACCTTGTCGGACGTAAAAAGATGTACCCTTTCTAATTCTGCAATAAAAAATGGGGCTTGATATTTAAAAAGAATTCGGTGACGTCATATCTTTTCCTTGACATACCCTGTATATCTCTGTTACGTAAAAAAATTCTAAACTGAAAATAAAACAAAAATCGACGTGTCCGAGCGTTTTCTTCCTAAACTCCCATTCGTACATGTTAACCTTGTCGGACGTAAAAGATGTACCCTTTCTAATTCTGCAATAAAAAATGGGGCTTGATATTTAAAAAGAATTCGGTGACGTCATATCTTTTCCTTGACATACCCTGTATATCTCTGTTACGTAAAAAAATTCTAAACTGAAAATAAAACAAAAATCGACGTGTCCGAGCGTTTTCTTCCTAAACTCCCATTCGTACATGTTAACCTTGTCGGACGTAAAAGATGTACCCTTTCTAATTCTGCAATAAAAAATGGGGCTTGATATTTAAAAAGAATTCGGTGACGTCATATCTTTTCCTTGACATACCCTGTATATCTCTGTTACGTAAAAAAATTCTAAACTGAAAATAAAACAAAAATCGACGTGTCCGAGCGTTTTCTTCCTAAACTCCCATTCGTACATGTTAACCTTGTCGGACGTAAAAAGATGTACCCTTTCTAATTCTGCAATAAAAAATGGGGCTTGATATTAAAAAAAAAATTCGGTGACGTCATATCTTTTCCTTGACATACCCTGTATATTTCTCTGTTACGTAAAAAAATTCTAAACTGAAAATAAAACAAAAATTGACGGGTCCGAGCGTTTTCTTCCTAAACTCCCATTCGAATTTTAATTGAATTTATCCGCTACTTTACGAACGCACTGTATATTATGTTATAAACATATTTTTGATTAGCATAGTATAGACATTAATTAAATCAGTCACTATTAATCATTTTCAAGCTTATAGTTCACGAAAACGCTGCTGATATGTCTCTTATTGCATGTTATTTATTATCAATTTAACTCGTTGTTTTTAAGTGTTATTTTTGAAATAGACCATCCAGTATGTTTGATTTGGCATCATTTAATAAAATTTTTATTAACTCATGTTTTACTAACAATAGAGATCACTTAATCAAAAATGCAGTTTTAAAATCATTTTAATTTTTCCTTAATGAAAGCAAATAAAGTAGGTTAAGGTGCAGCTTATTAAAATTAAACCAGTTGTGCGTTTTTAATGATTTTGCAATTATATGCATTCTCACACTTTGCAAAGAGCTAATGCATTTAATGCACATTAATTGAACCTTTAACAGTAAACAAGTGATGTAGTAGATCATGGTTAGGCGTATAATGAAATTGATGGTAATCAGTTTCTTGTTAAATTCAGTGTTATAGCTTTTGCATGTCTTGGTTTAAATATTTTGCATTGAATAATTGTAAAAGATATAACAAGAAGAATAAGCAATTAAGGAATTCCAAGTACACGAGATTAAAATTACACTGCACTTTGTCTATTTGTTTACGTTTTACGTTATAATCTAATATTTTAATAAGAACATTTCAGTGCGTAGAAATTGGTATTTTATAATGTTCAAAAATTAAGTTCGTAAGTGAAGGATGTCTCACCTAATTTACTGTTTAATTCGAACATTTTATTATAGTAATTCAGAACTTTGTACTCCCCAGTGGGTAGCAGTAGTGGAATTATAACCCTGTTGTGGAAGGTCACTAAAAGGGTTACCGTTGACTGAATCATCTATTTGGTTCTTTCGACATCAACTTTGTAAAAATCCTTCCCTATAGCATTACCTTTTTCTTTAATTATACCCTACAGGAGTATGATACGGGTGAAAATGGCAGTATGATTAGCGTAACAGCTAAGTGAAGGGTGTCGACAGCTCAGTGGAAAGGTGTATGGTGGATGTTGATTTGCGTGTTGGGTTATTATAATAACGTAAATCAAATCTGAGAAAACCATAAATTAGAGAGCAGTGTTCAAAAATAAACAAAAACTTGCTTATCTTTTGTACCATTCAGCTAGATAAATCAATATTAGGGCTCCTGACTGGTGCTATCTATAAAAGCATAAAAGTATTCTCACGCAATCAAAAGGGTACAACGTAAGCGTGCTGCGAGACCTATTATAAACGTGATTAATCTTAATTACTCAAACTTTACTTCACATTAACATTATCAATTAATTTCTGTATTCAAAAAAAAATCTTAATCTGAATTAAAAAAATAGGGTAAAAATTATAATCAAATGTCACAATCATAAACAAAATAACAAAATTTCGTTGTCACTGCCAGGCTGTTCCGTTTCTAAACGTTTAAATATACAAAAAAATGGAAAAAAATGATTTCTTAAACAATTATAGTTTCTGAATACCGAATCGTCAAGTAATTTTACACCTGTATCAAAACATACGTATGCACAAAAAAATAGAATAAACACAGTTCTATTGGTCTACCTTAATTTCGTAGTTTTAACAAATTTCGAGGTCTTTTCTTCCCAACTCACAGACTCAGTGGATAGGAATGGAATTAATCCCATTGACATGGTTTTCATAATAGATCGAGAAGGATAAACAATCGGAATCCTCAGTTCTTTCTTTACAAACAACCCCTTAGTGAACAAAATATTTGAATCTGGTCCAGGCGTCGTTTTATATTATCAGTCCACCCGGCTTGGTCAATAATGCAAATATGTTACTTATTTACACATAACTTTTCGTTACATACCCAAAACAACTTTAGCAAATTTTATACACAAACAATTTATTGTCTATTTTAAACAGATGTGGTTACACAGTAGGTAACGATTGCAACAGTTAAGTGTGAGACATAAGCAAAATACCAAAAACACGGCACATGTCAATCCGCTTAAAGCGTAAAACTAATCCAAGGATAGGAAAGCACTAAAAATCAACACTTCCCTTCTCAATTAAAACGAGAACGTTACTAATAATCGACGAAATAGAAAATGTCCCCGGGGTGATTAAATTCTATCTATAGTCCACACTTAATGAAAGAGCTTATCCCCCAGACAACCACAGGGTGAACCGTAGGTGTAATGTGCGCTCAGTCCACATCATCATCGTCTACCACTTCACTTTAAACCGCACGTCGGTCAAGTAACCCTGATAACTAAAACCGAGGTAACAGACATCATTTTCCTCAATAACAACGCAGAATGATTTAACTAATTTTCCAATGACCTTTACCCTAGCACCACTACTTAAGGATAGCCTGGTTAACTACGAAGTACGCAGAACCACTTAACACACTGCGAGAATTATGACATCAGTACGATAACAAAATAAATCCAAGAGGAAACCACGTGAAATTACGATAGTAAAATAAAGTAATATTAACGGAAAGTTGACATTATACAACGATATCTAATATATTAAAATTTAAAAAAAAATCTAAGTCGAATTTCCCACACGTGACAAGTAAGTTAGACATCGAACCAATTTGGGCAATAATGGGGATAGACTGAAGCTTATGTGCTATTTCAGATTAAGCACGTCAACAAACGTTAAGATTCTTAGCCTTCTGCAACGTGACCGTAGCTCTCAGAAGCTACAATGCACAGCTGGGAAGAGAATAGCTCGAGGGAATCATTGGAAACGACCTCGTTCATTCCAAAACATACAAATAACATGACGCTGTTTGAAATGTGAGAGAACTTAAATGTCTTTATGAAATGGAGAGCTCCTAATGTCTGCGTAAAACGCAAAAGAAATAGTTAAAAATGTCAATCGGTGAGAGATCTCTCAATTCATAAACTTTAAAAGTTAAGGTAATTATCCCTAAATCAATCGGCAAACCTAGCACTGAAAAGATTAAGATGAGCTGAGTGCAAGCATGATATATGGTGTAACGGGTGCGTTAGAAAACTTAAAATTTCGCGAGAAGCTCTATTACATTAAATAGTTGTAATATTATTTCTCTAGACAAAGAAATGGTTGTTGGTTATCTTTAGCTAAACGTAATTAAGATGAAAAGCTTGAGTTTGGTTTCAGTAAGTGGTTACATGTTTAATTATAAAGCTTCCAAATAAACGCGGCAGTTTGCAAAAGCATAAATGATTTATAGAGAGAGGGGAAGACGCAGTAACAGTCGCTTTAAGTAAGCCGTCAGAGTTGAGCTGATAGTAACCAAAGAGGGTAATAGACAGGTTACTCTAATTTTAGAATCACAGTAAGATAACAATTAGTGTATAACAGGGAAGAAGTTAAATTACCTTTCTAATTAAGATAATAAAAAGCTAAAGTAAATAATTAAATGTAAATGTCAAATTGGTGTTAATAAAAAAGATTGCGTAATAATTTAAAATCGCGTTAAAGGTTACGCAGTAATAAAAAAAATCACGTTTGCTTTACATGGGGAAAGTACTCCAAGATTGTATTTAAATAGTGAACGATAAAAATAAATAGAGACTATCGATCTAGTGAAAGAAATTAATATATAAAGAATAATAACTCGAATTTATTGATGTTCAAAGAAGAAGCGTTGCTGTTCGTTGCAGCACGCTAATTGTAGTTAAAATTGAACAATTAAAGTAATAATTGACTATTATAAATATATCAAGCAATTATTTACAAAAATCATAAAAAATTGCAATAGACTTAATCCACAAAAAAAGTATAAACAAGATATCGTGGGAACAAAAGAAGTCCACATTATCCGCCCAATTGCGTCATCGGCCCGGCCACATTGCAGTTCCCTCGCCGGCTTTCCACGAAGCAACAGATAAGTAGGATTTCTAATTTTGTAAATAAAGAAATGTTTATGTGTTTTATTTTCTCTGAATTTGAATTTGAACATAAAAATTGAACAGGAAGCATTCCATTCAATTTTGATAAAGGGTTTTTTGTTGCACGTTAGTATTAAGATATTACTTATAAGTAAAGGTTTGATTGCTATATGTACTTGTAAACAAAACATTTCTGCACTGCGAATTTCAGTAATTAAATAAGTGTAACGTTTGATTTATTTTTATTATTAAAGACTATTAATATTAACAGCTTATATAAATATTGAATATATAAATGCGGAAGGAAATAAACTCAATGAACTCCAAATAAATTAGAAAACCAAAATTGAGTATAATTTTGGAAATTGATAACAGTGACCATTTATTTTAACATTTGCGCTAGCTGGCGCACCTAAATAAGAAAAGGATTTGCAAATTTTAAATATTAAAGTTCATTTAATCAAATTGAAATAAAATAGCAAGCGAACTAAAATTAAACTAGTAGATTATGTCTTTATAAATCAAACCCATTCAGCTTAAATTAAGAGATAAACAATTCACATTTTCCCAAGATCAATATAAATTTTGTATTAAAGAATTTGGGAAACCATATTGAATTATAAAAGAACCCAAGTCTTATTCCTTGTAACGGGGTGAAAACGAACGCAAGTAATAGCCACAGGTATTACGCCCGTTGCAATGGACAAACGAGGTAAGGCGATTAAAAAATACGATTGATTGCAGATTCAAGGCACCATATTCAAACGTCAACTGTCAAAAACGCACAGGATACTCTCAAAGGTACGGAACAGAGTAGAAAAGCAACTGCAACCATTGATTAGTGAATATACGGGCGGTTTTATATGGTCCGACAAGACTGGTCGTGTCGGACCAAAGAACCTTACAAGTAATGGAATAAAGAATGCGTACTCACATTAGTTGATTTAGAGAAATCATGCCACTCTGTTAAGGCATGAGTTTTGGCCATAGTTTCGGGAGAAATAGTTCTGGACAGGAACTAGATAAATGTGGTGTTTGCACCATTCAATACTAGAGATAGTATTTAATAACAATGATTTGGAAGTTGATCGTCTAACCTTTGCAGATGACAATTGTCTCGTTTCGAAGTCTACGGTGCAGGCAAAAAACTAACTGTACGGTCCCAAAAATAGAAAAATAGGTGAATTTCGCACGGAAAACTGATTTTCCGTTAGGACTTGGAAACTTCTTGCTCTACTGGGTATTCTTATAAGCTTGTGACCATTCGCCCCCAGTGACAATGCTCGACAAGAATAGGCGGTGTTGCAAAGAAAGAACTAACTGCAAATGGTAACGCGCTTATTTATGTTACCTCGGCTTAAAGCGTCTGGTATCACAAATTAAGTTTTACGTCCTTTCCAAAGAAATGCAACTGTTATAAAACGATCGATTGGTCGCAGTTCATCGTTTTGGCTAATTTCCGTCTTGTTTGATGTGGGTTTTATACAATAAAACATTTTTCATCATCAAAAATCGTTTTCGTACAGTGACGCCAAAAATGCTTTTAGCAGCACCTAATGCGTTTACTCCCCAGTTAAGCTCAAACAAAAAGGCACGCTGGAACGATCATTTCTACGTCATCCCATAGAGTTTCGAAACGTTTCGACACCCTGATAAAAAGGTTTTTGCAGCATTTCTAAACCCTATGGAATGACTTATTGTCTGAAAATAGTAATCCTGATCAAAACATCATGTTGGTGTATAGCAACAGCTTGAAGTTCTACATGAACATTGCCTTTGAATCAATCACATAACTTTAACAGACAAAAACATTCTTTAATTAAATACAATTTGGTATCGTGCAATTGGAGTTATCGTTATGTAAAATAAATGTACTCCGGAAAGTGACATTAAATTTGAAGCATTTCACATAATCTTAAACATCTTTTTTTGATCTTAATTGTTGAGGTAAAAATCTTTTAAACTTATTCATACTAAGAAAGACAACTGCAATTGCAGTTAAAACGTTTAAATTTCTAATATACGCAATTAAACATAATAAAGGTTTCTATTTCATTAAGAATAAAAATGAATATGTCGGAAATTTCCATAAAAAAAAGGTATATGACATGCTTGAACTTGAAAACATTTCCACCTTAATTCCATAACTACAACGAACTCTGTAACGGTTTAAAAATGAATAAACACAATATCAAGTAAAGTATTGGAAATTCCCAAAAGTTCACACAGACAAATAAAAAACTATTATTAGATCTATCACATCTTAAATAAATTGTTTTTTGTGGCATAGAACCCTCCAAAAGTATTTTAACAAATTACATTTACAATACCTTTGGTAATTAGAGTTATATTCTTAACATATTACCTAATATATAATTAACTGTTAAAGGTGTAGCGGGTGGTACAATTTGAACAGTTTTTTTTATGGAAACACCTTTTATTTTAAGAGATATAAAAAATGGACCTAGCTGCTTGAAGTTAGAATTTAATGAGAAATTCACTGGCGTAAACAGAATTCAGCTATCTCTAATGGTTTGGCCGCTATGAGGTCTTTCTCGAATTTAGTCGATTTCTTTAATGCCCCCTAACTTTCTTATTATTAAAGATAATTGATTTTGGAAAAATCTCACTTTTTACGACGATGTTTGGTTTTTTTAATACGACCCTAAATTACATTATTTCATACGGACCACCCCGTATATTTTGGGGTTTTTGAAAAGAGCGTAAAGTTTCCTAAATTTTGATGTATCCCTTGTTATATTTATGTTAAATATTATTTGGAATATTTTGCTTGCAGACATCGAAGTTTCCATGGCTAACAAAAGACGGCAGCATGATCTAAAACGACAATTTTTTAGTTATCTGAAAATTTTTATTAGTTCCAAATATTTTTAATTTGGAATAACCAACAAAAAACAACGAACGTGATAGAAAACTTATGTGAATAAAACAAACAAATATTTTAAATAACATAACAAGGGTAACTACCGCTTCCGCTACTGAATCTTCGCGTTAAAAAGCGAACAAAACTGTGGAATAGCTTGAAACATCCATAAACAAGCTAGCACTAGAGGAGAACCACCTAACCTCACTCTGCGCCATGCAAGTGCGGCAGAGGATACATAGTAGAGAGCAGCAGACTACTCAAAGTGAGAACTCAGGAGCATAAGAACAACATTCTCAAGGGCACCAGGAATCACCGAATATGTCTAGAACAAACACGCGAAGAGCTTAACCGCAACACTTCGGCGCTATAGGTTACGGGGCAACATTCGCAATAAGCTACTACGCAACCACGAAAAAGTTTAATATATATAAGTGCTAATGAATATATATTGGATTACTCAGTGGCTCAGCGGTAAAGGTGTCAGACTCACAACTCAAAGGTACCAAGTTCGAATCTGAGAGTAGTCATGTGCTTGAGAAAAAATACGACTCAAGTGCGAAAAAACAGTCCTTTGCAGGACAGCCTGATGACGGAGGCAGAGTCCGCTTCCGAAACGTCGCGTTAAAAAGCGAACAAGGCTGTAGAAATAGGCCGATTAACCCAATTAACACATAAACCACAGTTACAAAAACACTTACTATACAGAATTAGTAACTCGGTACGGCCCCGAATTATAAGAACTTTTCAGAATTAAAAAAATAAAACATCCATAAACAAGCTAGCACTAGAGAAGAACCACCTATCCTCACTCTGCCCCATGCAAGAGAGTAGTCAAGTGCTTGAGAAAATATTCGACTCAAGTGCGGAAAAACAGTCCTTCGCAAGACAACCTGATGACGGAAGCAGAGTCCGCTTCCGAAATGTCGCGTTAAAAAGTGAACAAAGCTGTGGAAATAGGCCGACTAACCACAGTTACAAAAACACTTACTTTTGTTAAAAAGTTTTGATAATAATTGCTTCATTTTGTTTTTCAAAATGCACGAAAAATATGAAAAATAAGACATGCTGGAATGTTACATGGAAAGTAATGGCAACTCTGACGCAGCAGGTAATCTGTATTTTAAGCGATACCCTGAACGACGGCAACTGTTTAGAGATATATTCCGTAAGCTGCAACAAAATCTAAGAAACTATGGTTCTTTCACTAAACCTAAAGCAAATCACAATATTACACAGGAAGCTCAAGGTGAAAATGAACTGAAAGAAGTTACAGTACCAGGATGTTATACGACGAACGTGTTTTTGTGAACGGTTCATTGAAAAAACGCAAGATGATCAAAATTTTGCCTTAAATTGTATTTGGAGGGACGAGGCCTCCATCAGTAGTACGTGAATACTTAATAGATATAACGAACATACTTGGTCTCGTGAAAATCCTCATGTTACTGTGTGGGAAAGGAATCATGAGCGCTTTAGTTTTAATATGTGGGTGGGTATCTACCGAGGAAAATTTATTGGACGTTGCTAGGTGCATTGAACGAAATCCCACCATTGCGTGTGTGCGTGTGTGCGTGTGTGCGTCTGTCCGTTTGTGCGTGTGCGTGTGTGCGTGTGTGCGTGTGTACGTGTGTGCGTGTGTGTGTTTGTGCGTGTGTGCGTGTGTGCGTATGTGCGTGTGTGCGTGTGTGCGTTTGTACGTGTGTGCGTGTGTGCGTGTGTACGTGTGTGCGTGTGTGCGTGTGTGCGTGTGTGCGTGTGTGCGTGTGTGCGTGTGTGCGTGTGTGCGTGTGTGCGTGTGTGCGTTTGTGCGTGTGTGCATGTGTGCGTGTGTGCGTTTGTGCGTGTGTGCGTGTGTGCGTGTGTGCGTGTGTGCGTGTGTGCGTGTGTGCGTGTGTGCGTGTGTGCGTGTGTGCGTGTGTGCGTGTGCGTGTGTGCGTGTGTGCGTGTTTGCGTGTGTGCGTGTGTGCGTGTGTGGGTGTGTGCGTGTGTGTGTGTGCGTGTGTGCGTGTGTGCGTGTGTGCGTGTGTGCGTGTGTGCGTGTGTGCGTGTGTGCGTGTATGCGTGTGTGCATGTGTACGTGTGTAATCATCAGCTTCAGATTAATCAGTGAAGGCTATTAAGTTTATACCAAAACGCCTTTTCTTAAAGCATTTCAATGGGACTTTTATTTATAAAAGATTGTGAAGATTAATAAATAAGCTATAAAAACCATTCGCACAAAGTTTCTGTAACACCTTCTGTGAATATAGCAAACACTATCAGGTTTGGAACAAAGAGTCTAATTATTTCCTTTTTTATGTAACTTGTTTTTAAACAATTTTGTTTAAATTTTTTTGTAGTGTAGTAGGTAGCCATAGACGAGCTGCTTCAAAAAACCAACAAGTAGCTTTTGTAAATATATCCCACATTATCAACGTTGTAACATAAAGTATACAGTTCTTTAAAAAAAAATTAGTTACTAATAAGTTTATTTAACTACCGCTATAGTGTATTTAATAAATATATTGAAAACTATCAACTTTGGAGCCAAAGGTGTACAGATATCTTTTAAAAATTACTTGTGTTCAGACAATCTTTCTTTACAAATGGTTTTCGTTGGGTAATAAATGCCAAGGTGCATTTATTGTGAATGTATCGAAAATTATTAACTTTGGAGCAATGACCGTAGAGAGTCCTTTTGACAAAAATTTAATTGCGCATAAGTTTGTTTCTACAATATTTCTTGTAGGGTAATTGATACCTAAAAATGTGTTTCAAAAAGTGTCATTATACTGGATTTAGTAAACGGCTATCTATTAGCCCTGAAACAAAGAGTGTAACCATCTTTCTTAAAATTGATAATTTAATCTTTGAAGTAAATACGACACCCAGCACAAAACATAAATTCAATAATAGTAAAATATTCTACAGGGTAATATATAATACCTAGAAAGGAACCTGAAGAAGTGCCACTCTAAGTGCGTTAAGTCAATATATTGAAAACTATTGATAATAAAGCAAAACGTATTGACTATTTTTAAACTTAATATATTTTTCGAGAAGTTTTCTTCACAAAGGTAGTTCTGAAAGTAAGAAATAGCCCTAAACGAAGCACTTAAAAAACTGTCATATTGGAAATACATTCCGAATTATCAACTTTGAAGCAAAGGCTGTAGAGAACTTTTAACAAAAACGTAATTTTAGACATTTATAAAATATTTTCATAAAGTAATGGATAATGTCTAAATATGTTACTTCGGTAGTGTGTATTTAGTGAATGTGTCTAGAAGTATCAACTTTGGACCAAAGAGTGTAATTGCCTGTATTGGAACTGACTTATTTTTAGAAAAGTTTTTTGACAAAAGCTCGGTTATAAATAGCCTTAAAATACGTTCTTTGAGACAACTGGCAAGCATCTTTTGTAAATATATCCCGAAATATCGACTTCAGAGCAAAAACCGTAGAGAGCCCTTTTAAAAAAATTTAACTATAGATAAGTTTTCATTAAAAAATCATTTCCTCTAGTACTGCATAATGCCTAAAAATATTTTATTTTGTGAATGTATTAAAAATTATCAGCCTTGAAGCAAATGGTGTAATGGTTTTTACTACAAATGAACTATTTTAATTATTTTTTTGTAAAAGGTTTCCGTTAGGTTATAAATTACTTTTTAGTGTGGATACCCTTTTAGAAAATTTTCATTGTAGATAAGTTTTTTTTGTGTTTTTGATTTGGTAATAGTTGATACTGATAGAAGGTACCCAAACAGTTACATTATAGTGCATTTAACGAGTATGTTGCAAACTACCAACTTTGGTGTAAATACTTTAAGGACATTTCTTAAAATTAATATATTTTTGGACTGTGATTCTTTAAAAACGCTTTTGTAAGCGTTTTTTATTTAATAAATAATAATAATAATAATAATAGTAATTTTGTAAATATAGTAAAAATTATCAACTTTGAACCAAAGTAAATGCCTTTTTAGACACATTTTCTTCACAGAAGTTTTTCTTAAGGCAATAAATATCCTTAAACGATGTGCTTTAAGAACACTCTCAACTATGTTTTTTTAATACATGGAGCAAAGGTTTTAGTAGCCTTTAATACTATTGTGGATACTTTTGCTTTGTAAAAATTTGTTATAAGTTAATAGTGTTATTCCAAAAAGTGCTATTATAGTGGATTTATCAAATACATTGGAAGCCATCACCTTTGGAGCGAAGACAATAAAGGTATTTCTTAAAATTAATTTATTTTTATACGTTTTCTTTACAAAATCTTATCGTAGGGTAATATAAAGCACTTAACACTGTGTTTCAAAAAAACTATCAAGTATCCTTTGTAAATGTATAGAAAATTATCAAGTTTGTTGTAAAAAGTATGGTAACCTTAAAAAAAAATAATTTTAGATAACTTATCTTTATAAAGCGTAATTATATATTTAAAGAAACGTGCTTTAACATATCTCACCATAGAACGTTCAGGGAATATTAACTTTAGATCAGAATGTAGAGACCTCGACGTTTAGTCAAGTTTTTTTTAATACAAGTTATGTGTATCGTAACAGTGAACCTAAAAAATGGTGCACTTCACAATTAGCTTTTGAAGCATCTTTTGTGGAACCATCGAAAAGTATCAACCTTCTAGCAAAAATGTAGAGATTTTTTCTAAAAATTAATTCAATTGTAAATAACTATTCTTAATTAAATTTGTTCGTAAGGTACCAAGTAGAATTTAAACAGCTCTAAACTCGTTTTTTGAATATTTGTAAATCTGTTAACTTAAGGTGGAGATGTATAGAATATTTTTTTAAAGATACTTCAAGGTTAGGTCAATATCCTCTAAAAATTTTTTTTTGAGGGTAATAAGCAAACTCTTAATAAGATTTGTCAAAACATGTTTCTTAAGCGCTATACATGTAAACGCATTGAAAACTAGGAAGCTTTAAAAATTAGTTAAAGAAAACTTCAATCTACGCATCGCGTGGTTGTGCTAATGGAAACAAAACGTTACATTTTAGTACTTGTTAATTTCATATTTTACAACTGAGTTTGTAGCATACTGTTTTGTAATGCAATTGTAAATATGTTATACAGTAAACAAATGTATCTAATTTTATAATATTTGAACTGAGTAAGAAGAAGACGTATACTTTGTGCATTTTTGTATAATCCGAAATGAGAGTTAATTAAACCTGAAATGATATAAGGAAAAATGCGTATTAGCGGAGGATGTTATTAAATGATACTATTGATGCATTTGCCAAAGACGAAAATTCTGCCATAACACCAAATACTATTTAAGGATATAAATTCTAATGCTGAGATTTCTATTAAATATTTATCTTTGGAAGCTGTAAATGAGGGTTGGATATAAATTATTAAAATATTACACAAAACAAAATCTCATAAGGGTAATTTACACTTCCGTCGTTTTAATATAAACGACAACAATATTAAAGTAGAACAACTGTTGGAACCACAAACTTACTGTAAACTACCATAAGATCTAGAAAAGAATTCATTTTGAAATGTAAGTAACCAGCTCTTCAGATATTCTATCAAAACTATGTGGTTTACTAAACATCTTACATTTTTGTTAATTTCCTAATGGGAAGCCCTCTTAGTCTAGTGGTATCTAATTTCTACATGGATAGGTTTGAAATATTCGCTCCACAAAATGAAACTATTATTCCTTAAGTTAAATTTTTTCATTGCTTTGCACCAATACTACGACGAAGGATAACGTATGCATATTGAGGCACATGACAAAAAAGGAATTAGGAAAAAATTGGCAAAATGATAGCGGTGCTTGTAGACATAACAACGGCATTCCATTGGGTGAATAGGCAAAAGTTGAGGGACTAGATGAGAAAAAGAAAAATAAGCGAAATTCTAATAGAAAGGATAGAAGAAATTACGTAGAAACGCGTAACAGGGTGAGAACAAATGGGAAACTGAGTGAAGAATTTGTAACGAGGAAAATGAGATGTTAAAAACGTTGGACATATATTTGAAAAGGAAAGATCTGGAAGGCAATGGGAGTAAAACAAACGTAATAGTACGGAGAAAAAGGGGTGGAAAAAGGAAAAAGAAGGGATGAGGAGGTACAGCAAGTAAACGGATTGACATACCTGGGATCCACAATAAGACAAGACTACACAGATGGGGAACATATAAAAGAGCGGTTGAGAAAAGGAAATAAGCTAATAGGGTAAGTGTAGAGTATGGGGAAGGACTGTTTGGAATGGACATAAGGAAAAGAAAAGTATTATTTGAGAAACTGATAAAAAGTGTGGCACTGTACGGGGCGGAAGTGTGGGGGTGCAAAGAATACAAAGAGATAGAGGGGCTGCAAGAAAAATACTGGAGGTGGATTCCGAGAGTGGTAAGAAAAACACCAGGATGTACATTATTACAGAGGAGGTGCAAGTAGAGAAAATAAGGGTGGAAGAGGGAAATATAGCAGTAAAGTCCGAGGAGGAAATGAGTAGAAGAAGAGAGTGTAAAGTTCTACAAGAATGCTCGAAAAAAATAAGAGAAGGAAGAATAGAATATGGCAAGAAGCCAGGAAAGAAGCTTGTGAAAGAAACGGATATGCAAAAGAAGAAGTAGAAAGTCTAATAAGGGAAGAAGTGAACGTGAGAGAGGACATAATTAGAAGGGATAGGGATGTGCAAAAGCAGGAAAGATGGTCGTAGGTGAACGAAGGAAAATACAATGTAAACTATAAGAACATTAAGGGAGATATTTGAATGGGGAATACAGGTGGGAAAGAAAGAAAATGATAGCGAGATTTAGATGTGGAAATGAAGAGAGGGGAACAGGTACTGGAGAAAGGACAAAGTGAGAAAATGTAGGCTGCGCGGAGAAGGGATAGAGACGATTAAGCACATGTTGCAAGTATACAGGAAGTTAAATGAGGAGGAGAGGACGGTGGAAGAGATATTAGAAGATGAAGGAAGGGAAGCGGAGTGTATGCAAGAAACATGGAACAGAAGAAGACAGTTAATGGGAAAAGAGAAAAGAAGTGGGTGTAAGTGAAGTAATGAAAGCAGAGACTGTAAATGGTAAAACGCAATCGCTTTGCACGATTTTGTAAAATTAACTAAATGAAGTATATCATTAGTGGTACCGATACTATAATGTGATTAAATTTTGTTAAATTTGCTTTTTGATTGTGGCAATTTTTATAATTAACCTTAGCCATTGTGTAATATCACTTTCAAGATCTAATTATTTATCGTAGAAAAATATGACAATATTCAGAAGTAGGCTTTCAAATTCATACACCTAGTTGTTATAGCAGGTTCATTCATTGCGTTTTCTTAATTTACGAATTTGTTTTGCACTTTGACAACCATAACTATACTTATTAGAAATTTGGGTAACTTATCTTAAAATAAACGATTTAAGAAATTTACATAAAGGTTAAGTATTTGTAAAGTGATTACTGAATTATTCTTACTCGAAGCTTCCTTTTAAAAAAAACGGGACCTGAACATTACGACGAATTCCTGAAACTCCGAATATTGGTCTGAAACCCGATGACCATTTCGCCGAATACGCCCATGAAGCCGGCAAAAACCAAAACGCTGACAATCAGTCCTCAAATTTCAGTATTGTACCATTAAGCCGATTGTGACCAAAACACCGGGGACTACTCGGCCGAATACGCAATTTGTATGTTATCTCATTACGCCAACAATTACCAAGGCGCCGAATGACCAAAGCGCCGAATTCCTAAAACGCTGAATTGCATGACTAGATGCACTCACCGGTTTCTTTACTAACTTATAAATGTTAACAATGGTCAAAATTAATCTATTCAAATAAAGGTCATTGTTATGCATAGTCAAATTAAAGAATTCTAATAACAACATGCGTCTGTAATGCGTCAAAATGACTCAGCTCCAGACTCACAATACAGCAGGATGCACAACGGTGCATAATCAGAAGGATTTGTAGACATATTGGCGAACATGTTATTTTCCAGTAAAATGGGTTTTATGCAATAATTTATGTCGCCTTAATAACACGTATTCCGAATATGAACTTAATCAGCCCATAAATAGAGGTTTCTCAAATATTTGACCACCAGCGCCAATTATTGAGATTGTCGACATCCATAAACCCGATGGTGACCAAGACGAACCTACGTTCTAAATACGACGCCGATTGGTCGAACGATGTGGCCGGTTAAAGACGGCACATTGTCCCCTTACATTATTAAGTTTTTCAACATATAAAATGGTTCTATATCAAAATTCGTCCAAATTTGTGCATTTGGAGGAATGGTCGTCGGCGTTTTTGTCATATTTGATATAATAGTCCAATATTAAAATTAGGCGGAATGGGTCTAGTTGGCGAAATTGTGGGCGGTATTGGCCACGTTCGGCGGTTTGGAGTTTTAAAATATAATGTCGGTGTTTTCGGCATTCAGCGAAGTGTCCTAAATCTCGTTCAGAGTTTTGATCTTTGTTAGCGTAATGGTCTAACTCTAAAACTCGGAAGAGTGGGCGTAGTCAGCGAAATGCTCGTCGTTTGGGAATTCGGTGGGATATGCTAGATCCAAAAAATATATAATAAATAAATAAATGTAGAAATGCCTAAAGCTGAATATTATTATTTTTGATATATGTTCTGTTGACGGCATTTTTTATTTTACAAAACAACAGTGTTCAAAATGTTACATGTTAAACCTGAAATCCCTAAAATATGCTGTGCCAAAGTGCTACAGTTTGCTTAAAACTTGTTTATTAATTTGGTTCCATTAACACTTTCAAATTTATCATATTAAATTTATATGTACCATTAGATATTTTTAAGTATCTTGATGGTATTGAGAAAATTCAAACAAGCAGATATACACTTCAATAACTTCTATTTTACATTTTAATTTTAAATTTATGCTGGGTAACTTGCTTAATGCACACCTTGTTACTAATCTATCCTTAGATATTTGATTAACTTTCTACATTAATACCAAAGAACGTTAATACTACACTTTCTTGCTTTAAAAGTCATGTACAACAAACACATTCGTTATTGCCAACTAAAACCCGAAAATTGCACAATAAAATTTAAATAATTTTAAATAAATAAGAGCGCTTATGACTTCATTAGCATTTTGCAATAGTAAATGACGTCTACGCAAAAAATGTTTGTAGCGCACAAGACAAGTTGCTGACGTTAAAGTAAAAACACAGGTTGAGAAATTACATAACATTTTCACCGTTTATACGTATGAATATTCTCAAATGAAATTTACATAAAAAAAATACGTACATATACCTTGAAAAATGTGAAAATTTATCAATCTGTATGAATAGCAGAACAATTAAAAAAAATGACATTTAACTAGAAAAACGCGTAATTATAATGTGTGCGGTTGAATGATCTTGAATAATTTGATTAAAAGTAAAAAGATAAAAAAAATGTTATCACGATTATAAACAAAAGTTATTCAAGGTTTAATTCTGAGTCAACCTTAATAACGTGAATGTTTTATGGAATTTGATCTTGATCATTAAAGAAGTTTAACGTTTCTCTAATGTATATAATTATAATGGTTGAGGTGATTCCCTTGTTTTTGTTAATCATATGGTGACTTCAAGATTTCATAAGGAAATCGTGAGAAAATTAATTCATAATTTTGTTGGTTTTAAACCACTTGTCTTACGTTTTTAATTCATTAATGGTATTTCCACAATAATATTATAATTTTCTGTTAGAAATTGTATTTCCTCTTACTGTTAGCGATATTTGTTATAGTTCTTGCAAAAGGTGTCACATTGTAATTCATTGATAACAGTGGATTGACTGTGGTTTTGTATTAGTAAGTTTATTTGGAAAAATCTGATTTTGCATAAGTATCTATGATAAATGGAAAATTTTTATTGCTAAACTCCACGTTAGTTTGTATAAATTAACAAATTGTTATCTGGTAGAAACTATAATCTTTATTGCCCAACAGTAGTTACACCATAACAAAGAAAAACTACAAAATAAAGTACACACCTATATATATATATATATATATATATATATATATATATATATATATATATATATATATATACATATATACAGGGTCCGACAACAAGAGCGCCTTCTTCTATATCTTCCGTTTCATATAAGCTAGATTAATAAAATTTGGGATAGGGTTATAGTTTAGTTGTGTGCATATTTTAAAATTATTCACGTGTATACAGGTAGTTTATTTAAAGATGACCAAACTATAATAAAAAAAATTTAAATGGAACACCCTGTATATTATTACATTGTTCCTAACAAATTCTCAATATATTTCCCTATCCCTAAATATAGCCGTTTTTGAGTTACGTCTATTTTTATAAAAAAAATTGAAATTACAGAGATAGCTTTGAAAATGTACCTCCTTAACCGTTGAAAAACAAAATTATCTAATTTATATCAGAACAAGTACACAGATAAAGCTTTCTTATAATGCAAAGAAAATGTCATAATTGCATACAGGGTGTTTACAATTGACTTGCCAATCAGACATTATTCCAACTAGTAAAAGTTTACTTTTTCAAATAGAACACCCTGTATATTATTCCGTTTTTGGTTTCTACATATTAACCCTTATCAATTCGATATTCAGTTCCCTATCCCTAAATATAGCCGTTTCCGAATTATTTTCAATTTTTCAAAATGTATAAGATTATTGGAACATTTTTTTAAATCCATGGCCTCGTATAAATAAAAAAAAACAGTGGAAAACAATTGTATTGCAAATTAAAAAACGCAACAGAAACTAATACACTATAATTATTAAAATTATTTCTAAAAATACAAAACTAATAATATAAAAATAAAATAATTTAACGCTAATCATTAGCGATAATGATTTATAATAATTGTTCAAAATGTTATCCGTTTTCTCGAATGCAGACCTGAAGTCGATCTTTAAAAGATTGTTCAACTCTACGCTATGAAAAGCCTGTGTTATACGATTACGCATATCTTCGGCAGTGGTTGGTGGTTCCCTATAGACAATACTTTTTATGTATCCCCATAAAAAGAAATCTACTCTTGTCAGACCAGGGGACCTAGCTGGCCACCTCACAGGTCCATTTCGCCTAATCTATTTATTTGGAAAGACTCTATTGAGATAATCTCTTACATCTGCAGAGTAGTGAGCAGGAGCGCCATCATGTTGATACCACATTGTGGCTCTAATATCAATAGTAATATTTTCTAATAAGCCCGGTAAATCGTTACGCAAAAAGTTAAGGTACTTCTCACCATTCAAGTGTCCATCAAAAAAGAATGGACCGATGACATAATCCCCAACGATGGTATCCCAGACACTTAAAGACCACTTATGTTGATTATCAACGTGTCTTAATAAATGTGGATTTGCTGAGGAATAATAATGAAAATTATGTGTATTAACAAATCCATTCTTATGAAATGTTGATTCGTCTGTCCATAAAATATTAAAAAAAAATTTGGGTTTTAAGTAATTTTTTCTCTGGCCCAGTTACAAAATCTTACTCGATGATCGAAGTCTGCATCGCTCAATTCTTGGTGTAACTGAATATGATAGGGATGTAACCGATTCTTCTTTAAAAGACGGCCTACTGATCTCTCACTTATACCAACTATTTCACTTATGTCCTTTTGGCTTCTGTGATGATCCTCTTCGATGGCGAGAAGAACCCTTAATTCACTATCTTAATTTGTAGAAGGTTTAACACGATCATGTTTGGAGTAATTGGTACATGAAGTTGCAATAAATCTACTCATAGCTTTCTGAAACGATCTTGCGTTTGGATGTCTTCTATCTGCATATCTTTCAGCATAAATTCTGCTGGCCAATAAACAGTTTCTTTCTGCAGCACCCAACACGAATATCATATCAACTTACTCATTTTGTGTAAAATTCATTTTATAAAAATATTGATTACTAACAATAACACTCGTAAATGGTTAACTACAGTTTTATTTATTTACGCCAAACATTCAATTTTTATAAGAAGCACTCTAGATTTTAGAATTTTACTTGAAATTGAAGTAAATATTTGTCAAATTCTTGTTAACATGCAATGCCTCCAGTACAAAAACTGTAATTAGTCTTCTATCATAATATATTAGTTTCTGTTGCGTTTTTTAATGTATAATAAAATTGTTTTATGATGTTCTTTTTTATCTATACGAGGCCATAGATTTAAAAATGTCTCTGTAATCTTATACGTTTTGAAAAATTGAAAATAATTCGGAAACGGCTATATTTAGGGATAGGGAGTTGTATGGCGAACTGATAAGGGTTAATATGTAGAAACCAAAAATGTAATAATATACAGGATGTTTTATTTGAAAAAGTAGACTTTTACTAGTTCGAATAATGGTTGATTGGCAAGTCAATTATAAGCACCCTGTATGCAATTATGTCATTTTCTTCACATTAAAAGGAAGCTCTATCTGTGTACTTATTCTCATTTAAATTAGGTAACTTTTATTTTTTAACAGTTAAGGAGGTACATTCTCAAAGCACACTCTGTAATTTCAATTTTTTTTAGAAAAATCGAAATTACTCAAAAACGGCTATATTTAGGAATAGGGAAATATATTGCTAATTTGTTAAGAACAATGTGTAGAATTCAAAAAAGTAATAATATACAAGGTGTTCCATTTAAATTTTTTTATAATAATAATAATAATTTGGTGCTTTTTAAATAAACAACCTGTATTCACGTGAATAATTTTAAAATATGCACACAACTAAACTATAACTGCATTCCATATATATATATATATATATATATATATATATATATATATATATATATATGCAGAGTGTTTCAGGGATATTGGTCCAAACTTAAAGGGGCAATTCCTCTCATAAATATAAGTTGAAAAAATAAATTTCAGGTTTTGTAGATGCCTTCCAGTGGCATGGATAGATATCGATTTTTAATTTAGATTTAATTTAGAAAAAAAACGGCTCTTGAAAAATGTTGATTAGAAGCTTATTTCCATAGGTATTTAAGTTATTTTACAGTCTTACATTCGAATTATTTAAAATAATGTATTTTGACAAAACCATTGATAAAATTGATAGGTAGTTTTTTATAGCCATATTTATTTACTGTTGCCAAAACATTTTGGCTTGTTGTGCGTCAGTTTCGTGTTTTTCGCGTTTTTTATTATTATGGAAAACTACACACCTGATGAACTAAAAGATATGCATTTTATTTAGGGTCCTGCCAATGGGAACAGTAGAGAAGCCGTTTGTTTGTATCACCAACGTTTTCCTGGTCGGAGGCATCGAAACCGAAAAATTTTGCAACGCAATCTTGCTGGTTTAAAAAAGACTGGAGTTCTCAAGCGTCCTACATCCCCTGTTCAAATTAGTCTCAGGCAAACATTGCGTTTTGACGAGAGGGTTTTAGAGCAGAAAATCCATTTACAAGCACTCGTGCCGTGGCTAACAATATGGGCGTTTCTCACATATCGGTTTGGAGAGTTTTACATGAAGACCGACAACATTCCTTTAAAAAGCAGAAAGATCAGTCGCTAGAGGAAGCAGCAACAACGGTTCTCACTCACTTAATGCCTGGGGAGCGATCGTTCAAAACTTTTCTTTCTTTTTTATTTTACCTCCTAACGTTATCGGTCAAGTTTATCTTGAATTCATAAGGAATTCTTTTTTGGAATTATTGGAGGGTATTCCCCTAGATATTCGGAATAGGATGATATTCCAGCACGATGGAGCACCGCCTCATTTTTCAGCCTCAGTCCGAAATTGCTTAAATAACATATACCCAGATCGTTGGATTGGACGTAGTGGTCCCTTCCTCTGGCCCCCTAGATCACCCGATTTAACGCAAATTAATATTTTCCTTTGAGAATATGTCATATCTAAAGTTTATGAGACTCCTGTTGATGATCGCGATGGCTTGATAAACAGAATTTTTGCCGCCTTCCATGAATTACGAGAAATGTCAGGCACCTTCGGCAGAGTTCGCAATTCAATGTTAAGACGATGTCAAGCCTGTATCGATGCGGAAGGACGACAATTTGAACATTTATTATAAAAAATAATGAATTTAGTTTTGGATACAATATTCAATCTATTATTAAAAAATGTTATTGTTCTTATCTTGTTGTGTTTAATCTTTAAAGTTTGATCTGTTAATTTTTTTTCTAAATTGCAATGTCCCTGGACCGTTAACAAAACGAAATACTTCTAAAATATCTCTGTAAATAAGCTTCCACTCAAAATTTTTCAATAGCCATTTCTTTTTCTAAATTAAATTTAAAATAAAAAAAAACTTTGAGATTTGAAAAAATGCAGTGGCGTAAAAGATAGGGAAGGAAAAAGGAGGCAACCCCGAACATCTACGCCACTGGAAGACATCGACAGAACCTGAAATAGCCAAATGAAAGATCCTTGTTTGTTTATTATTATTCCCAAGTTTCATCAAAATTAGTTTAAATTTACACGAGTTATAACCAAAAATTGTTATATCTATTTAAACTTTGACACCCTGTATCTTTTAAACGAAAAGTTATTTTGAGTTGAAATATATTTTTTCAACTTATGAGTAACTGCCCCTCTAAGTTTGGTCCAATATCACTGAAACATTCTATATATATATATATATATATATATATATATATATATATATATATATATATATATATATATAAGGAAAAAATTTTTTATTATTAACTAATTGCTTAGTGTTATCAGGCTTGCAGCTTAGCCGCAAGCAGTGTTGGGTAGGATCTAGATCAACGTGATCTAGATCCAGGATCTAGATCCACTAAACGGATCTATGATCTGGATCTAGATACTTTGCTCTGCTAGGATCTAGTATCTGGATCTAGATCACATTTTAACAGATCTTTAGTACTTGAATCCAAAGATCCATTAGAATATTTTAAAATGTATTTTAAGGGTATTTTGTGAAATTTTTAACTGGCTTGAGGCAACAGAGCTTTATATTTAAAAAATACATTATGCTCCGTTACGACCGTTACATCCGTACCCCACAGAGATACATGCACATTTACACAATTACCTACTGCCTGAGGCATGTTAAATTCCGAAATAACCAATAATAGAACTATTCATTTCCTTTGCTAATATTTCCGTCGGTTGTTTTTGTTTCCCAAAGCTACAAAGGCAGGTAATGACAGCTAAGTGCTAATCTAATGACTTAATGAGTAATGACAATGGGGTCATCCATCCATTAAAGTAGGTACTTAAGTTAAGTGGAACTGGAATTCCCTGTTGCTAATTTAATCGAACAAAAGGAGGTATAGAAAAACAACAATCTTGTCTTCAGCTCTTAAGAAAACGACTTTAAGTAAAGCACATTTGTTAATTGTTAGTTAGATCAACAATGAGTGACGAAGCTGAATTAATAGAAGTTCCGCCAATCTTAAGCGGTAAATTTTATAAAATTTTATCAAAATGTGACAACAAGATAGTGACCCAGTGTCTAAATTGTCCCGCACAAATACAAGGTCATGTAACTTCAACAGGAAATTTTATTCGGCATATGAAGGTATGTATTAATATAGTTTTCGGCAGAATTTTAGTATCATTTATTGGATTCTTACGAAATACATCATCTGATATATCAAAACGTGATTTGTAGACTTAATTTTTCTTATTAAATTCTATATGAATTACGTAAAGTATTTTTTGTTGCAAAATACTTAGTTTCTCGTGTGTAAAAGAACGTTTACAAAAGGTTGAGATTTATTTCTTAAAGTCCCTAATGCATCAAAAAACTTTTTTAAATGTTTATGATACCTGTATTCATAAAAAGATGGTATTCAGTCGCTTTCAAAATTGGTGTTATCTAAATTTTGACTGAAACTTGAAGTGACTTCAATCTGAATTTTATAAATTAACATACACTTTCTCCTTTTTTTCTAGAGAAAGCATCCAGTAACATTTAGCAAATTCGATGCAGAAAAGACAACAAAAAAAAGTAAAACCGAAATTTTATCAATGAAGAATTTCAACAAGACTAACATTTTTCAACGATCTACCAGTTCTACCACAAGGAACTCGGTTAACAAACTCGTCTTAGATTACATAATTGAGGAGATGAGGCCTATTTGTACAGTCGAAAAACCCGCATTTATTAGGTTAGTAGAAGGACTTTCTGGCAAAAAACCTTGTGACCGAAAAACGCTCAAGAGTAAATTAGAAGAAGAGAAATCAACAGTTATTGGTGCTGTAATAGAAGAATTAAATAAAACCAAATACGTCTGTACAACTGCAGATGTTTGGAGCACCAATAACAAAAGTTATCTTGGTATGACTGCACACTTTATCGATAGTAATAGCTTCCAACGTAAATCTTTTGCATTAAGCTGTTGGCGATTTAAATTTGCACACACATTTGACAGAATTGCGGAATTAATAAGTGAAATTCATAACGAATACAAATTAAATCTCGGTAAAATTTCAGGAACGGTAACAGATAACGCAAGCAACTTTAATAAAGCTTTTAACGTATTTACTGCTTCTATATGTAATAAGAGCAGCGATAGCGAATTAACAGAGTTGCAAAATCAAAATGATGTAGATGTTGAATCATTACCTGCTTTTGATACTGACAGTACTTACGTGCTTTTGCCCGAACATTTTAAGTGTTGTTCGCATACACTCAGCCTTGTAATTACGATAGATGCAGCTAAAGCATTTGAAAACATAAGTTATAAAAAAATGTACGATACTGTTTTTGGGAAAGCTTATTCTTTATGGAATTTAGTGAGTAGGTCAACTAAGGCGTCGGATCAGTTAGAAAATGTTTGCGGTGTCAAATTGAAAGTTCCTTGTCCTACTCGTTGGAATTCCATGTATGACGCATGTGTTAAACTAATTAATATTGAAGCAAAATTAAGTGATGTTTGTAAGTTATTAAAATTAGACGTGTTCCAACTGTCAGATTTTGTGTTTTTAAACGAATATATTTCTGTTACAAAACCTATAGCCGTTGCAATAGATATTTTACAAGATGAAAAAACTTGTCAGTTAGGTACTGTTTTGCCAACACTTTTCAAAATTAAAGCTAGCTTAGAAGCAATGACAAAACCGACATTTTGTTCTAAATTAAGAGAATGTTTATTGAACGGCTTTACAAGACGTTTCTCTAATATAATGGATATTAAAAATTCTAGTAGTCGACCATACCTGTTATCCACAATTTCTAACCCAAAATTTAAATTATGGTGGTTAAAAATTACCCCCTTTAAAAATGAAACAGCATTCTGTCAAACGCAATTATTGTGAGAACTTAACAATTCCGGATTTCAAGAAAATCTTAATAATTCAGAATCAGAAATTCAGTTCACACTTACTGAAAAAAAAATCCTCTGCCACGGACGAATTCTTTGATTTTTTAAAAATAAATACTCAATCGCAAACATTTGATTCAGAATGCACAAATTATTTTAAAGACACAAGCACTAACTATGAGCAATTAAATATGTACCCTGCTATGAAAGAAATCTTTTTAAAATATAATTCTATACTTCCTTCATCTGCCCCCGTTGAAACGATATTTAGTATGGGTGGACTAATTTTAACTCCTCGTAGGAATAGATTAGGTGATGATATATTTGAGATGCTATTAATTTTAAAACAAAATAAAATAAAATTAGATAATAAAATGTAATTATGTAATGTATACTTATAATAATTTAGATAAATGTCCTTATCCTTATAATTGTATAACAACTATGTGTTAAGTTAAATTAACAATTAACATTGCAACTTGCAAGTGTAAATGTGTACCTAATACTAATTTTGTAATTTGTAGTGCGTTAAATAATTAATGTCAGTTTTCAATAAAAACCTATAAAAATTATATTTGTATATTATTTTTCTTAATAATTTAACCTTACGGACTAATATTTGCATTACATGAAAAATGATCATGGGAATGGGAGTACTACTCATCAGTAGCAATACTAGCAATTAAAGATAATATTAATAATTAGAAAAATCTCGAAACAATTTTAGGAATGTCGGATCCTTATAAAAGATCTAGATCCCATTTCAAGGATCTTTGATCTTTATCTAGATCCATTTTTACGTACGGATCTTGGATCTTTATCTAGATCAGTTTTTAAAAATGTGTTTGGATCTGTATCTAGATCCTAAATAAATGGATCTTACCCAACACTGGTCGCAAGCCTGATAACACTAAGCAATTAGTTAATAATAAAAATTTTTTTTCCTTAACATTGCAACTATATATATATATATATATATATATATATATATATATATATATATATATATATATATATATATATATATATATATATATATATATATATATATATATATATATATATATATATATATATAGGGTGGATACTCTAAGTGGAATAAATACCGTAACTCAAAGAGATGAAACCGGGAGAAGAATCATACTAGGCACTCTTTATAACTGTTTCCAGCCCTCAATCTGGGGGTTACAGTTTCTCCATATATCCAGCCCCGGGGGTGAAGCCCTCCTAACTTTTTTTTCAAATGTAAGTATAGGTCAAGTGATACAACGTGTGAAATCTTGTATTAAGAGGAATACAACGCAGTATCTATTTTCTCAAAATTTTAAACATTATTTTGTTGAACAAAAAAATCAAAATCAAAAATAATAAACAAATAAACGCACTCTCTTAGCAAAGGAAGCCTCATTTGAGAACTTTCTTAAACTAAACTACAATTTAACTACTTCTCTGCAAAAAAACCTTTTCTTATGGAGTACACTCCTAACTTTAAAGATGTTCGAAATGGTGTCCATTTGTTTCTTGACAAAGATCCGATCGGTGATATAAACCATTTCTCACGTTTTGAAACATGTCTTGTGGAATATTTCCGATTTCTGCAGTAATTCTGCCCCTCAGATCCTGAGGGTCGGTCCGTAATGTAGCATAAACCTTACTCTTCAAATATCCCCATAAAAAAGTCAAGGGGATTAAGATTCGGGGATCGTGGTGGCCATTCAAGTGCACCTATTCGACCAATCCATCTATTTGGAAAAATTTTATTTAAATAGTTCCGTACTGGCAATGCATAGTGCGGTGGAGCGCCATCTTGCTGAAACCAAATCCTCTCATTCAAGTCATTTAGATTATTATTTAGAAATAGACCCCGTAAATTTAGCAGCAGGTCATCCGTGACCATAGATATAACTGCCCACCAAGATGACCATTCAGAAAAAATGGCCCTACCACTCGATCTCCAATAATCCCAGTCCATAATTTTTGTGGATGTTGCGTGTGAGTTTCCCGCATCTAATAGGGGTTGTAGTCAGACCAATAACGACAATTGTGATGTTGACTTCACCATGCAAAGAGAAAGTGCATTCATCGAAAAGAGAATCCATTCCAACTGTATGTGACCATGGTCAATGAAGTTCATCGTTCGTTCACAAAACTCAATTCGTCGGTCTGGATCTTCATTAGTCAATTCTTGTAGCATTTGCATCTTGTAAGGGTGCATCTTTGCAGTCTTTAAAACCTTTAAAACAGTTCTATGACTAACCTCATTATCGCGCGCTAATTGCCGTGCCGAAATAATGATGGGGTTTTCTTGAATAGCCAACAAAACGTTCAGCTTTGCATTTTCGTCAACTGCTTCTCTTCTTTGTCTTGGCAGATTTCTGACATGACGCAATTCTCTATACCGCCTTTCTATTTTGCTAATTATGCCTTGAGAAGTCCGCAGTGAATCGGGATGATTTGCTTGAAATAATTCAGCTACATCAGCTTAAGTGCGACTACAGTCACCATATCCGATCATCATTAATATCTTAAGCGAAGGGCTTCCGTTAAATAAGCCATGCTAAATAATTTACTACGATGTGAAGATGAGAAAACTACACTATAGAAATTATTTACTTAAATAAACGAGCAAAGAAAAATACAAGGAACAGACAATATTGTAATTTACTAATGTGCACGCTGACAAATCAAGCAGGTAACTAAAATCGAGACTAAAACACAGAAGATTAAGAGCGTTTTTCATCAACGATAAGACCTGGCTTGCTGAGACAATAAATGCACATTATCAATACAGCAGATTTTTATCTGCCGACCATTCAAGCATTGTCGAAATTAAAAAGCATTTAGTGAGTGTAAGAAGATAAATATTTTTTCCTTCAACGATAAGATCAGGCTTGTTGAGATAATAAATGCATGTTATCACTACGGTACATTTTTACCTACCGACATTTCAATCATTTTCGAAATTAAATACCATTGAGCCAGAGAAAGTTGTTCATTTAGGTTTTTTCACTTTATTTTTCAAATGCACGAGAGAATAAATACTGGGTTGTATTCCTCTTAATACAAGCTTTCATGAGGTGAATCACTTGACCTACCCTTTCATTTGACAAAAAAAAGTTAGGGGTGGCTTCACCCCCGGGGGTGGATATATGGAGAAACTGTAACCCCCAGATTGAGGGCTGGAAACAATTATAAAGAATGCCCATCATAATTTTTCTCCCAGACTTCACCCGTTTGAGTTACAGAATTTATTACACCCTGTATACACACACACATATATATATATATATATATATATATATATATATATATATATATATATATATATATGTATATACAAGATGTCTCTAAAAGATCTGTACAAGATGCTAGGACAAATTCCTGAGACTCAAATATGAGGATCTAACCCAATCTACCTTAATCCAAAAGTTGATAGTTTCCGAAATACAGGGTATCAAAGTTATTATTTTTTTTAACTCTTTTTTAAATATCTATCTTTGTAATAACAGGATTTGCATGAGATTTGGTACCTGGACGTTTTCTATGATGAGAAATTCCTTCATCTACATTTAAACCTCCATAACTTTTTTCTGCCTCGGTATATCAAATTTTAGTCAAAAATTCTTATTCCCTGATATATTTTCTTTAAAAAAGGTAGACCTTGTAGATGTCGCTTCGAGCAGCTGTTTCTGTGATTATCGAATTTAAATGTTTCATTGCGCACTAAAATTCATTATAGCAACGACTAAAGATTATTAAGTACATTAGTTACAAAAGAGTATTGTCAAACAATTCAGTCTGGCACATCTTTATTGTAATTTTAATTTCCTTCTTCAATTTTTTGCTATGACCGTACCCTATACCAACGCAGAAATGACCGAAAATGATCCAAATTTTAATAGAAAAATTTCATTCATCGATGAGTGCTGTTTTACAAGAAGAGGTATGACAAACTTACATAATGAATACGTTTATGCTGATGAAAATCCGTGTGGGCAGGAATTATTGACAGTTTTATCACATGTCCTGTCATCTTACCACCTCATTTAAATGATTTAAATTATCTAGAACGTTTAGTAAATTTGCCGAATTCATTTGATGAACTTCCACTAGTTGTTACGCAAAATATATGGTTCATGCACGACGGTACACCACCACATTTCACACTAAGTATCAGAAAAAAATGAGAATTTTCGGAATCGATGGATCGGCAGTGGAAATAATGCTCCTGAAAATTGACCACTTCGCTCACCGGATTTGACGCCCATGGATTACTTCTTATGGGGAACACTTAAAGAGATGATAATTCTAAACCAATGAATACCGAAGAAGAATTATGGGCGCGAATGTAAAATTCAGTAAACATTTTACGATTAGATGCAGAGATGACGGATAGATTGCAGTTCAATTTTCTCCGTATAATTAATCTTTGTGTACATTAAAACGGGGGTTACTTTCAACATTTACTTAGAGTTTAATTGAACAATTTTTAATTTAACAAGAGTTTGCTGTTTTGATCGTTTGTTATTTATTTTGTATGCTATTTCTTTTATTCTTTGCCAGTTCATTCTTACATTCTTATGTTGTTGTGTAAAGTTCTGTTGTTGTTGGCCGGTTGGTCCTTAAACACGTTCCAAACTTCTTGGACGTGTCCTAAGCCTGGTTAAAAGGTGAAGGGCGACTATGATGAATTTTAGTACGCAACGAAACATTTAAATTCGATTATCACAGAAACTGCTGCTCGACGCGACATCTACAAGGAATACCTTTTTTGAAGAAAACATATCAGTGAATAAGAATTTCTGACTAGAAATTTGATATACCGAGGCAGAAAAAAGAGTTTTAAATGTGGACAAAGGGCTGTTGGGGACCCTCTTTGGAAGATACATAAAAACTATGATCAAATGTGAATTTATCATCATGGAAAACCTCGAGGTACCAAATTTCATGCAAATCCTGTTATTATTAAGATAGATATTTAAAAAGAGTTAAAAAAAATAATAACGTTGACACCCTGTATGTATGTATGTATGTATGTATGTATGTATGTATGTATGTATGTATGTATGTATGTATGTATGTATGTATGTATGTATGTATGTATGTATGTATGTATGTATTATATATATATATATATATATATATATATATATATATATATATATAAACTACAATGCATAGCACCACGCTTTTTATTTTCAAGTTACAGGTTCTTGATGTTTTTTTTTATAAATTTTTGATTTGTTACATTCCTTGCGAGTGTAATGAGAATTTACTCCTTTAAACCGGGAAAATAACATTGCCTCACCCTGTAATTTTCTTAAAAACTACAAATCCCTGGTAACTGACAAACTAACTATCAAAATTATTTATTTAAAGTTTGTCATGTTCCTGATTTTCTACGTATGAAGTTGTCGTTGTTTAAAGTTGCGGTTCGCTATACTCCTGCAGAATACGGCGAAGCTCGATCAAATTTTTCCGAAACTCAACGTACTTATCCATGAAGATAAGTTCCTAATGTTAGAACATTTATTGTCGTGCACAGGCGTTTGGGAGAATATAACTGCTTTAAAAAAGCAAAAGTTGATGTTAGGGCGCATAAAACTCTTCGCACTGTTGCAAACGAAGAAGTTTTATTGCAAACAGTAGGAAATAATCCAAAAATAAGCACCAGAAGAATCCGAATGTTAATCGTGAGTCAGTTAGGCAAACCCTCAAAAAACAACTTCTACACCCATTTCATTTTCAAAAAATACACCTATTGGGGCAGAATTTTTACCGCCTGTACAATATTGCGAGTGGTTACAAGATCAAGAGCAAAACTTTCTGTCATTAATTTTGTTTACTGATGAAGCTGGATTTAGTCGCGATGGTGTTTTGAACACACATAATATGCATTATTGGAGCGATTTCGATTGCCCAATTTATTGACAGACGAACTATATCGAATTTTTTTTGTAAAATGAACTGCACACTTTACTAGACGATGTCCCATTGGATATTGTTAGAAGAGTGTATTCATGCATAACGGCGCGCCAGTGTATGGGAACGTTTCTTATTGTTTTATTATACAGGGTGAATCCTAAATGGCGGATAATAACGTAATAGACATACCACCTGATTCTGTATTAAAAACTGAGCAAAAAATTTTATAATCGGTTTGCTCGAAAACGTTTAGTTTTCGAAGAATTCTTAAATAAAGTTTGATAAACTTAGCAACACTGTCGTCAGTCGTGCTAACGTGTATGTATGCTGCCAATGATTTACACAGTAACACACTTGATTTAAATATTACCTTAACACCTTACACCTTTCCATAATTCCACAAGAAAAACGACTACGCCAATCTTCATCCCCTTGTCGCAACACTTGATGGCACTGGAATTTATAAGGTCTGTAGGAATGTTTCTGCACAATTCTTAGTACTGTAGAGTGGTATAGACCATTGATATTTGAAATTTGCCTCGAACTGATCCCAGAATTTTCCACTACTGCTCAAATTGCGTTGAAATCATTATCATTGTCGTTGGGCGAATGGTGTCTCGGTTCCTCAGCTATATCGCACTTCCAGTCATTTAATACCTTTTGGAGGACGAACAATTTCAATATTCGGCTACACAAAATACGGAATACGAAGCATACCTTTAGTTGCAAGTTTCTTGATTATTCTCAGCACCGTTGTGTTGCTGGGAATTGGCCGGCCTGGGCAATTAAGGCTAAATATGTCGCTGACTCTACGCGTCCTATTCCTTCCATAAAACTAATTTACTATATTCCTTCAAGAAGTACATCTCGACAGATTGCACAGGATGAAGAATAGCGTAAGTGACATAAGGTGACAGTTTCATTTTTCCAACGCTATAATGATTTCTGCCAAATTGTGTCTACGTTTGCACGAAAAAATAACACACGTTTTAACATCGGTTTTATTAACAACGGTTTCACGTGCTATTTGTACGGATCTAACAAGGTAGCGTTATCAACGATAGTTTGAAGTGTGTGACGTAAAACGGTGTTTTTAACACCTAACACTGCTACCAATAGTAGATAATGAAACCATCCGGATTGGAGCTTGTGAGGTTAAGTTTTTTGTTGTTGTGAGCGTTGCTGCAACTTTTTTAAAGAGATGTCGGAACAAATGCTGCACTGACAAAGATGCATGCAACCTATTAGCAATTGTAATAATTTATGTTATTTTAAGTGTTTGTTATGAACTTATTCGTTCATAACAAAAACTCATAATAATTTAATATTAGTCAAGTTACATTGGTATGTGTGAATCCTCGCGATATTGCAAGTTCACGTTACATTAATATAAGTAATTTGATTGTAATCTCATTATATTTAAAATTTATATCAGTTCTATATACATAAAGACAAAATTTACATCGATTGGAGCTTGAATCTCGATAGTTCAGTTAGTTAGCGCGCGGTACTCTAGCGAGGTACAGGTAGTAGGTTTAAATCCTACTCTAGGTAAACTTTTTATTTATGTATTTAACAAAATTAATAGTAATTTTTAAGTAATACTTTTTCCTTTAGAATAATTCGTTCTAGTCGAAGATTTTATAGTCAACTACTCCTAGTATAATCAATAATAACGAGCCCGCCAATGCTTTACTGCAGCTTGGACCTGTACCACAAGTAAGTAATAGAAATATTTGGATGAAAAGAAGAAGTAATGATTGGTGGGGAAATACAGTAATGAAAAATTTTTTGAAGGAAGATTGGATAGAAAGTTTTCGGATGACAAAGGATAGGTTTATGTGGTTAAGCAACCATCTGCAGGTTTGTCTAGAGTCATCCAAACCTTGAGTCAACACTAGACAACCACTATCAGTGGAAAAGCAGGTGGCCGTTACAATATATTACTTTAAGTTGTGCTGAATATCGTGTTGTAGGAAATACGTTTGGTAAGTCCACAGTGTGGAAGTGTGTGCGTAGAGTAGCTAATGCGATTAATACTGAATTAACTGAATCATGCCCAAATATGCCTGATGCTGTGGAATGCGAGGATATCTTCTTTAATTATGAAAAAAACGCACATCCCGCAATTAGTAGGTGGTATTGATGGCACTCACATTCCAATATTACCACCATCAAATGGCTACAGAGATTTTATAAATTGGAAAAAATGGCCCTCAATTGTATTACAAGGCTGTGGTAGATTACACGTTCAGGTTAACTTTTGTTGTATTTAATACAAATTTTCCTTTTTTTTTGCATTATTATTGTAGGTTTCGAAATATAAATTGTAAAACACCTGGATTATGTCATAATTCTGTAGTATTTCAAGAATACCAATTATATAAGCAACATTAATTCTTGATCTATGTGAATGTGAGTGAATCAAAAAGGTTATTTTGTAATTTTGCATAAAAACCGGAATATAGATGGCACCTTAGTGCCTTATATGCTGATGGGTGATCCTGCATACCCTTCATTGCCATGCCTATTGAAGGGGTATACAATATCTTCTAGACTCTCAGCTGAAGAAGAGTCGCTCAATACTTACATGAACTGTGGACGAGTATCAGTAGAAATTGCTTCTGGACGTTTGAAAGCTCGTTGGCGATTCCTATTAAACGATTAAATATACATTATACCTTTGTGCTAGTCTATCGCTGTCTGCGTTCGAAACAGCACACACGAAAGTAATCGCTTAAGCGTTAAACAAAATAACAATAAACCAAACTCTACCAGCATCCTTATCAGAATGATAGGTAGAGCGCCACAGTTAGAGAGCTACTATGTTACCACGCTGCGGTGTAACATAGAATTCCCACCGTTGCAAAGAACACCACGCCTGCCCCGCCGTCGCTGTTAGAGCTGCCTGGGGATTCCCCTTGCAGCCAGTACAACAGGAAGAGAGGAAAGAAGAAGAAGACAGACGTTACGAAGATAGAAGATATTCCGGCTACCGAAACCGTAGTAACCGCGCCACCGATGCACGATGCCGCAGAGAACGGGTGATTGCTCGACGAAGAATTCTGGATGCAGAAAAAGCCAAAGAAGACATCGATGAACCGACCACCAACGCATACGGAGCCCTTGCTGACACCACGGGCCGCCCGGAAGCCATGGAATACGCCGTTACCAGGGATACGGTGCCGCCGGTAATCCTTGGGGAGAAAGAGAACTGGATAACCTTCTCCCGAGAATTGGACTGACGACAGCCAAGGACCGGACAGGCTAATGTGGCGTATGGATAGGCATGGTACTCCTTACTTTACTTACCAGGTAACGAGTGAACGTACGTCTAAGGTGGTTCTACGTGGAGTACCTGTAGAAGTCTCAAAGAGCGACGTTTGTGCAGACCTACAAGAACGCGATATTAATCCTATTTCTTGTTTCAGGATGTAGAAGCAAGGAAGGCCTATCCCGATTCTGCTAGTGACGCTTCCAACAGAAGAGGACGCGAAGAAGATCCAACAGGAGGGGTAGGTGATTCGGCTTCGTGTCTCCATCTAAGACTTTAGACGGAAATCACTCATCAGACAGTACCACCAGTGCCAGGGATTCCGTCAAGCACATCGTTTCGGTAGATCGGTGCCACGTAGTGTCAAGTGCGCAAGAAATTAACATTCCAGCGCATACACTAAACCACGTACCGACTGGGCTAAGTGCGATAGTTACGCCAAAACGACGGCGAGTGGTAGTGAGAAGGTGCGAGCACGGATGCAGTTAGAGTCGCAATCGAGCCATTTTAGACTTCCTCAGAGGCTTAGATTTGTCGAAGACCCCACCTGTCATCTAAAAGGTGACGGCCCAAACTGCGACTGACCTGTGGGGAGTGATCCTCACGTACGGTCAAGAGTGTGCCCTTTTTGGGTAGGCACTCTCCAGAACGGCGAAGAAAAAGGATGCCTCGGACCAGTACCGACTTTCAATATCTATTCCCTGTCCTAAACTTAATCTACTAATTGTTCTGTACCGCCTCACGGTACAAAAACTCAATTCCACTACTGCACAGCAACTGTGACAACCAAATTTATACGTATTTTGTTTTTATTTGAGAGATCCGAGGCAGCAGCACCACATACAGCAGCCGAGGGACAACGGGACAGTCCACACAGCACTAACTCCACTACACAATCACACAACTTACGCAGCGAAGAGGACGAAGGCTCCTGAGGAGCACACCACCAACACAAATGCGATACTTGGTATATTATAATTAATTTTAAGTGTGATTTGCATTATATTATCTATATGTACTGTTCATTATCAAAATTTTGTATAAACTCTCTTGAATTGAATTAAAAATTTGTCCCAGCTGTTTTTTCTGCATGTTACATTTTGCATAATATTCTGGAAGCAAAAAAAGAAGCCCTCGTAACGCAATGAGAAGTTACTGTGTCAGAAACAGAATTGCAATTTCCAAAACCATCCACAACTACTAATCTATGTCGAGATAATTTTAATGCTAATAATATTAGAGATGCTTTAAAAAATTATTTAGTAGACAATTTTCCCCTGCGGAAAAGATTATTTCCATAATTTTCTTTTGAAAAATAGGTGTAATCGTAGTCTAAAGTTTGGTAAACCTTCGCAAATTAATTGGTTGAAAGTAATTCATAATTTATTCGTGATTGTCAATTTTATTTTTTTATTTATTATGTTATATTTTTAAACTGTCCATTTCTGTAATGTTAAAGCAGAACAAAAACTTCATTTTCATAATGTTCTGTGATTAAGTATTGCGAGGTGTGCAGCTATAAGGTCAAATTATAGATCAACTCAATATACAAAGCATATATTAAGTACTTAATTGTTTAAACGTATTTTGCACAAATAAAAGAATTTGATACTTTTATGGATTTTTCCACTTCATGGGCATTTTCTAACTTATTTAAACAGAAAATGGACGTTCAATATGTTAGTAGATAGGTAGGCACTAATCTCTATGCAAAAAAAAACTTTCCACCCTGTGTTTACACGATAAACATAAAATAATGATATTGTAATCAAAATGTATTGTTAAATCTGTGTTTTACGGTATCAAATCAACCGCAAAAACGCTGCTCATCAAATTAAGAACTATTAATTTAATACTTTATGTCCAAATACACATATCCAGCCAATTAAGTTTATAAAAAAACTTCCAGTTTTACAATATTTAAAGTGTGTAATGTGTTTGAAAGTTCTGGTTAAGGTGAAATCGATTTGGCTGTATTGCAATTCGTGCTCCAATGGCTCGGTTACCATGATGTTGATTATTGCCAGTAATTGAAATCACAACTGAGCTGTCAGGATGTCCGGGATTTCAATTCCGAACATATATGGAACTTTACATTAAGGCTAGAACCACTAAAATTTTCAAGTTTTTATCAGTTTTTAAAATTTCGAAGTTTTTTACTACCGTGATGACTTCATCAACCAGCCAGTTAGTCCGCTGTCGGACGTAGGCCTCCTCAAGATGCTTCCATATTTCTTTGTCATGAGCAGTTGCAACCCAGTTTGTTGAGATCTTCTTCAAATCGTCAGTCTTCACGGTGAGGTCTATGATTTCTCTTGTCAGCTCTCGGTCTCCATTCGATGATTTTCTTCGTCCACCTCTCATCTCTTTGTCTTGCCACATGGCCGGCCCATCTCCACTTTAGTCTAGCTATCCTTTCTATTATGTCTTCAACTCCCGTTCTTCTACGTATCTTCTCGTTTTTCACTCTATCCATTAGTGTTATCCCTAACATCGATCTTTACATCCTCCGTTCTGTAATGCTTAGTTTCCTTATTGATTTTTTTTAGGGTTAGAGTTTCAGATCCGCAGGTAAGTACTGGTAAAACGCATGTATTAACAGTTTTCCTTATTAAACTTATCGGGATGTTGCTTTTGAAAATATATCTAAGTCTACCATATGCCGCCCAACCTAGGTTAATTCGTCTTAGGAGTTCACATGTTTGATTGTCCCTACTGATTTTTATTTCGTGCCCCAAGTATATATGCTTTTCAACAAGCTCTATGTCTATCTTCTGCATGTATGTTTCCACTGGGAACTAGGTTTGTCATTATTTTTGTTTTTCTGTAGTTTATACTTAGACCCACCATTTCTGTTGAATTTTTTAATTCTTGTAGCATTACATTACTTTCGCCCAAATCGTCTGTAATCAGCACTATATCATCATCGAAACGAAGGTTGCTTAATTTTTCGCCCTCTATGGTTATACCTTTGTCCTCCCAGTTTAAGGTTTTAAACGCGCTTAGTTTGGGGGACATGGTATCGCCTTGTCTGACTCCGCGTTTGATATCTATTTTTTGTCTGGTATCATGCAATTTTATAGTAGTTGTTGCCTGTTTGTATGTATTATAGATTATGTTAGTGTATCGATAATCTATCCTACTCTCTTTTAAAGATTTTAATATTGCATGCATTTCTACCGTATCAAACGCTTTCTGTAAGTCTACGAATTTTAGTACTAGATTTCTGTTGTACTCGACTGTCTTTTCGATTAGTGTTTTAGACTTGGAGATGGTCGTTTGTCCCATATCCGTTTCGAAAGCCTGCTCTCGCGGTTGATAGAAATCAAACTTTGTCTGTAATCTAGAGGTTAGCATCCGGGTGTATAGCTTGTAAAGATGATCAAGCAAGCTAATCGGTCTATAGTTGTCAAGCTTGCTAATATCTCCTTTCTTGTGTAGGAGAATAATTATGGCATCATTCCATCTTGAAGCGATCTGTTGACTGTGCAGGCATAGATTGAATAGTTTTCCTACTTGTATTAATATTGTTATGTGATGACTTGCAGTAAGAGAAAAAAGGCATCCGCCTTCATAATAGGAGAATAGTTGAGAGTACTCGAGAGAATATACGAGGAGACGAAGTTTATACACAACAAGGAAACCAGCAAAGTTACAAACAACGAAAAGGTATGTGGAGAAATTGAGGTCAAAGTCGATAATTTAAAAAACAGAAATGCGGAAGGTGATAACAGGAGAGAAAAATTATTTGAAAGGCACTGGTGGCAGTGGCCATGTACCCCATGTGGATGATCCCGTTATTGAAATGGTGCTTAAAATTTGATGGATGCGAAGATTATTGTCGGACTTGTAAACCTAATATGGTATGATGATGTTAGTTGATAGTCACAGTTTTTGATGAATTATTGAAAATAATATTTCTAGGAAATGATTCTAATGTACAGCAAATAAATGAGGACATTTCTAAGGAAATATATGTGCCCCTTGCCGAGCCGCCTTCACCTGACGTTGTCGGAGATCTAGAAGAAATGGAAGTAAGTATTGGCGCTCTTACCTAGATAATAATAAGGAAAATGTATTTCAATTTATTAATTTAGGCAGACTTCACGGTTGCATTGCTTTGAATACTAGCCAACCTTTGAAAACTTGAAGAGATCCAGTATTAAATTTGCTAAATGTGAAGTTTTCTGATTAAATTAACTGAATCATGAACTACATTTTAGACAAAACCAAAGAAACGAAACAATCACGCAGTCAAAAGGTCCTTCCGAACAGGTGGTTTCGATCAAAAAAGAGAGCATAAAACCAGGATGTTCTTCACATGTGAATGGAAGTAAAATTCAGTATCATCCAGGAAATACATTTGTTTATTTTAAGGTTGGTTCGACTAATACCCACACAACAACATGGGACGACTGCACTACGCATAAAGTTCGCCATCCACCATTAAGGAAGCTGCACCCTGTTGCCGGCACTCCAATCGGAGAGGCGAGGAAACGGTACTATGAAGTCATCACCGATGTGGAATTGCGGTTGAAGCAAAAACCATGATCGTAGGGAGGAGGAGAAACACCAAATAGAAATGGAGAAACTAAAGATAGAGTTGAATGAAATATCAATTGAGATAAATTATTTCGTAGGTAATGCTAATGCTTGTAGTAAAATGCTTTTATTGTAACCTTATTGTACAATTATTCTCGATGAAATACTAAAAGATGAACAAGTAACATATTCAACCTTAATCATTTTTATTCACAAATTTGCAAAATCAGTATTTATCAAAATGGTTTGCAATTTGTGTGTCTGACAATGTGTGCATCACATCATGACTAAACAACAACATTAATATAATTTGAGTAAATATCTTTTTTCTTTTAAAATAATATTGGATCACTATAAAATCAATAAGTAGTTGTACTATTTCCAGACTAGTATATAGTTCACTTGCGTCCTTTACATAGATGCACATAAATAACTTATAATAATATGCAACGCAACTTCAAATAAATATAAGATTCATAGACTCACAATGGATATTTTCTTTCAGCTGATCCAATTTCCATTTCAGAAGTAATTCAACTTGCATAGATATTATTGATCCATCGGTGGAAGGTCTACAGCACCAGCATATTATGGATATGATGCATAAATATTTACTCTATCGGTGGAAGGTCTACAGCACCAACATACATAGGTATGCTGCATCCATATTCGCTTTGTCACCCTTCCAAAAGCACTTTAATTTCTTTTATTATATTAATAAATATAATAATGTATTTTCAGGTTATTGTAATCGAAAATACAATAATTTTATCTGCATTCAAATTTATTATGTATTTGCAACTTTTTAATTTTTATTTCAATTAAAATAATAACGCAAATGGTAACTTGGTTAAAAATAATTTTAAATTTAAACGAAATAACCTTGATAATAAATCGATTTATATTTCACTTGTACATCGACATTACAACATCACTCGGAAATAACAGTTTACGTTAACCTTATTCCTATCTACAATTTTAAATTTCTTAATTGTTTAGTATTATAAAATTATTAGGTTATACGAACCACATGAACAATCTTAAATTTAGTATTCACTGTATTGACACTCGATGTGACATCGATTTCACAATTTGAAAAATTTACAAGTTTTTAGATCTAATAATTTTGTGCCACTTCTTTAAGATATGTTTTCTGGATAAATCACCATTACCATTCTAGCAAATTTTGTCAATACACAAACAACACTGACTTAATTCTTGATTGCGCTAATCATTTTCAGAAACTTTCGTAATATTATTATTTTTACAACATAACTTTCCTTATAAGTGGAAACAGATCTTTCAAAGAACATAATTAGCTATTGGATTCTAAACAAAATTTCCTTTCTATCGACAAATCCTCAACATGGCATATTTCCTTTTAACAGATTACTAATCTATCTAAATTTTAAACAAATATGAAAATTTTGATACAAATTATACTATCTAACTTATTCTACTTCCAAATACAGCGAATAAAACTGTAAGGTCACTTTATTACAATATTTTATTATTTGCCAGGCTAAACTGCACATCGGTCTTTGTATTAATAACTAAAGAGGTGGTTTGGTTCGTCGGTATATTTAATCTTTAGCTCTACACTGTCCACATGAAATAATTAAAATAAAACGGATTTAAAAATTATATTATCCTATATATATACAAATCCTAATATATTCATCTTTATTTCTTATTACAACAACTAACCTAAACTGTAACAATACTTGAAATAACTGGATGTCCTACTGGGGACGGCGTCCTTCCTTCCAAACTGCGCTCAATGCGGACTGCTTATTTTGTCGAAATCGCTATCTAAAAGTAAAATAGATTGTTAATCACAATAATGACTCGTTAATATTTTCAAATGATTAAAGTAACGTTATGTTTAATTAATTATTTATACTGGATACTGCCTGTCTATAAACAGAAAAGAATTTATAAACGTAAACTACTGTTTTCGGTTATTCAAAAACGTTTTAGGGTTGCGCGAATGTAGGTCACTAGTGAAAATGCGATATCCCGTAGTTCACGATTGTAGCAGGACTGTTGTACACGGTCTAGACTGCGTGCGGCTCTGTTACCTTTAGTAATTTCTGGAAGACGGACTAAGCGCGTATGGCTTCTGAAGTACATTTTACTTCGCGATGTATTATGCATTAAAATCCGATGACTTCTTCAGAGGTTTATCTTTGCATTAAATTTAGACTAGGCGAGATTATACACGTTTGGTTGTATAATTATATATTCAACGTTCATCTACTGGGCGGTGATTTTATGGTGGTGATTTCTTTTAATGCAAATGATAAGAAATCTCACGTAGATACAATCGACGTTTCCTAATGGTATAACACAAAACGCGTATTTATTAAAGGCGGTTTTATACTTGCGGAATAAGCTGGTGGAAAACAATTAATTGATTGTCTTTCTTGAAATTTCGTTTACTTAAGCGCGTGGTTAATAACGATGGACGGTTTTCGGCTTATGAACATGTGCTTTGACGGATACTTCTACGTTTAATCGATTTGTTGATATACAGGCACTTCGGTCTATTCTCCAGCGAGCTAGTGAATTCAGGTGTTTCAGAATGTAAGTAGCGTAAATATAGAAAGCTGCAGGTCTATACAGTCCTACAGGTTCTTGTCGTCAGGTTATATGTTAGAACGTGGTTTGTGATTTATCTTCGGCTACCTCGTGGCGTTTGCCCGTAGACTGGCCTGGTTTGAGATTGTGTGTGTCTTTCCTCGGCTAACACTCGTGGTTATTTGCCCGTAGCGCTTCTGGGGTTAAGTGTTGTGGTACTCCCGGCTACCTCAAGTGGCTTTGCCCGAGGGCCTGGGGTTTGTGTGTTGTGCTGGTACTCGTGCCTACTCGTGGTTTTGCACCGTAGTCGTGCCATGGGGTTTGTGTGTGCTGGTGTGTGATCTTGTGCTTTTAATTAACTCCACAGACTTACGTGTCGTTGAAGTCACAAAGATCGAGGATAGCTATTTACAAAGATTCGCTGGTGCAGCGTTCGCAAATACAAGCTAAACTCGCGGTGGCTATCACTAGGTCTGCGGCGATTTACTTTCAAACAACCGTCACGTGCAGGTTTCTGGATATCGGAGTTAGTCAAACGGACTAACTAATATTTCAGGAGCTTGGTGAAACCAACTAAATAATTCTCGGCGGCGGGATTCGAGTTACGTGGCACGTTTTATAAATACAGGATAACGAATAGTAACGATCTAAATATTTTAATTATAACAATATAATTAATAAATCAAGATTGAAGGTGCGACGGCGCGACGGAACTCTTCTACTAGGCGGCATGGCGATTACGGTTACGGCTATCTGAATTAACAATTAATAACAATTTTAATACTAAAACTCTTTAGTATAATCTATCCAAGGTGCGTCGCGGTATTTTATTAGAGGATCCTCCGTAGGGCGGTAGCTTCTATTTGGGGAATCCTACTTTTAATTGGGGAGATTACTCTGACGTATAAAACTTTCGATGTTTTATGAAATCCACGTTGGAGTGAACACAACTCTATATTATTGTGCAATCAAACGAAATAATGCACTATATGGATGTGACTGAGTAATACGGAATACTAATTGAATATTATTTAGATGAAGTTTGCAGGTGTTTAAATACTAATGAAAGCTTAACATCATTTCCTTTTACGAGGGCATGGATTTTCTTTTAAAATTAATTAATTAATTAAAAATTTTGAAAGAATAATGACTTGACGGTTCGTTACAAAAACTATAAACAGAAATGGATTCTACGACCTAAAATACATAGGGATTCACTAGTTTATAATACTTTTATGGATTATGTTGAAAAATTCTATCTCAAACACTACGCTGAAATTCACCATAACCTAGTTTCATAACTTTTATGCTTAAACCACATATAGGATGTTAATTTACGTTGTAAAATTTCCTAATCACATTATTATGTAATTTTATAACATAATAATTGTTTAATTTCACTTTTAAACTTAGTAAGTTATATGAATCTTGTTAAATCTATTCTGATTTCACACTCTTTAACATGTACTTTACTCCTATTGATTTGATTAATGCAATTTACTTTCTGTTTGTTTTAGAATAGAAGCATATTATGTTACTAGACTAGAATATCCTCATACAAATGGATTACACGTATTTAATAGAAGAAAATGCATATTTTTACAATTCCGAGGATGCTCGGAGAGTATTGTAATGGAGAAATTTATTGTCCAGGTATGATTACACTTTTATACCTGTGAAACTTGATTTATATAGCCAACAACATGTCCTATAATCACACTTGTACTTATTGTTACGTTAATTTTGTTCTTATGCAATTTGCGCTTTACATATATGCTTACTCAATTACAATGCAATTAATTTATGTTTAATGCAGCTTTTAATCTGAGCTCAAATCTCTTACTATGATATTTACCTTAACAAATATCATCTCAACATATATATATATATATATATATATATATATATATATATATATATATATATATATATAACCAGTTGAACAGTTAATAACCACCTAGTTTTGGCTTAAATAATACTCACTACCGAATCCGTGTTACCATAAATTGAAATTTGACGACTGTGAAGTTGCTATTGAGAGCTGCGTCGGGGAGATTCCAGAGGCCTGATGGCCACCGATCCCCAACCTAGAGGGTCGATTGTACGAGAAATACCTATACCGTTGTTCACAGGAAAGGGGAGAACTCAGAGTGGTCAATTAATGTAAACTAAGGTAATTCCATACATTTTGTTTTGTTGGTGATTTAAGTGTAAGAGTATTTGTCAGGCAGATGAATACGTTTTCTCTTATTTATATTTTTGCATAAAACCTTTAGGGGTAGGATTAAAGTGTATTCACCCGTGATTCATATCATAGAAGCTTTTATCATTTACTCTCACTTACATTGTAAAACACTTGCATAAATTACATCCCAGAAGATAACGCGCATGTATATTAATTATACAACCAAACGTGTATAATCAGCCTAGTCTAAATTTAATGCGAGAATAAACCTCTGAAGATAAGTCATAGTTTCGAACATAATAGATCGCGAAGGTAAATTGCTTCACGAAGCATACGCGCCTGTCCGTCTTCCAGAAATTACTGAAGGTAAAGAGCAGCAAGCAATTAGACCGGTACAACCGTCATGCGTACAACCGTGAACTCGGGATATCGATTTTCACTAGTGACCTAGATCTGCGCAACCCTAGTTTTAAATAACCAGTAGTTTGTTTACACATTCTTTTCTTTTGTAGTCAGGGCCGTATCCAGCATAAATAATTAATTAAACGCAACGTTATTAATCATTTAAATATTACGTTCCTCATTGAGTGTAACTAGGGAGTATTAATATCTATTTACAGAAACGACTTCGACAACAATAAGCCGTCGTATCGAGCGAGTGGAAGGAAGGAGGACATCCAAATTCGCCGTCCAAACCAAGTGGACGCCCCCGACGCCGCCGTCTCAATCTTAACGTCGAATTGTTTTCTCATTTTTACGTTTATGTTAGTTGTTAACAAGGTAGTTATCTAGTCTAAGTGTGAATATATTAGATTTGTAAATAATAGGATAATATACTTTTAAACCGTTTTACTGTGATTATTTTATGTGGACAGTGTAGAGCTACCGTTTAAATATTCCGACGAACCCACCCCCTCTTGAGTTTCTAATCTAAAGACCGATTGCAGTTTAGCCGCGGCAAATATAAAAATTGTAAGAAAGGACCTTACAGTATAATACTTAGTAAAGTTAAGAAGATTTAATTTAAATTTAAATTATGGGAATAATATAGCATCATAAGCATCATAATACTAAATGCAGTTAGCCTATAATCGATAACGTCATGGAAGCTATAGTTATCTTGACAAATGGTGATCTATTTGAAGAACAACTGTATACAATAATTAGGCCAATTTTAATTATACTCAATTCTTAAGTAGTGAGTTCTGAATGCACATAATGTGACTAAGTACTAAGTCTTTACGAAATATATACAATTAATTTATAATTTTACTAATTATTCAAAATTAAGATCTTTGACTCAAAGCAAAACTTGTGGATATAGCGTTTGCATGCCTATAACCAATAATGGTCTCCTTGAAAATATATAGAAAGAGTAATTAGGCTAATTTGGATTACTCTTATTTCTGAGGTAGTCAGTTTTAAATGTAGATTAGAATCTTTTTTTTAGTGCTTAACCTAATTGGTTTCATAGTAAAGCATAACATAAGTATATTTATACTTACTAATTTACAATTTCTCAAAGTAAATTATAACATAATTTTACTAATTATTAAAAACTGTATTCTTTGACTAAAAGTAAAATGTAATTATCACGGTTAATGTTATATTAAGTAATATTATTTACTAGCATTATGGAAGCTATAATTAGATTGACAAGTAGTGATTTTTCGAAGATGAATTTATAGACTAATTACTCTAATTTTAATTATTCTTAATTCTAAAATTGTTAGTTTAAAATAAACTTTAATGTGATTGGGTAAAATGTTTTAGTGCTTAAACTTTCTTATTTCATAATAAAGCATTATCAAACATTGTAAGTCAATATGCCAATACTGTCTACTAAAGCTACCTTCAGGTAACGATATTAAACCTACAATTACTTTGACAAATGAAAATCTTTTTGAATATGAGATTATAGAATAATTAGGCTAACTTAATCTTAATTCTTAAATGGTAAGTTTTAATATACTTAATGCGATTTTTTAGTGCTTAAACCTTCTTATTTCATAATAAAGCATCATTCTGAAGTATATTTATACTCACTAATTCACAATTTTAATTTATAATTATATTGATATTGATAGTATTTTTAAAGATGAATTTATAGAATAATTAGGCTAATTTTAATTATTTTTAATTGTGATTAGGGAACACTTTTTAGTGTTTAATCTTTTTTGTTTCATAATAAAGCATGATTCACAGGTATATTTACGGGTACTACTTTATAATTTCGCAAAGTAAACTAAATTGTAATTTTAATAATTATTAAAGATTGTAATTTTTGCCTCAAAGTAAAACATATTTTTCATAAAATATTATGTGTCACGATTAATAGTACGATAAAGTAATATTATATATTAAAGCTACCTTCAGGTGTGAAAGTATGTGAGCTTTATAACATATTGGATAACATTCTCGAAACTATTATTATTTTGACATATTATGATCTTTTTGAAAATGAATTTATGGAATAATTAGACTAGTTTTATTTATTCTTAGTTCTTAAGTAGTTAGTTTAATATGTACTTAATGTGATTAGGCAAAATTTTTTAGTGCTTACACCCGTTTATTTTATAATAAAGAATCATTCACAAGTATACTTACACTTACTAATTCACAATTTGAAGTATATTAAATTATACTTTTACTAATTATTACATATTGTAATCTTTGACTTACAGTAAAAGATAATTCTTTAAGAACAGTTATTTTGCAAATTAATTTTGTGATAAAATTAATATTATTAATTTTGGAAAACACAACCAGCAGTTAGTCATAAATTAATGTCGACTTCTGTTATAAGTGTATCAAATAATTTTATAACTGAATTATAAATGAATGCCTAAAATTTAATGAAACTTTATTAATAGTAATTAGACTAAAACTAACGGCGAAACTGTGGTGACGAATATTTAAATTACAGCGCTGCGCTTTATTTAATTGGAGTAAGTATAATACTTGGTAACCATTAGGAATTTTGAATTATGATAGTTATAATATAGCATCATAAGTGTTATTTTGCCTAAAATTGTTTTATACGTTATCAACAGATGAAAAAAGACAGCATTGAACTTCATAACATTGTGATTATCGTTGTCCAAATAATAATTATTTTGACAAATACTGATTTTTTGAAGATGAATTAATTTATAGAATATTTAGACTGATTTTAATTATTCTTAAACACTAAATAGTTAAATTTAAATGTACTTAATGTGATTAGGATGTGTAAATGTTTTTATTTCAATGTAAAGCATAATTCACAAGTGAGTACATTTACACCTACTAACTTACAATTTCGCAAAGTAAATTAAATTATAATTTGACTAATTATCAAAAGTTGTAGTCATACTTCACAAAAAACCATTTTGTCAAGTGTGTATAATATTTTAACCTACATGACAATATTGGAAGTTGATATCACTGTAATAACGTTATTGAACCTATAACTATTTTGACAAATGGTCTTTTCTAATATGAATTTGTAGAATAGTTAGGCTAATTTTAATTTTTCTTAATTCTTAAGTAGTTAGTTTAAGCTGTAATTAGTTTAGTGCTGCAACTGTTTTATTTCATAATAAATCATTCATAACTTCGCAAAGTACATTAAATAATAATTTTACTAATTAGCTATAAAGAATAACTACAGAGGTAATAAATCATTTTTTTTACTCTGCACAATAAATTAAATTACAGATTTACTAATTGTTAAAAACTGTAATCTTTGATTCAACATAAAACATTATTTTTTGAAAAATGATGATTTTTCACAATTAAAACAATGGTAGTAACATTATTGATTAATTTGGAAAATGAAATTCGCAGTTAATCATAAATTACGGTCAATTTTTGTTATAAGTGATTCAGTTTTGTAAGTGAATTATAAAGGAAAGAGCTAAATTGATTTATGTGCTATTCACACATCAAAATTCCAATTAGCCAAAAATTTATTTAACATTTTTCTGTGAGCAGTGTTCAAATTAATTATAAAACGTGGTTTAAGAATCAGTACCTTGTGAAAATGTTTTAGTGAAAGTATAGAAATATAATTATTTAATCATAAAAGTGAAGTATAACAATTTGCTTTAAGTGACTAAATTATATTTTGAATTTTTTTAATTTCTTAAAAATTATCTTTCTCCAATTAAAAATCGATAATTGTAGTGGGCAAAGAATAGTTTTCTAATTATTTCACACTGTTTAACTTTTCTAAGTACAAACTCCAAATTCGCTTTAAATATGTTCAAAAATTAGGTTTAAAAGTGGCAAAAGAAACAAAAAAAAAATACTGTAGTTAATAACTAAAAGTTTATCTTAAGGTTATCGTAATTATGGGCTGGAAACGTAAATATGCTAAACTATTCTAAATAATAACTATGAGAATTGAGGTGTGAGCCCATACTTTTATTAATTTACAATTCATTTATGTATGATAAAATAATTACACTTTGGATTATGTATCAACCAAAAGCGTGTTTTCATTAACCTTAACAATCACAATTGTTTTAACAATACGTCCAAAGATTAATTTGATAATTAATTAAATAATAAGCATCAATTCAATTAAATTATAAAGAATTTTAACTTCTGAAATACTTTTTTGATGTTTTCATACACACACACGCACGTACGCACGCGCACACACACACCACACACACACCACGCACGCACGCACGCACGCACGCACGCACGCACGCACGCACGCACGCACGCACGCACGCACGCACGCACGCACGCACGCACGCACGCACGCACGCACGCACGCACGCACGCACGCACACACGCACGCGAGCGCGCACGCACGCACGCACGCACGCACGGACGCACGCACGCACGCACGCACACACACACACACACACACATATATATATATATATATATAATATATATATATATATATATATATATATATATATATATATATATATAGCAATACTTTCAATATAAAAGTAGCCACCGGTATATATATATATATATATATATATATATATATATATATATATATATATATATATATGTAAATGAAATAGGCCACTGCAACTTTTGAACGGGTCGTTAGATTTTGTCTAAAATTTTGGTGGGCTATATTAGTGCTAGTTTAGAATTTTTACATAAAAACACAATATGACCGACTTCCGGTTGCACCGAAAATGACGCAAAAGCTGAAAACTTAAATCGAACACCCTGTATATTTTTACATATTTGGATTCTAGGGCTTCAAACACTTACGTTCATCTGTCAAATGTCAACTCAGGCGCCATTTTAATTTTATTCTTTAAATGTTTTTCTAATTTTAGATTATTATGACGCTATCTAAATTATAAATAATTGACATACAATTAACCCCACAATAGTTTGTTAACGATCAAATTTAAAAAAACTAAAACTGAATCTTCTCAATAGAAACATACATGGGCCACCCTGTATATTAAATAGCTCTTTCAAGTACTAGTAAAACGATATGCATAGTAATTTCCTTAGCACCTAAATAAAGCAGTAATTTTTAATTTTCTAATTTTTATTACCACAGCATGCTCCTGAAGCCGTCTATGTTAAAGTAAAATGGAGTTCCAGTTGAGATTTGGCAGATGAACTGTATTTATTTGAAGCCGTAGAATCCAAACATATAAAAACATACAGGTTGCTCTTTTTAAATTTTCAGTTTTTGTGTGATTTTCGGTCATATTGTTTTTTTATGCAAAAAAATTCTAAACTAACTCTAATATAACCCATTAAAACTTGAACAAAATCTAACAACCCATTCAAAAGTTACAGGGGTGGCCCGTATTTGATTTACACCCAGTACCTATATGTGTGTGTGTGTGTGTATGTGTGTTTGTATTTGTATTTGTGTGTGTGTGTGTGTGTGTGTGTGTGTGTGTTGTGTGTTGTGTGTGTGTGTTGTGTGTTGTGTGTTGTGTTGTGTTTGTTGTGTGTGTGTGTGTTGTGTTTGTGTGTATGTTGTATTGTGTTTGTGTTTTTGTGTTGTTTTGTGTTTTTTTGTGTTTTGTTTTGTTTGTTTTGTTTGTTATTGTGTTTTGTTGTTTTGTTTTGTTTGTTTTGTGTTTGTGTTTTTTTGTTTGTGTTTGTGTTTGTGTTTTTTGTGTTTGTGATTTGTGTTTGTGTTTGTTGTTTTTTTTTGTTTGTGTATTTTTTGTTTTGTTTATTGTTTTTTATTTTTTTTGTTTGTTATTTGTATTGTTTTGTTTTTATTGTTTATGTTTGATTTTGATGTTTGTGTTATGTTTTATTTTTTTGTTTTGTTGTTTTGTTTTGTGTTTGTGTTTTGTTTGTTTGTGTTTGTGTTTGTTTTGTGTTTGTGTTTGTGTTTGTGTTTGTGTTTTGTTTTGTTTTTGTTTTGTTGTATGTGTTTGTGTTTTTTTGTGTTGTGTGTTTGTGTTTGTGTTGTGTGTTTTTGTGTTTGTGTGTTTGTGTGTGTTTGTTGTGTTTGTGTTTTTGTGTTTGTGTTTGTTTTTTATTTGTGTTTTTTGTTTGTGTTATTTTGTGTTTGTTTTTGTTGTTGTATTTTATGTGTTATGTTTTGTATTTATTGTTATTGTTTATGTTTGTATTTTGTTTGTTGTGTTGTGTTTTGTTGTGTGTGTGTTGTGTGTTAGTGTTTGTTTATGTTTGTATTGTTGTGTTATGTGTTATGTTTTTGTTTATTGTGTTGTGTATGATATGTTGATGTGTGATGTTGTTGTTTGTTGTGTGTTGTGTTATTTTTGTGTGTTTGTAGTTGTGGTATTTTGTTTTGTTTTTTTTTGTGTTGTGTATAGGTTTATTTATGATGTTGTTTATGTGTATTTTATGTTTGTTTATGTTGTTAATTTTTATTGTTGTATTTTATGTTGATATTGTTGTTTGTGATTTTGATGTGTTATGTTGTATTGATTGGTGTTATGTGTGTATGTGTTGTGTGTGTGTGTGATGTGTGTAGTGTGTGTGTGTTGTGTTTGATGTTGTGTATGTGTGTGTTGTATGTGTAGTGTGTGATGTGTGTTGTTATGTTGTTTGTGTGTGTTTGTTATGTGATGTTTGTTTGTGTGTGTGTTTGTGTATGTTTGTTGTTTGTGTGTTGATGTTTTATTGTTGTGTATGTGTGTGTTAGTTATATTGAATTATTGGATTATTTGATCGTAGTTTTAGAGTTGTATATTATTGATTTATATATATATGATAATTGTATTATATAGTTATGTATAGTTTTAATTTTGTTGTGTTATGACTTTTATATGTATGGTGTTGTAGATATGTTTTGAACATTTTGAACATTTGTAATTGTTGCATATTGAATTCGTTGTAAGTTCTTGTGAAATTGTATTAGTGTTGTTATGATATATCGTTAATAGTGATGTTAGTTGTGTTGTTAAGTGCTCAGTTTTTAATTTGACATGTTGTATGTTAGTGTACACGATGTTAAGTTTAATGTTGTTGGTGTTTTTTTATGATAGTGTCAGTGTGATGTGTAGTGCTCAGTGTGAATGTGTTATGATGTGTTAGAACTGTTTTATGTCAGTCAAAGTTGTGCTTTGTGCCTGATGATTAAGCTGTTGATATCGTGTTCTGATGTGGATCGTGTAGTTTCAGTGTGATTTATATGATTACCTTGTGTTTTGACCGTCAATGATGCGATAGCGTTCATGAGAGTAGAATTGTTGAATGTAATACTATTAGAAACTTGTCATATACTGTACTCTAATTAGGTTTTTAAATTTGTACCAATTTGTCTGTGAGTTTACATTAAAGCAGTAATCTAATGTTGTTAGGTTATAACATTTTGAACATTTGTTTGCAGATTTGTATATTTCTGATGTGTTTAATTTTCTTTAAAGGATACCGTTTTGTATGTAACTTTTTAAATTCTGACGAAAACGATAATGTTCCTTACCAGATAGCAAATAACATGTATATTCTTAGTCTTATCCAACATTATCTTCATAATGTTTCCGCAAACTGTCAAGGAGAATTTATTTAGACCGTCTGGATTTTAATTTCAAACATTATATTGGATTGTACATAAATCTTACACAATAGCCTGATACGTTTCTTATTAATTCAAGATGTAGTGTATATTTTCATTTATAATGATTTCATTGTAATTGTTAAATTTAGATTTTGAATATCAGAACAAATAATTTCCATGTACAAATATTCCATGTTTCAAAGACCAAGTTCCAATTTGAAATGCGCCAAGAACGAATTACGCTATTAGCTTTAATTTTAATGAATTCCGGTTTTGGATGTTTGGACTCAATTATTGATATGTTGAAGAACCATTTTATTTAAACCTGAGGTACAACTAATTGTGTACGTCCAACAGTCAGCAACATTTAGTTAATTTGGTTTTGAATCATTAAAGCTTTGTTTTCAAAATCTTTGAGATAATTTCTGTAAAAGTGTTTAGCCTATTGGGGCACCTTGATCTTGTTTCGTAAAACTTGACCTATATGTAAAATATGACCGTGTATTACATTACAATGAATATTAATTATTGCATAATTCGTGACGTACCAAACATGTTGGTTGTGAACATTCATCGTGTCTGAGTTGGTACTTTTGTAATAATTCTCTGATTTAAATGTTGTCTTTTCGTTGTTGTTTGTAAATTGCTTAGATAGTTTTGACACAGATAGACGATAATGTATTATACCAATTACAGTAATATACAAGTTTTCCTACTTCATAATGATTTTAAATAAGGTAATGGAAAATACGATCAAAATTTTTGATGCGGATTTGAAGTTATTGTCAATTATATTTTGGATAAGTTTTCAAGTATTACAGTAGATCAAGAATTTATATTGGTCCACGACCTGATCTAAGTTTAATGTTTGAACATTTTATGATTTCTAGTCATTAAAATGGAATTTAGGTAAAGTTGATTTGCACCAGATATCATTTTATACAATTGAACAATAAATCAATTTATTTCCTTACATCCAATGGATTAGCATATCAGTTTCTAACTGACTTGAATGTATACTTCTGATGGAATTACATTTCCAAACGGAGTATGTATTGGCTTTTAGTTTCCTCATTGAATTATTTTATGTTCTAAAGACCTTTTGGAACTTTTAGGCTCGCTGATGCTTAATAACTCGATTGATGTTTTGATTGGATTACATTCCTAAGTTATCATAAATAACAGAGTTTTGCTACTTTCGATCAAAATTCTAAATTAGAATTCACAATATCGTACTTTACAATCAAATGCTTATTTGACTGAAGTCGTTGCATCGATTTACCTAATGATTTTTTACGCCTTCGAATTCTTTGTGTTGTGAATTTAGACTAGTTTGCTATTACCACATCTAGGCCAATGAATCCAATACTGTTCTACATTAAGCGTTGACCAAGTTTTGGGATTTCCGGACATAAAGCCAACACCCATTGCTCAAAATTAGCTTTACTATTCATCTCAGGAGAGATATGTTGTGGAAGACTTTCTCAGTCTATTCGCTCGGACGAAACAGAGTACGTCTTTACCGTTTCGGTACCGTTCAATTCAAATTCTACTATTTAGGTGATTCTAAACACATCACGTTTTTGTCCATTTAAAATCACGTTGACAGAAGCTCACCTTCGGAGGCACATCACAATTCATGCTTAGAATACAGTCCGGTACATACCAAGATATCAGATGCGAGGGTCAGTTTTTGTTCTGACGCTCATTTCATGGTAACGATTGATGGTCCTATAAATATCTCTGAGATACCTCCACAGTTTTTTCCTCATCACGCTGTTGTTAAGCAGTCACAAAACTTCTACTAATATCTCGGTTAACGACGCTCAGATCGTCGGTCTTCAAGTTCAGGATAATCTGTTTGATATCTTATTGAGTTTTCGTGCTAACGAGGTTACCCTCTGTGGTGACATCGCCAAGATGTATCGTATGATCAATGTCGATGCATCATCAAGTAGGTTTCAACATGTTCTCAAAAGAGACCATCCCGAGAAACCCTTCGATATTTCGTTTAAACATCGTTACTTACGGGACCGCTTTTGCTACTTACCTAGCTACTCGTTGTTTGACCTATATTGCAGACTTACATAAGGATTCCTTTCCTAAAGCTGCTGCAGTTATTTCGAAGAACTTCTATATGGATGAACTTTTATTTTCAACTGCTATTCAAAATGCTATTCGATTAAAGGAAGAAGTATATTCTTGTTTGCTGCTGGCCTGACGATTCGCAAGTTTTTATCTAATAATCAGGAAGTTTTATCTTCACTTGTCTCCGATGGCGTCGAATTTTCCACTGTTCCCCTTATCGATCTTTCTGATTCCAAGGCTCTAGGTATTTATTGGGATTCTGGGAATGATCTTTTGTTTTGTAAGGTTGACATACCTAATGACTATTCCATTCCTACTAAAAGGAAAATTTTATCTAGCATTTCAAAAATTTTCGATCTATTGAGTTTTTATTCCCCTATTATCGTTAGAGGGAAAATTTTGATTCAGAAGCTTTGACAATCTGGCACTGCATGGGAGGATCCTATCCCTTCGGAGCTGATGTCAGAGTGGTTCAATTTAAACACAGTTACGAGTATCTGCATATCATCAAGATTCCTCGTTGCGTTATTCCGACTCTATTACAGATTTTGAGCTCCACGGTTTTGCATATAAGTGTTATGGCTTAACAGGTTGCTGTTTCATATTTCGCCATTGTAACAAATGTTCTTGACTGCAAGATAGGCACATTCAATTAAAAGTACGACTTGTCATACATCAAGATTCACTCTTTGTTTACACACATTTACATTCCATCGTTTCAGAGTTAACTTTGCAGCAGTGTTATTTCAGGTGCGTTCCTAAAATCACAAAATTTTATTTTGCTTGAAATATTGTTCTATGGCAGATTCTAAATACTTTACAATTGGTCAATTATGTCAACAAATCCCTTTATTCGTGCTCAATCAGCATTGCTGTCATTCAGGAATGTACTAACATTCAAATTGCATCATTTACTAATCAACATGATTTTCACGCGTTAAACACAACCTTAAGATAACTTTCTTTTAAATCCTGAATTTCCTTTGATAATGCTCCAACCGTTTTTACTTAATTCGCATGAAGTACTGAACTAAAATGGTACGTTGATTAATTTCTACCAAGTTGTGATTCACATTATTGATTTTCCTCTACAAAACTATCAACGAATTATGGCTTTCATTTTGCGATTCAACTTCCGAAACGAAATAGGCTGAATTCAGGTAATGTTACAATCATTGAACTTCCAAGATTCATTGTAGTCTTTCAAGCTTTGATTCTAGCTGAACCATTCGTTAAATGTTCAAAACCGAGTATTAAGAATTGAATTTAAGCTAAACCTTCTTGGATGTAGGTTACGCATAACTATTTCAATTCCTTTAGAAGTATAAATACATCCGTTAATTCTCAAGGATTTCAAAGAAAAATTCACTTTGAAAAACTAGGTTATCTTTAAACAGTCAAATGACATTAATTTCACGCAGCGTCAATTCTGTGAATTACTTCCGAGAAGTTTCGGCCCAATGAGACTTTACTTACACTTTAAAAACTGGAATGTGTCACACGTTGTATTAAGTCTATCCAAGTTGTTAACATCCTGATTCTATGATAAATTTCCTGAAACTAGTTTAAAACAAATATACCATTTTACGAATTTGGCTTGTCGTTCTATGCTGGATCCAATCATAATATTCAAACGATAAAGGCACGGTGCAATTATTAAAAGCAATTAATTCGTAGTTCGCTTGATACTTTATCAACCTAGCTAATACATTTAAATTAGTACTTCTAAACTAACTGAGCCATTAGAGAATTCTGAAACGAATTTAAGCCTAGAGTATCCTGTCATACTGATGAATAGTCATTAACGCTTGTAGACTAATACAATTTTAATCCTAATTAGCAAGAAACGATCCTTAATCCCATAGTACAATGCTTCATGAATTGGTGGCAATTATTAACCACTTTCATAAAGAATTATTTGGCGAGAGGCCTAAAGTTTCTAACTTTCTATACCAACTCACTAATGTTCGATGCAACAGTTTTTGAAGCGCATGGAAAAAGGATCTTTTCTGACATTTCAAGAAACGCAAAATGTGAGCAGTAAGAACTCCTGTTTAACTCCATCATGACTACATTTGCCTGAAACTAGTTTAAACACAAATCTATCCTTCCGTTCAGTGGTGGCATCGGTACTAATAATATTAACAGTGAAGACATGTGTGTGCATGTTTAAAAGCCGAATATATTCGTTGTCATCGTTTGTATGTGTTTCCGAATAACTAAATTCCACTTCATGAAACGTATAGAACCTTTTTGCAATAATGCAAATTCAAGACAAACATTATACGCTAAATGGATTTATTTGACTTGACTGACATAATTCTTATAACAATTGCCGCCTTATTAACTTTCCGGAATAATAAAAAAGAATTATTTACAACTCTGGTATATTCAATTTTCGCAAACGAAACCGCATGATTAAACAATGACGTCTATGTTAGAACTTCTTGCTATCTAAATGTAATAGTGGATGAGGCAATTTAGTTAAAAAATCCTGCAACTTCTCCGAAATAAAATCAATATTTGCGAAGTCGCCGTTAAAGTTTACTATACTGTCTAGACTTCACCATCACAACTGTTATGTCATACATTATGAGTAATGCAAAGTACAGTTAAGTAAATCTGAAATTAACTCAAAAACACAATAATGAAGCGGTAAATATATAACAGACATCCATCAAATCAACGGTTCCATTAGTGGTACAAAATTATAACATTAAGAGACAATGAATAAACAACTAGTTTAGTTACTCAGAAACATAATAATAAACACATGCTAGTCACACGTTACGATTGTGGCTCATAAATAACTCACAAATGAAAATCATAGTTAGAAATCGGTAACATCAAACATGTGGCTTTTGAATAACCAATCATTCGCCTTATAGAAAAAGCAATAAAACAATAAGCAATTACGGTACATAAAATAAACAATCAGTAAAATTACATTGACTTAGCAAGGACAAAATAAATAGCACAGGAATTTGACGTACACCAATTGTTGTGACCTACTAAGACAATTCAAATCAATTACAATAAAATAAATAAAAGAAATCTGCTCGTCAGGCAAATAATTTACTTAAGCAAACTGACAAAAAACGTCATTAAAACAAAGCTTACAAGGGTAAGTTATAGAATAGATCATTAACATCGTACCGATAATAAGTTTAAGTGAATTAGAAAAATACACCCTTCTCGGTTATACAACAAATAAAATCAATAGAATAAAATTTGAGGTGTTTAATGGTCTGTTGGGAATGTACCTACTGGCAATACCTTTTTCATAACAAGCTGTACCGTACCCATTCACCAGTCACATCTACATAATATAAATATAACTCAAAAAACAACAATGTAAGTTCCAAATATACAACAGAGCCCTGACTTCTTTATTTTAAATTTCAGCTTAATAGTCGGTACAATAAGTATACACATTTAAGAACTTATGATTTAAGTGTTTCTTACATCTAACACTAGTAATAAAATATCTTAATTGATGATAACACAAATGGGTATTAATATCAAAAGTGACATGTATTTATATTAATATTTGAAACATTACAACTCAACATCTATGTGGCCTAATTAAAAGAAAACTTCACGCCAATATTAATAAAAACAAATTTTACAATGAAGTAATTTAATTAAGCAATACAATCGAACTGGCTCATTGCACTCTCACTGTAAGGCAACTTGGATTTCAAAATAACTATAGGCCACGGAATAACCACTTTTTAAAACCAATAAAAACAGAAACTTCAATTTCCGTTGAAATTCATATTAATTATGAACATGCTAATTTAAAAATTGCATTCGTCGTAATCCATAATTTCTCAAGTTTCATGCAACAAACAAAAATCTTTAATCAAAGCGCTGTACCGAAGGTAATTATTATAATAGAATCATTTTACATCAAGTACGCGATAAGAAATTCAAGATTGTTAGTGCCCATTCAGTAAAGCATTTATTAACCACCGCCACTACCCCTAACACGTGTTATACATACATATTAGTAAAACAATCCATGATTCCTAATAAAAATATAGTAGAATTAAATAAGTATGGCTTGGTGAAACCATGCAAATTCGAGCTTATTAAGATATAAAAACCCGTACTCCGCACTCATTCACTCTGTCCAAATTCTGACAACTTATCAATATAACCGACGGCAATCAGATGACGGAATTGGCAACAATACCCAGGTAAGTGAAAAGGCCCTAAGACGTCTAATCATTTTACAGATTTCACTAAGGAGTAACCCGCATCAAATAGATACACTATTAAATAGACATTCTAAATCGTTAAGTGTTAGTCAATTAGCATGCATTTAACACGTAGAGACTAATGACTATAGTTCTCTAATGATGCACTAGAAAAAGTGACGTCAACTTCATGGCCAGGGTAACCTTGTTGGAGATATTATCAAGATAAATTTAACCAAGTTACAACCTAAAAATTGTGTGGCAATTGAAAAAAACGTTCATTGCAAATAGTAACAATTCAAACTTTTAACCAAGAAGGTATTAATAACAAAAATCGCATTTCTGCTACAAGTAAAATTTGACACTTCAATGTAATTCCACTTGCAAGAGCAAAAGAAATTATACGCACTTCTCGTTAAAAACCAACTATTGGAATTTATTCAAAGTGACAACCTTAACAATACAAAATCATAAATCGGTTGATGTAACATTCACTATTTACATTGAGACAATTGGTTCAAAGAACATCTGTAATTTAATAAATCAAAAGTCAATTCGCCTTCCAGAATAATTGCAATTTGTACATTAATAAAATTTCTTAATCAGTGAAAAAAAAATTGTGTACAATTATTACATCAAAATCTTTCTTTATATGTTTTAATTTGACTTATAAGGAAATTGTTTCCCCCCGGCCCTTCATAACAGACGATAATAACCCTTTACCATCACAATGCGGCAAAAAAAAATTTAATGGTTCAAAGCTTAAGAAAAACTAAATTGATTTGTCCAAATTTAAACAATCCTACCTCTCCTTTTTATAAATTTTTTTTTAATTAAAAGTGCAAAATTACTGTAATAAAAGGGACAAAAGTAAACACATCCCTAATGCAACTCAAAATCATCCTGGTCAGGAGGCGCCACTCTGTAGCCTCCCCCAGATACACTGTCTTGAAAAGCGCAATTTGAACTTATTTGAAATAATGCAAATTCAAAATCAAAACAATCGCTAAGTGATTTATATTGAACTGAGCTGACAATAATGTCACTATTACTCAACTTAATTGCCTGCCCTACTTTGACTTTCCGGCAATAACTAAAACAGAATTTATTTACAAGTCTGATATGTAATTACTCGCAAACCTCAAATCTGATTAAACGAAGTGGCCGTCTAGTGTTAGGTACGTCGTGCTATCTAAATTAGGTAGGCTGGATGAGGTAGGTGTTGCATCATGAGGGGCAGGTAACAAAAATGAAACTACTCAAATTAAAATAAATCAGCGTTGCGCAGAGGTGGTTTAGCCCGTTAATCTACCATTGTGGAAAAGAACCACCAATAAAACCCACTTTATTCCTAAATAAGTAATTACACAAGTACATTAACAAATCAAATAACACAAAACAAAACAATGGAAAGGTTAAATATATAACAAAAAATCATTACATCAGATTAAAGTGCATACAAAATTATAACATTAAGAGAAAATGAATAAAAAGCAGTTTAGTTACACAGAAACACAATAATATAAAAAACACATGTAGTCACACGTACTATTGGGTCATAAATAATCAAAATAAAAATCATAATAGAAATGGTAACATCACACATATGGTCCTTTAAGAACCAATCATGTCGGCCTTTAAGTAAATACGCAAATTACGGTACATACAACAGTAAAATTATGCATGTGATAATAAGGTTAACGCAAGGACAAAAGAAAATAGACAAGGAATTTGCACGTGCCCAAGTGTTTAGTGACCACTAAAGCACAGAATACTTAAATCAAGTTACAATCAAGCAGATACAAAGAGAAATCAGCTCGCAGGCAAATAATACTAAAGCAAACTGACAAAAAACTCATTAAAACAAAGTCTTACAAGAGTAAGTTATAAATAGATCACTAACATCGTGACCGATATATAAGTTTGAATGTGTTAGAAAAATTCCGTGCTCCCTTCTGCGGTTACACACTCATCTATACAACAAATAAAAACAATAGAACTAAAAATTTTAGGTGTTTAATGGTCTGGTTCAATTGATACCATAACTGTAACTGCCCCCCTTCGATTTCAAAAGTAACTATATCTACTCCCAAAAAACCATCCTCGTTTTTCAAAAGTAATAAAAAAACAAGAAACATTAATTCCCGTTGGAACAGTTTCATATTAATTATTGTACATCTTAATTTTAAAAATATGCATTCATCCGTAACACCCTCCATTTCTCTCGAAGTTTCAGGTAACAAACAAATATATCTTTTGATCGCGATCTACAACGAGACAATTACTTATTAAGCTAGTGACATTGTTTTCCATTAAGAGCCCACATAAAAAATTTCAATGATTCGTTACCCTTCTTGTGTTTACATACATATTAATTACAAACAATCCTAAATTCCTTAGATAAAAATAAATAAATAAAAATATTTTGAAAACATTAAATTACGAGGTATTATCAAGACATTAAAAATCTACTAATTATCTTTTCTAGCGTGGTAACAATGGCGATTTGGCAAACGTTTATTGCAACAATAAAATTTTCGCGGTCCACCACAGACAACTCAAACATATATGATCTTGCAATTTCTAGATTTGTTATTCACATTATATTTTTCTTTATTTCTTGGAATTCTCAAGGGATTGCAAGAGAGGTTGCTATGTATGATCTAAATTTTACTTTTGTAGTTTTGTTTTTGAGTTGCTTAGCAATAGTTGTTGACAAGTAAAAATAATATATATGTATATAATAAAAATATAATTGATAAGACAATTCTTTATCATAATATAACAAGCTTTGCTACATTCATAATGATTTTAAATAAAGTAATAAAAATATGAGATTTGAAGTTATTTCAATTTTTTTTGATGAAAATGTGTTATGAGAATACATAATCAGCCATTTCATAAAGTAAAATTATAATATATATATATATATATATATATATATATATATATACAACGTGTCCCAGATAACATTTCCAGCATGGGGATCTCGATTATTATAAAAGATACAGATTTGATTAAATTAGATGAATTACTCCTAAGGATTAGTGAAATTATAGGACACTCTCCAATTTCCAAATTTCCATGTATTTTAAGACTTATGGCAAGAAAAGAAAATGTCAAATTTCTTTTCTTGTAATATCTTTGTTATATTAGACATATAAATTTTATTTGCACTTTCTTAAGATATTTTTATGCAGAATTTAAATATCAATTTGGATTTTATTTGCACTTTCTATTCTTTAGTTTCAACCGCTAAATTAAATTTTTCTTATGGAACGACAAGTCGGCTTTGAAATAATTGATCGTGTTTTTTATCCTCTTTACAATGGTATACATGTACTATCTATTTTAAAACAACAAAGAAAATTTAAAAAAATGTATTTCATTAAAGACTCTAACAATAAGTAGGCCGTGAAACATGAGAAAACGGCAAATAATTTTTCTTTTTCTTGCCATAAGTCTTAAACTATATGGAAATTTGGAAATTGGAGAGTGTCCTATATATATATATATATATATATATATATATATATATATATATATATATATATATATATATATATATAACAGTGCACATTAGTGTGACAAAGTCCCATACCTCCTTTATTTAAAGAGATACAAAAGAAAATTAAATACAAAAGTTGTAAGATATTTTTTTTTTAATAGAAAACCCGATATATTATTACATATTTAGATTCTACATACAATTTTAGACACATTTTATGTATAATGTCCTGTACCTAAGTCTAACCGTTTTTGACAAATTTCAAATTTTTGGTCAAAAATGATGTTTGCATGCCAAAACATAGGTGAAAATCTTTTCTAAATGAAGCCTTTATCAATTAGTTATGGTTGGTTTTCTTGGAAATGGGGACCTACTCTAATGGGCTGTATTGATATTTTTGTAATACATTCATACAGGGTGATCAAAAATGGACAATAACAACTAGATTCAAATAAACCTATAAAGTAATTTTTTTTAATGTAAATACTCTATTTTTTTAATTCTGTCTTATTTAACATTAAAAATAAGGGTGACTTTGTATAAGAGTGTATATTCCAAAATATTGTAGTTTTTGAAATAATGACAATTTAACATTTTTTTATTGTAAAAAGGCTATACGGCTTTCAAGTTTTGTTGTTAGTTGGCCGTGACGGCGAGGCGTGGCATATAAAAATAATAGAGATCATCAGAAACGTCATTATTTATTGTCTGTTGATAATTTGTGTGATGCATTAGTGTATTTTATGGCAAATTGATTTAAAACTTGAATTAAAATTGTAAATAATGAATTTTTCGCAAGCCGAGATGATTGATATGGCTTTTGTTTTGGGAGCTAGTGATAAGAATACGCTCTTAGCAAGAAGACTGTATCAACAACGGTTTCCAGAGAGACGACAACCTGAAAGAAGGGCATTTGAAAAGCTTTTGGAGCGTTTTGAAAGAACTAGCAATGTGTTATATGAAAATCAATTAAATGTACTTTTAACAGTTACCGAAAATCCATATATTGGACAACGACCCATTTCTCAGCAGGTTGGTGTTGAACGACGTACGGTATAGCGGATATTGAAGTCTCAAAAAATGCACTCCTATCACATTCAACTACTTCAAGAGTTGGTTCCTGAAGATTATCAAGGACGACTGGAATTTTATCAATGGGCTCAAAACAAAATAAACCAACAAAGAAACTTTGTTCATTTGATTTTGTTTACAGATGAGGTCACACTTCACAGAAACGGAAGTGTAAACAGACACAATTTTCATTACTATTCTATCGAAAATCCACATTTTGTAAGATATACTTCTCAAAATAGATGGTCTTTAAATGTTTGGGGAGGTGTTGTCGGTAATCATGTAATTGGACCATATTTTTTTGATCAACGAGTAACAGGAGAAGTATACTTAGACTTTCTGCAAAACCATCTACCTAATTTGTTGCGTCAAGTGCCACGGGATGCGCAACAAGAAATGTGGTTTCTTCATGATGGGGCCCCAGTACCTCATACAGGTCCGATAATAACTTTTTTAAATGCTAGATATCCAGAATGTTGGATTGGGAGGGGAGGGCCTGTTGGTTGGCCTGCTAGATCCCCAGATCTTACTAAAATGGACTTTAGCATATGGGGGTACGTCAAAGAACAGGTTTATAAAATACCGCCTACAACAAAGGAATACATGAAGATTAGGATTAGAAACTATTTTCAAAGCATTAGTGTTGAAATGTGTAGAAATTTAAGCAGCGAATTTGAGAGACGTATTGCATTGTTTATTCAAGAAAGAGCCGGACATTTCGAATAACTTATTAGGTAGTACGTATTTGACGTGTTTCGAGTACTTTTATCTGTACAATTAGTAACAGGTTTAGTTACATTGGAGGTGTTAAGTTTATGATTAGGATTAGGACATAATTTGTCTTTACTTTAAGTTCGTTTAATAAAATAATTATTTATATGGCGTTCAATAAATTTTAATATTTCGATCTGAAGTGCTCGATGTTTTTGTTTCGCCGCGCCCCGCCGTCACGGGCAACTAACAACAAAACTTGAAAGCCGTATAGCCTTTTTACAATAAAAAAATGTTAAATTATCATTATTTCAAAAACTAAAATTTTTTGGAATATACACTCTTATACAAAGTCACCCTTATTTTTAATGCTGAATAAGATAGAATTCAAAAAATAGGGGGTTTCTATTTAAAAAAAAAACGAGTTTATAGGTTTTTTGAATCTACTTTTTATTGTCCATTTTTAATCACCCTGTATGAATGTATTACAAAAATATCAATACAGCCCATTAGAGTAGGTCCCGATTTCCAAGGAACCCAACCATAACTAATTGATAAAGGCTTCGTTTAGAAAAGATTTCCACCTATGTTTTGGCCTGAAACGTCATTTTGACAAAAATTTGAAATTTGTCAAAAACGTTAGACTTAGGTATAGGACATTATACATAAAATGTGTCTAAAATTGTATGTAGAAACTAAGTATGTAATAATATATAGGATTTTCTATTTAAAAAAAAAATTTAAATTACTTCTAATCTTTTATGATCTACCCTGTATAATTAAAAATATTTTTGGAATATGCACCAGAACATATCTTACAACTTTTGTATTTAATTTTTTGTATCTCTTTAAATAAAGGAGATATGGGACTTTGTCACTAATGCGCCCTTATATATATATATATATATATATATATATATATATATATATATATGTTTAAACAAGACATTTTTTCTTTGAAACTTGTAATTAAACGCACAAATTAATTCAACGTTTCGGGAACGTGCTTTGTTCCCTTTGTCAAGAATTTATTTTGACAATTACAGAAATTGAAGTAAGGTAACTATTTTGAACAAGTACAAAATATGAAACAAGGTAACTAATTTAAATTTAATCTGGACGAGTGTGTTTGACTTCGGGTAGTGGGTCTAGTACATGATGTAGAAGGTGCAGAAGTACGTCAGGAACAGTTGCAGCGTAAGTGTTTGAAATTTCTGAAAGATTTGGAGTTGGTTGAAATTTCGAATCAACTTGTTTAATGATATTCTTCCAAATTTGTGGCATTCTAGAAGTGTCATCTCGTTTATTGAGGGCGTTTGGTCTTCTTTCAATTTCAACTGCTGCTCTAATAATTCTATCTTGTAAGGTATATAGAGGTGCAATTAGACGGATATTGTTGGTGTTAATTTGGCGTCCTGTATCTAAATGATGTGCAGCTAAAGACGATGATGGATTGTGCTGCTTAATTGCTAGTTGGTGTTCATCGGCTCTCGCATATAATATTCTGTTAGTTTGTCCGATATAAGTTCTTCGACAGTTGTTGCACGGTATCTCATACACTCCTTGGTTTTCATTAGAAATTTTGTCTTTGGGGTTTCTTAAAAGTTGGGACAAAGTTAAATTTGTTTTGAATACCGGTCTGAAGTCGTTTTTGGGAAATTTCTTCTTCAGAATATAAGAAAAATCAGTGCAATCCTACCACCTACATAGAAAAAACAACAAAATCTCTCATTAATTCTACAAAATTAGACAAAGAAACAAAACAGAAACTAATTCCAAGAGAAGAGTTCAAGAATCCCAAAATATACGGACTCAAAAATACATAAGGAAAACTGGCCATTACGCCCTATCGTCAGTGCATTCAATTCTCCGACTCATGACCTTGCTCGTTATCTAGCAAAATTATTCAACCAATTTGTGAAAATGCTGTATCCTACATCAAAACTCTTATGATTTTCTACAGAAACTTAAAATTGTATTGGCTCCAAATGACATTTTGTTAGCTTCGACATAACGTCACTTTTCACCAAAATACCTATTGAAGACACGATGAAAATTCTAAAGAAAAACACTCAATAAACCAAGATATACTCAAATTGATAAACCACTGCATGCACTCAACCTATTTTACATACAAAGGACAATTCTACAAGCAGATTCAAGGAGCACCTATGGGCTCGCCACTCTCCAGCTTTTGCGAATGTATATATGGAAGATTTTGAAACCACTGCTTTAAATTCTGCAGATTTAAAACCTAAATGTTGGTTTCGTTATGTTGACGATACATTTGTAGTTTGGCCCCATGGAGAAGGAAACTTGAACCGTTTTAGGACATATTAACAACATTACGACAACATCAAATTTACTATGGAAGTTACCAAAATAATTATCCTTTGGACACTAAAAAAGATTCCAATGTAAATTTAAAAAGTTTTGAATACCATTCATACGAATAATTTTACCTTTGATTCACATCCGTAATTACGAGCTTAGAAAGTCCCCATTCCTCTTACCAACCATTGACAAATTTAAATCGTTAGAAAGACTATTATAAAATACTAGTCAAACGCATTAAACAAGAAATATTGAAAATTACCAACGAAGTAAGAACTAAGAAATAATAGGACTTGTCAAACGATAACACAAGATGCCTGTTATTCTACCTTATATAGGAATTACAGACAGAATCTAAAAATTTCAATAACGACTATAGACCGGTATTCAAAAAAATTTTAACTTTGTCAACTTTTAAGAAACCCCAAAGACAAAATTTCTAATGAAAACCAGGATTGTATGAGATCCGTGCAACAACTGTCGAAGAACTTATATCGGACAAACTAAACAGAATATTATATGCGAGCCGATGAACACTAACTAGATTAACACAATGCTCATCGTCTTTAGCTGCAATTTTGATACAGGACACCAAATTAACAAATATCCGTCTAATTGCACTGTATAACCTTACAAGAGAATTATTGTCAAATTTGAAAATTAAAACATAAACATAACGCCCTCAATTAACGAGATGACAGTTCTAGAATGCCACAAATTTGGAAGAACTATAAAACAAGTTGATTCGAAATTTCAACCAACTCCAAGGTCATTCAGAAATTTCAAAACTTAGTAACTGTTCCTTGAACGATGGCACTATCAGAACACTTCTAATCTGTCAGAACTACAAGTGAAACACATGTCCAGATTAATATTTAACATTAGTTACCTTGTTTCATATTTTGTAAGCTTTTAATGATCTACCTATGTTATAATTGTCAAAAAATTCTTGACAATATGGAACAGAACACGTATCTTACAACTTTTGTATTTAATTTGTGTTTAATTACTTTAAATAAAATGTGTTTAAACATGGGTACTTTGAAATCTAACATATAATCACTTATTTATATATATATATATATATATATATATATATATATATATATATATATATATATATATTCTTTAATTCAACCCTGTATTAAACAAAATAAATAAACTATATTTCCGGTTTGTAATTATATTAATCTTGAATTAATCTTGGACTTGACATAGTTTCGTAGATTACTATTATACACGTGAAGTTATAAACAAATAAAAGTCCTTGAAAATACCTTTATAAGACCGATTACCCAAAATTGAAAACAAACCAAGGAGATAATATAAAATATAAAGTATTTCCGTGTGAATAATTCATAGAAAACATTAACAATAAGGATATTTGATACTTTAGTAATAAAAAATTATTAGTAATTTTGCTGAAATGAATTATTAATCAATTTTTTACATGTTAATAATCAAACATAATTTAAATGACTAATTTAAAATCTGATCTTAATGAAATTATAAATGAAATGGTTCCTACATGTCTGTCTAAAGCTATTAATTGAAGGCTACAGTAAATAAAATGGAGTTTGACAAATTCTGGCTTCAAAATTCTAATTTTATGATCGATAAAACTTGCAGAAATAATCGACTATAATCTCGAATAAGTAGATTATTAAATTTAATATACCAATTATTGGAATTCCCTTAAAGATTTGCGGTTATAAAAGTAACGTAGCTCGTACCCAATATTCTAGATTTCCAATCTCGTACATTCACCGAATGCAGAGGATGTTTTTTTCCGTTAGTTAAATGGAAAATTTTATTAGCTCAAATTTTGCTACCATAACTTGTTATGCTTTGTTAAGAGAATTTTTTTAAGTTATTAAACAAAGCCGTGTCCTGGCTTTGTCTTTAAGACAAAGCCTTCAGCTATACTTGTACGGTAAAATTATATTTTATATTGAGAAGGTCAGGTTGTTATACGCTGCTATAATTACAAGAAATTAGATACTGTAATAAAAAATAGTAAAACGTTCTGAATTAGTAACTATCTTAATGATTCACGTTTTAATTACACCAATTTTATATTAATTTACTCAATTTTTGATTGAAGATGTGCGATTTTTGTTGATAATCCTTGCTAGTTAGTCGTAATGTAATCCTTGAGACACTCCTAATTATATGTACCTACATTATAATTACTTTTAATTAAACTATTAGTTACCAGTAAATTATTAAATTAATCATATACATAAATCAAGTACGGATTGTCTTCTAAAGATTACTTTATTATACTTTGTAAAAATAATTTTTGGCATTTTTATTTAAAAAGCTCTTCTAACGTTGAAGTTCATAACCTTCCTGTTTGTTTCTAAGAATTACAAAAACTCTGGCATTGGCCAGACTGTATGTCCATATAGAGATGCTGTACTACAAATGAATGTACACTGTGTCCCAAATTCAACTTGCTATGTAGTAAAGCGTTTTAGCTACAGGGTTGGTTAATTTAGGAAAATTTTAGAGACCTTTATTGCAAATTTAAATTCGTCTTAAAATTTGATTTATCTTTTGTAGTGTCTGAGATAATTTGATAAAACCTAAATGGTGCATTTTCTAGCTTCATTTGTTTTTGACACATTTACCTGAACTTTTAATTCTCTTTACCATATTGGACTTTTGGGAAAAGTTGTTCAAGAGCTTTTCAACGATGTTTTGGGGTAAAACACTCCAATACGGTCTAGTTGACACTCAACAGGTATGTGTAGATAGCCTTACGAACGCCATCTAGTACATGTACGAATGCGCAACAGTCATTTATGCTTATGACTGATGGTCCGACGTCATTTACTGTGTACGTTACACAAGTACAATTAGAATTTTTGTGCTTTCGGACAAAATTGCGTTAAGTAGCATACATATTAAATATCTTTTTCTCTTGTATTATAAATATACAATCAAATTCACTTATAATATTCGAAAATAGCCTTTATAACCTTTTGATTCCGATCATTCATCTTAAGTATTAGAGAGGCACTTGCGCTGCCATTTTGTTTTTGGCGTCACAAAAGGCCCCGTGCTGTGAGGCACTTGCGCGGCCATTTTTTTTCACCTGAGAATAAAAAGGTTTAATCTGTTTTTTATTTATGCATTGGGGGTTGTATTCTAATAAGGGGCCGTAGTCTCTTAATATGTGTTTATTATTATTAAACAGTTATACAACTTGGTGATTGGAAAGTGGCAATCAGTCGTCGACATTGCATTAATTAATGTTTTTACAAATATTTTAAAAATTTGCTGCTGCAAAAAAACATTAAGGTCTAAATATTAGATGAAATAATAACCATTTCTACTCTGATGCAATAGCGCTTTTTTTTATATGCCCACGTGGGGATAGTATTTTGGTCTATTTTGTAAAGCTAATAAACTGGATTATTTTTTGATATTAAAGAAGCTAATCAAGATAAAGGTAACATACACAATTGATTTTTAAATACACTGTAAAATTCTATATATATAATGATTATGAAACAGTTAATGGGTATTGCCTAATCAGTTAATAAACTTGTTATACAAAAGTGAATGTACGATTTCGCAATGGGAGTTAAACAATAATAATAAATACCGTACATATAGAGATGCAATGCAATTGCGAAGCTGTTATAATTAAATTAAATTAATAACTAACTTAGAATAAAATGCCCATCAAACCGTCAACAGCCAAAACCAGATATATATTTGCGCAAACAGATTATTTAATATTGTGATGTATGTAGGGAATTGCCTGTGTCCTCTTCTTTAAGCTAGATTTCGCCTCTATGTTATTTTACATACATAAAAGTTCTGTCTCATCAGAAATACCTCTGTCAAAAAAAAACGGTTTTAGATTTTATAATCACGTTAAACATGCATGTATGCTGACTGCTTATTAGAGTACTATTTATAATTTTCGGGTTTTACCGATAATGGGATTGGCATACCATCACATAAGTCTATTTTACATACAAGCTCTGCCTTAGCAGAAATACCCCCTGTCAAAAAATAACTTAGATTTATTAACAGGCCCCTAGGGAAGGTATTGGAGCACGGTTACAGAAACAAGTAGCGTAAACTATACATAAACCTGTAGTGAGAAATTTACTCGAAACAGGTACATTGTGGGTAACATTTTTTGTTGAATTATGGCAGGTGGGGTCTTTGCGATATGAGAAATCTAAGTAAATAAAATGACTGGTATAATTATATACTGACGGTTATCGGTGTATTTAGCAAGATGGCATGGACACGACCTCTGAAACTGAAAAACTACATGCTCTATCATCGACGTATTTTCGGTTATTTTTCCAAGATGCGAAAAGATACCTCAAATTATACAGACGGATAAGGGCAAGGACTTTATTGTGAAACGTGTCCAGCAATTCTTTAACAAACATCAAATCTTATCATATAGGCGAAATTTAGCGCTACGATGCTTTCATATAGGTGAGAATCGCACTAACGGGGTTACAGTTAATGCGAAAGTTAACAACCTTCACATATTATCTCTCTCAAGGCTTTATCTTGCGGTAAAACCTACGATACATAGTTTAGGTAACTAAACCAGGAAGACATTATCCGATGATTTTCGCTGTATGCCCCCAGGTATAGTTAGCACTTTTACTTTGGTCCTTGCAACAGAGTATTTTGCTGCAGTTGTTTCTAAGGCTGTAGCGAACGCAATTAGAATGGTGGGATTGATTCACATACGTCTCACCAGTAAACTAGTGTCCATAATCCGCGTCTTGTAATTTGAACCGTGCGCCGCCATTAGACTAAAGGCATCTCTTTATCGTACAAATTTAACCTTTAACTCAACACCACTTATGAGAAACTTTTCCTGATTAAATAAATCCTAGTGCACGCCACCAATCATCTCAATCTGTTTGCTGGTCGCTGCAAGTACTTGACGTTTCGAGAAACCGTTATTGCCATGTCTCATATAGGTAAAATTTCGCGATGCAAGGCTTTCGGCGAACCCCAGCCCAACCCTCCTCGAACATAACCGAGATTGTAAGACAGCTGTGGGGCGTCGCAACTTGTTTCCGGGTCTTCGCCCATTGGCGTGACCGCAACTTGTTCGTAGGCCTTCGTGTATTGTCGCGGTACTCTTGGCGGAAAATTTGAATTTGTGTTATAATAAGGGTCTAATGCTAACTTGTAAAACAGCTGTAGGCTTGCGCAACTTGCTCTCGGGCTTTGTCCCTGGTCCCTTGGTGGGAAATTTGAATTTGTATTGTAATAAGGGGTGTAATGCTAACTTGTAATACAGATGTAGGTCTTAGCAACTTACTTTCAGGCCCATTCCCTCCGACCAAAAATTTGAATTTGTTTGCGGTGCCATCTATGAGGAGAAATTTGAACATGTATTATAATAAGGGGCTTAATGCTAACTTATTAGGCAGACATTGGGCTTCGCAACTTGTTTTCGGGTCTTAGCCCCTGATCCCTTGGAGGGAAATTTGAATTTGTATTTAAATGTTTACATTCCAATATACTTATTGCAAGAAATTTGAATCTGCATTCTAATAAGTGGCCTATTGCTAACTTATAAGGCAGACATAGGCATTCGCAACTTGCTTTCGGGCCTTCACACCCCTGCCTTGGCTCTTATGTCTGGCTGAAAATAGTATTCTCATAAGGGGCCCTAATGATAACTTATAAGACAAATATAGGAACTTGTGTTAGGTCTGCGCTGTCCTGTCGTGGCACCCTTGTTGCGAAATTTGAATTTATGTAGCCATCTAGTTGTGTGTGGACTAATGAATATTTTCTGTAATAAAGGTGGCGCCACCTAGCGTTATGTTTATAGAGCTAATTAGCGTTTCGTTGTGGCACCATCTAGTGATATATTTTTAAACTAGCGAATATTTTCTGTAATAGAGACGGTGGCGCCTGGCGGTATATTTCTAGGACTAATTAGGGTTGTTCGTGGTGTCATCTAGTGGTGTAAAGTAATGAATGTTTTCTGTAATAGAGACGGCGGCGCCTGGCGGTATATTTCTATGACTAATTACGGTTGTTCGTGGTGTCATCTAGTGGTGTAAAGTAATGAATGTTTTCTGTAATAGGGGTTGATCGTGTTCGTCTCTCCCTCCTCTCTATCGTATCCTTCTCAAACATACAAATCAATTAATCAAATAAATTAAGCAGATCAATTCCCAACAAATCACGTTCGATCGATCAAATCAAACAATGAGACCAATCTCAATCAATCAACCAATCAACCACATCAATCTTAATCAATGAAATCATAACTTACAGCCGGTGAAAACTAGCTTACAGCTCAGAACTACTGATTAGGCTAACTTACACTTTGCTAAAACCAACCAACTACAATTCAAAAGTACCAAACTGATTTAACTTAATCATACAAAATCAGCTCTCAATTCAAAAATAGCAGTATGATTTAACTTACAGAGTGCAAAAGAAGGCCAATCTCACACTTATTGTAGTTACCCATCTAACCGCCCTTTCGTATTAACTGCAGCATTGTTAGTGCAGGTTCAAACACCGTTAAGAAAAACAAGTTTATTAATAAAAATTGTAGGAAAGCTTAGCGTTTGAAAATATATTATTATGAACAACAATACATCATTTATTTAATCACATCCTTTATCGGCTTTCTTCTTCTTCTTCTTCTTGAACCGTGATTCGTCGCTATCATCGTCATGGTTTTGAGACTCGCCCTTCTCCTCTACCTCATCGGTCTTCTTCCTCTTCTGTGAATCATCACCATCAACATGGATGTGAGATACATTCAGTTCATCCATGTCATCGTTTCCATCATCATCTTGAATGGTTATGTTGTAGTAGTATATTAACAAGTTAGAAATGTCCGCTGATGTTGGCTCATAAACAGGAGAATACATTATAATAATACCCACACTATAACAGTGACACTTTAAAGATCGAAACGCGCGAGAAACCAGAATGCTGCAGGCGTTGGGTTTTGGGAGCGCACTCGTCAATGTTCGGATAGAGCCGGTTATCTTCGGGGAAGTTTGGAGTAGGGATCGCCGAAACAGCCTTCGCAGCCGTCTTAGGAGAAAATACCTCAGCCAAAAAAGGAGTTTAAATTTATAAACATGCCCCTAATCAATACTCGCTCGCGAGTATTGACCTAACCACACTCTAATATATTCCCTCAGGGGCTTTTGTGACGTCAAAAACCAAATGGCGGCGCAAGTGCCTCTCTACTACTATCTTACGATTGGTCATGCGTTGTTACTAGTTGTACGGTGGGGCATTTTGTACGACAAAGTTTGTAAAACGCCCCAGTTCCTTTAGTATTATGTGCACCGGAATTCGGATCTGATATTTTGTTTCAACTGCGATAGGTATGACGCGCAAATATACCAGAACGACATTGCGGGCGTCATGTTCAATATGGAGGAGTCAGGTGAGCAATAAAGCGGGAAAGGTTGTAGCCAGTAAAGGTGTCAGAGATGTGTATACACTCACTAGTTCCGAAAAAGGAGAAAATGTTACAATAGTAGCTTATTACAACGTTAAGGTAATTTTCTGGCCCCAGTTTTAATTTATAAAGGCACTTACTGTAAACCATAATTCTCTGCCGGCCTTCTACCAGGATCGCAAGTATTTATGAAAAGAAAATCGTCCTAGATTAATAGTGAGCTGTTTATGAAATGATTCACGAAGGTATTTTTAAAATAAAAATGCCCTGGTAAAGCATTGTAAATAATGGACGGGCATTCCTCCCACAGTAACAACATCCAGTTGTTAGAAGTAGCCAAAGAAGATGGTGCACCCTATTCTTCCTTCCAACTCATACTAGCCATGCTCTAAAACCTCTAGATAGAGCTGTATTTCGACACTGAAAACATATTTGGCACAGGAAGCCAAATCATGGATGGTCATGGATAAGGTCAAGAAATTTACCAAATATGATGTTTCACAAATAATCGGAAGGGATTGAGGCAAATCGTCCAGCGTTTCTAATGGTGTCTCAGCCCTGAAATCTTGTGGAATATATCCTCATAATCTAAGCGTAACCCCGGATCGTTATTTTGCATTGTGTGATTCACTGTAGACCCATAACTTGTTAGAAGGCACTCATCAGACAAATGATCCACTGTCAGAAAACTTAACGACGTTGACTAAAGACTCAGTTCAGCTCAATTCACGAAACCGCGCTGTAACTCCTTCTATTGATCTGATTAATGAACCTAACCAGAAATGTACTGACCCTATTCTAGAAGTTTCGAGAGTACCGTCAAATCCAGTTAAGAAGACTCCGGTAAAAGTAAATGAAGAACCTTCTGAATGTGCGATACAAGAAACAACAACAAACCTGTTATTTGAAATTCGTCCAGTGCTAGAATTACCACCTGTGTTAATGAAAAGAAAACAAAAATCATGAAACACAAATATCCCTCACATTTAGACCACCAAAGAGACTAGCCAAATAAATTATAATGCAGTGAAAATTTGTATATAATCAAGAAATAATAAAGCGCCCTTTTAGATTGCACGAAACAATTCAACAAAACTTAATATAAAAATTTACTCTGGTACTCTATTTCAAAGTTTCCTCAAGCTCCAAAATTCGTATTACTGTTGATGTTCGTTAAAACATCTTGTACCCTGTTTTCCAATTCTTGGCGATTTTCAGGCGGAGAATATTCATACACATGGCGCATACCTCATAAATAAAAATCGGGATGTAAAAGGTCTGGTGGGCCAAGCAAAGGGACTATTATTGGAGATAATATTTTCCCCAAAAGTGATGATTATGCTTATTAAATACTCCACAATTCGTACACGGTGATGCGTCTGTTCAAAAAATTTTGGATAGAAAGTTTGATATTTCTTGGCATTTCCTTATTAACCATTCACTGAACCTAATTTTTCTATTAAAATCATCTCCGTAAAGGATCTGTACAATACGAGGTTGGACGAAAAAACTGTGTTGTTTTAGAACAGTTAATTTGGAAATTGCAGTATTTTCTTCAATTTCTCTTATTGAAATACTTGAGTCATCTCTGACATGTTCCGCTTTGGTATTCCACCGGAAATTGTTCATCAAATGCTTGTGTATTCCTGCTTCAAAATAGGGTTCAATTATATCTAAATTTTCTTCATTAGAATGATTAGCAGCTATACTATGTACTGGAAAAACCTTTAAGACTTTGTGAACACAAATACATTACCGAATTTAATAAAATGTCAGCGTTATAGAATAATGACACGAGGCATTCTTTTGCTTCATGATGGCGGCCACTCGTAATCAATGCCTACTATGAAAAAAATAATAATTCCGAATTTTGAAGCTTAACGAAACTATTGCGTAAACTTGCGATACATCAGTGAAAACCTCCTGAAGATCTTTTCCAAAAATACAAATAAAACCAGATAATTATTTTTGTCTTTATTAGAATCGCCTTATAAAGGTGCCCAATAACGTACTCATCAAAAAACCATAATATAACTCATGTATGGCAAAAGTTAAAATGTACCACTTTGATTTTTTCCCATTACCTCAAAAACCATAAAATATGAATCAAATTTTAAAGCGGATTTATATTTGTAATAGTTCTCTAATGTTGTTCTAATTCAACCAACCCTACAGCAAAAACGGTTTCCAAGACAGCAATACATGTAGGCCAAATTTGGGGCACGGTGTGTTGAATGTGGATATTAATTTGACTTCATAATTACCTAATATTTACAACATGTTGGTATTACCTTTTCCTAAATTCTATCTTATATTTATTACAATTATATTTTGATTCACACTCTCAATAATATCTTCAATTGTATTTATATGAATAGTGGGGAAGACGCACCCACTCCCAAGCTTTGTCTACCTTCCTTTACTTGTATCCCTTGCATTAATGTAGCTATGTCACTTATGGACCTTAAGTGTGAAAGAGAAGAAGTGTATGGCACGGCCCTGCGCTTGTTAAAGTCATATTTCTGGAAATTGACCGAAACAAGATGGAAACTGGGAAGACGTCACTTCTGAACAAGTTTGAGCTGCTGGGAACACCTCATGTCGATACCTTTGTTTACGTCAGAAGGTCATGCTATGTTAACAAGTGTTTCAAGATTTAGCTAAGGAACAAACCCAAATGTTCATTGGCTGTTTTAAAGTTACTGCGATGGCAAGAACATAAACCAGGTACATGATTCTCGATCTTAATAGGGTCATGGACATAGTCCTAGCCAAAACACGAACCAGACGCATGATTAATTCATATCCTTAAGGGTTGTTACACGATAAATCAACAGTAGGTCGTGCTAACTTCTTAAAATAAACGGGTCGCCGACCTAGCTTAATGCTGGAAGCCGTAGGGTAGAAAGCAACAAATTTGTCAAATGAATACTTCACATTTACTCTTATCGTACGAAAAAAGTCGATTGAACGCCAGTGCAAATAAACAAATCAAAGGAGTTAGCCAAACATCCCAGAAACAAGCAAACAAATCAAAACCGTTAGTTAACGTACCACAAAAGAACTATCAAACGGGTAAGTACACAAACATATAAACATCCCGCAAGCACCAATGCACCATCAAAATTTCATCAAACTCATATGCAAATACGCAAACACCCAAAACATATAAATCAAAAAAGCACCCCCAAAAAGGTTAACCAACACACAAGAAAGACAAAAAAGTTATGGCTCAAGTATTAACCAAAACGTACACACCCTTAAACATATAAATATTAATCAATGAACAGACACACAGGCACGCACGCATGCACGCACGCGCGTGCTCTGTTACAGGCTAAATACTCACTAGAGAATCCAGCGCGTCAAGGTCATTTGTGAAACGGCATAGCTCAGTAGGGTGGGCAGTGGGCACGGTTCTTACTTAATGTTGCAAAAGGGCACTCGTCACAACTACAAAAACGTCAAAACTTGGTGAAAATGTCAAAAGACACCACCTATTAAATACATTTTTAGCGGGAAAAACGTCATGAACAGGTCTATTGACCTAACAAGAAACCAAAACGTTCAAAAAAAACAAACCACTCTACTACTAAAAATTCTATTCCAAAAATCTTTACGCCAAGTTCGCCCAAATTCCAATGAACCTTAAACTATATGTAAACGCCGCAAAATCGTGAAAATAAAACCAAAACTCATTAAACATTTCGATAAACTACACGCCAAAATTGTTGGCTCAACTAACGAAAAATAAATTAAAATACGATACTTAATTCTTCAATTTAAACCACAGAAATACGTCGCTACAACAAAATTAAGCGCGATGGAAAATTTATAAAACCCTAAAATTTATTAAACGTCGGTATCGGGAGGTGATACCTAAATTCCAAAAAAATTACCTAGTTGCTATAACAAATAATTAAATTCGTATGCAAAATCTAACAGCTGTTCGGTCAACGACCGACTCGCTACATAACTTACGTTACTTTATAATTTAAAATCTCTTTTAAAATAACTTGTTACTTAAAAAAAAACTGGTCTAACTCTGATTTTCAATGAATTGTGACTTCAGAACATAGAAATCACTTTACTTCATTTACATCCAGTTGTAATTAAATCAAACAATCCGCTATCAAACATGCTCAAATTTAAAAAAAAGTTACATTAAAATTCAATGAATAATGTAAACTTCTGAACATAGTTACTTTACTTCAAATAAACATAAAAATATTGAGGTTACTTCATGACCTAATTATCATAAAAAGCGAACACTTAAAATGTACGTAGTACAACATTGGGTTTACACTTAAAAAAAACAATAAGCACATTAACGTATGTATGTATGTATGTATGTATATATATATATATATATATATATATATATATATATATATATATATATATATATATATATATATATATATATACATACATATATAATACCATATAATATCATAATAAAACACATCATCATAGAAGTATTAACACAGTTGCTACATAAATCAAAACATCCATTTCAAATTTCATCACCTAGTTTACCCCAAAAGGCTGTGAAACTAGCTAGTGTCAGTATCAGCCTTATTAAAATTATTGTAAATGCGAAATACCAAAATAACAAAAGATTATGACAAAAATATTGCGTCCTCTTTGCGACGCATAACCACATATAATTTCAATACCAATTCGTCAGTATAATAAATAAAAAAACACTCAGATAAATTTAGAATCATAATACGAATGAATATGCATGCACTAAAGGTTAATCGATACGAAAATCAAACGTGAATGTCAAAAGTCAGCGTACTCAAACGTTGGAATATATAACAAAAAATAAAAGCCGCAAAATCCGAAATAAAACCTAAAACTTAACTAAATATTTCGATAAATCTACATGAGAAATTATTAGCTCAACTATCCAAGAATAACTGGAAATACGACAATTTAATTATTCAATTAAAACGAAAAATATACGTCACCACAAACTAAACAAACGCGATCAAAAAATCTATGAAATCCTAAAATTTATCAAATGTTGATAACGGGATGTAATACTTAAATTCTAAAATAAGTTGCCTAGCTGCCATGACAAGCAATTATATTCGCTTGCCTGTTCGGAAAATCAGGTACTAAAATGTCTCCAATCGATAAGTCGATATCTACAAAAGATATCTCGCAACTTTTCGAGATACCGTCGTATGCACCAACAAAAATACAATTAGCTGTTCGGCCAGCAAACTCATACTACGTTATCTAAATGCATTAGGTCAAACCATAATGAATCTCATTTCTCAAAAATTTACCTTTAATTAACTATTTAAAGAACTTAAATAATTTTCTGCAAGTGAAGTCAATCACTAGCAATCTTAAATGAGAATCAAAATGCCTCTATTCGTTTAGCTTCTTACTTTACGTCAAAATTGTAGTACAGAGGACGAATCACAATAGATTAATATCTATCAATAAAACAGTTATAAACATTAACAATGGTCGTATATTATGACATTTACATCTCAAATTTTGATAGTTACCTAAAAAAAATTAAATTTCGCAATTCCAAAACAAGAAATCTAAAATAAAACTAATAAAATTTCACTCGGCGCTTGCAAGGCCTTTTAAGGTCAGTTACCATGTATTTTAAACAAATACCTTTCATTAAATACAACAGAAATAACACAAAATAGCGGTAATATAAACTTTAGATACACAGAATTTCAACAACAAAAAAACTAGGATATAAACAATAAATTGTCAGGATGAATACGCCTGTTTCCAAAATTTCCTGAATGGTCTTTACACGATAGATTACACAAGCAAGCGTTTGCATCCTCCCACATAAACACAAAAAAAATTAAAAACACACCACTTTATTATTGTCACCAAAAATAAAAAAATAAACGTTGCCCTACATAACACCAACAACAAAGAGATGTTCTTCCTCCTCTGAACCACGATAATCGGTCGGACAACAGATCCACCAGGTACTGAATTATTCGACAGTTGGCTACTACGGTGTGCTTTGTGAAATTTCACAAACGGTAAATCTTATTCATATTTACTCGAACTTAATTTACGACAGTTACTTCAGGAAATACTACATTAACTAATTCACAACTATTTACAAACCGTTACTTGATTAATTTTACTTATTCAAACTTATTTACGATATTTACAAAGTTCTTGACGAATATTATGGTTACAGTTAAACTAAAAGCTTTCATTATTTACAGCGATAATTGTTTGTTACGCGCTTGCCATTTACACGAAGCCGTCAAATAACACTTGAACTATTTACTTTTGATCCGCCCACCAGATGCTATGAACTCCAAAGGAGTTAGGGCCAGCACCATTCGACACTGAACCCAAATTCCATGGACGGGAATATGTCGCGATACGATACCGATACGATAAATACTCCAGGAGGCGAGAAGACACAGAATAATCCTGCAATTAAGGGTAACGAAATCAAATTTCCACGATAGCTTCACTTAACATCCAGGTAGGCGTAAATATTTCACTACCTCTACACACCAACTAACGTGTATGCGACAAAGCGGAAACGAGCCTAGGCCGTTACGGCATCATTACAATACTGTGGACATGCATTCAAAAATTCTTCAGTTACACCATATTTGATTTTAAAAGGACAACCAATCATACTCTCATTGCATTCCAAATTATAAACGCGGTAGAAACGATAGGCCCCCTTCCACAAATGGTCGAGAAAAATCACGTGATATATTTCGCTTTCACACAGAAATTGCATAGGAAGCTTTCCAAATAAGCAACGCTTATCCACCCTGCAGTACATAATATGCGCTTAAAATTTAATGAGCTCATATTGTAATCCAGTTAAATCTTGCCTTCTCCTATAATGATGGTAGGTAGGCTAGTGCATTGATGCTTAGGTATTTGTGTTTGAAGGTTTGCATGGTTTTGTGTTTACTTGTTTGCGGTTTCCTGTTTCTTGTTGCGTGTAAGCTAATTTTTTCATTTGCCTGATTCTAGGTTTCGTTGGCTAACGTTTCCGGTGTGCTTGTTTATACTCTCATATATTTGCTTGGTTTCGTATGTGTTTTAGACTAGTTTAGGTTCTTGAGTGATTACAAGGATGATTATTGTGCAATTTGCTTATTTCTGTGTATGGTTGTTTGTGTGTATGGTTGTTTTGTGTATGCGTGTGCGTGTTCGTGTGCGTGTGCGTATGCGTGTGCGTGAGCGTGTGCGTGCGCGTGTGCGTGTGTTACCGTATGTGTTGGTTATTTTCGCTAGTTTTCTTGTTCGGAGTGTTTGTATATGGTGAGTCAAGGATAAAGTTTCAAGTTTCGCAGGTTTTAACGTATATTTGAAATAGCCTGTAACATTTAATTAATATTTCTTCTTCACAACATAGGCTGAAGTTTGGTATTTGATTGGTATAAATATAAAAGTTTTCCTAACAAAACATAAAATGGTGTATAATAATAAAGTTATATCTAATCCAAAAATCGAATAATATACAGGGTGTTCTATGAAAGAATACTAACTTTCTTCCCCTTCGTTCTTCGAACACTCTGTATAGTCAGGAATAATTTTAAAATGTGCACACTTACTGGCCTTATAATATGATAAATACATTTTATTGGCAAAGTTTACCCATAAAGCACCAGTTTACTTAACGCTATCGTTTACTCACCCGATACATTTCAGGCCGTGTTTTAAGTGTTTGGATGTAAGCATGTTTGTGATGTTGGTGTTTTTGTGTATTTGCATGACACTTTGTCTGTGATTTAAGGAGGAATTTTTCAATCTACTATATTATGTTGCAGGATATGCGACATGTGGTTCCTGTGTGTTTAAATTACTGGTTGTGTTATTCATGATTAGTTATTGGCTCCTAGGCAGAGTGACTATGAAGTCCTGAACATTTAAGTAATACCATAACACAAAACATTAAAGAGTATTTTAGATAACGTACAACTGTCCCACGAATAATCAAATAGTTCCACTGAAATCAATAGGTTCAATACAATAGCTACAAAATTTCCACTTATGCAAACAGGCAGAAGATCGATGTTATGTAATTAGTTATCATAAACTCATTATCTTGAGCGTAGGCAAAAGGTGTAAGTTCAGCAAGAATCGTAGAACTTATTTTTCGAAGTAATTAGAATGACAATGTTATATATATATATATATATATATATATATATATATATATATATAGATATAAGTTGGTGAGTGTTACCATTTTTACATTGCACTGCAGAACAATGGGCTCCTGATTTACTATCAAAATTTTATCATTTGAAAATGTTACCTTCTTTTCTTTCACATACAAGTTCCATTAACCACAGGGATTCATTTTTACAATTCCGAAAACTAAATCATCTTTTATTTCCTACAAGAACTTGTATTGTTTCTTAGAGATAAACTACTGCAGTAGAAGAGAGCCCGCTCAGGACAAACTGGGGAGGGGCTGAGTGGGTGCGGTCGGCTTCTTTTCGGTGGACTTTTTCAACCCCTGGACATTAAGAGCCCTTTTGGCGTCTAACACCCTGGTTAGGGGTGGTGGATGCTCCTAGGGTGTGGTCTAGCTGCCATTTTGGCTGTGTTAGGGAGGAGTTAAGACTAGATAAGGCCCTCATGGCCTCATTCACGCGGCTAAGACTAGGCCACACGCATACTTTTACCTGATTGTACGTGTAGTCGGCCATTTTGTCAGTTATCTTGTCAGCCATCTTATAGCTCCTATTGTCGGCCATCTTGTCGATTAAGGACCTTTTGGCATAGGTCTTCGGAATTAATTTGTGGGCCTTCGCCCATTGTCGTGACCTACTTGGCGGGCAATTTGAATTTGTGTTTTAATAAGGGGCCCTAATGCTAACTTGTAAGACAGGTATAGGGCTTGGCAACTTGCTCTCGGGGATTCGCCCCCTTGTCCTGGCGCCTTGGCGTAAAATTTGAGTTTATATTCTAGTAAGAGGACCCTAATGCTAAATTGTAAGACAGGTATAGGGCTTTGCAACTTGCTCTCGGGGATTCGCCCCCTTGTCCTGGCGCCTTGCGTAAAATTTGAGTTTATATTCTAGTAAGGGAACCCTAATTCTAAATTGTAAGACAGGTATAGGGCTTCGCAACTTGCTCTAGGGCCTTCGCCCCTTTGTCGTGGCCCCTTGGCGGAGTATTTGAAATGGAATTTAAGTTTCTGAATTATGCTTGCTTATGGCGGTAAATATGAATTTGTATTCTAATAAAGGGCCCTAATGCTAACTTGTAAGACAAGTATGGGTTTTTAAAGCTTGCTCTCGGATTTTCGCCCCCTTGTCGTTGCCCCATTGCCCCAATATACACGTGTATTATCAAAATTGGAAATAAAGTCAGCTTGTTTATTTGTCCCCAGGCAATTGCCCATTTTCAAAACGAAATATTGCGTTCAAGCTTGTTCATAAATCTAGGGCCCATTTGCCAGAGGTATTTCCCATAAGACAACGCTTGCCCGCCATAGCCAAGCAGAATGCAGAGACTTAAATACAAATTCAAATTTTACGCCAATCTGTTGATTTTAACCCTTACTAATTTACTTTGTGGTACAATTGGCGTGTGTGTAGCGTTAGAAACACTGCTTTGTATGATTTTTTTGCTAGGTATTTTAGCATTGAAGGTTGATTTTTACAGATTGTAATATAATACAAGTCAGTATTTTGCAAGCTGTAACTTAAATCAAACCTTTATTTTTTAATGAGAGTTGGTTTTGTAGGATGTAACTTAATTCAAGGTGGTATTTTTGAAAGCGAAACTGGTTTTGTAAGATGTAAGTTATAATTTGATTGAGCTTGATTTGCGAATGATCGACTGTTTTCCCACGATGGTGTCCTCACGTTCAGGGAAAGCATCAGTTCTGAGTGTCGATTAGCCTTATCTACAAAGTAAGCGCGGTCACTCATAGGAGTTAAGTGTATACAGTGGGAGAATCGTTACCTGAAGGTTATGAATAATTGTTAGCACGACTTCTTGATTTGATTGAGATTAATCTGATTGATTTGTTTAATTGAGCCTGATCCGTTTGAAATGGAAGTTTAATTTCAAGCTTGGTTATATTTGTTATTTTATAGGCGTATTTTTAGCAATGTATTCTCGCAAAATTTTGGGTTAGATCAATATACGTACAATGTTATGTTAGATTAATAAACGCACGGTTTAGGTTAGGTCAATGTTGGCGCGCGAACAGGTTCCGGAGACCTATACCAAAAGATCCTTAATCGACAAGATGGCTGACAAAATTGCCAACACGATGGCTGACAAGATGGCCGACAAAATTGCCGATTACACGTACAACCAATCAGGTAAAGGTATAGGTGTTGCCTAGTCTTAGCCCCGGCTTAATGAAACCATGAGGGCCTTATCTAGTTTTAACCCCTCCTTAACACAGCCAAAATGGCTGTTAGACCACACCATAGGAGCAACCAACGCCCTAACCAAGGGTTAGACCGCCAAATAGGCTCTTAATATGGGCAAAAGGACCTTAATTAGAGGCTAAACTCCGCCCAGAGGTTGAAAAGGGTCCCCGAAAACAGGCCGATATCACCCACTCAACCCCACCTCATTTTGTCCTGTGCGGGTTGGACGGGGATTCCACCCACTCCATTTTGTCCTGTTTCAATTCACCTGCTCATTTTTGTTTAAATACATATAGGGAAGGTTGAATGTTTGACTTCATAATCGTTAGAAATTGTACCAATGTTAAACACTTTCATTAAATTGTGGTCGGCCATTCACATAAAAATCTATAATTAAGGTCTCGTCTCAACTCAACTTCCCCATTTTATACCGTCATCATCCAATTTTCAAGTTAAAGTTTGCGTTTGCATGCTTCAAAGGACGGAACAGGATTGCCCGTACATTGATTTATTGGTTTCCTATTTAAGCCTGTTTGTGTGTAATTCATTATTCCGCAACATTAACGTCATTTCATATAAATTGATTAACACGATTTTGTATAACGATCCATCCGATAGCTATTAAAGATTTAACAACAAAACTGAATCAGTCAAATTTATACTTCATTTTGTTATAAAATTGTTGTAATAGTTACCTTACACTTTTTTTCTTTTACTATCAACAGTAAAAATTTTATGCATTTTTTTTTTACTTATAGTATTCCCGAACAGACTAAGATTTTCCTAACGTGCTAAAGCACTCAGGAACACTGCGAGGCTTTAGGAGTATTGTTTGGCTGCCAAGAAATGTTTATGAATATCTAGCTTAAATTGACTTAAGTCAAAGTTTGGAGGAAAACAGGAAAAGGGTAGTGCGTTCCACAATTTGGTCGCCATGTGGAAAAACCCTCGTTTAGTGTGACACGATGCAATTTTGAATGCGTAATTATGGTGTGAATGGGCAAAGCGAGTGTTCCTAGCGGAGATGGCCTGCAAAGGTATTAAGGAGTGTATTTCGGAGGCACACTTGCCATGGTAATAGCGATAGAACAAGGAAAGAACCGATACTATTCGTCTTTGCTCAAGAGGCTGTAAGTTAGAAGTCAGAGACGGGTAATTTATAAGCCTGATAGCTCTTTTTTGGATGCGGTTTGCCATATGAAGGGCGTATTGTGGAGCACTGACCGAGAGGTGGGAATTTGATTCCAGATGAGCCGAATTTTAGCCTTATACAGTAAAAGGAGTTGTTGCGATGAGAAGTACTGTTTAGATCTGTACAGAAATTCCAGTTTACGGGCAGCTGTTTTGCTGGCTGACAAAATGTGGTCAACCCATGAAAGGTTCGATGATACGGACATCCCTACCATAGTAATAGAGTTTGAAAATTTGAGTTCTAAGCCATTAATATTTACACCAGGAATTGATCGGTCTTTCTTGGCGGACACAAGGCAAGACTTCGTTTTGTCGGCGTTGAACGTGAATAGATGATTCCTTCCCCATTCAAGGACACGTTCTAAGTCACTGTTGATTGAGGCTGCCATTTTTACCTTAACGTCCTGTCTAGACTTATTGTTGTGGGAAAACTGAGAAGAACTACAATATAGACTGATACGGACATCCCTACCATAGTAATAGAGTTTGAAAATTTGAGTTCTAAGCCATTAATATTTACACCAGGAATTGATCGGTCTTTCTTGGCGGACACAAGGCAAGACTTCGTTTTGTCGGCGTTGAACGTGAATAGATGATTCCTTCCCCATTCAAGGACACGTTCTAAGTCACTGTTGATTGAGGCTGCCATTTTTACCTTAACGTCCTGTCTAGACTTATTGTTGTGGGAAAACTGAGAAGAACTACAATATAGAGTGCTGTCATCCGCAAAGCAATGGATTGGGTTAGTTGTTGAGGAAATGAGTGAATTGGATAAGCCGAAGGAAGTGAGCTTGGCAAGTAGGCACTTGTGCCAAATCTGGTCAAAAGCTTTTGAAATATCTAAAGCTACTACGACTGTTTTACCGGACCTCTTAAATGTGTTATTCCAAAGTTGGGTGACATATGAAAGATGACCCGTTGAACGACTCTGTCTGAACCCATACTGGTGGTCGTTTAAGAGTTTATTGGACTCGAAGAACAAAAGTAGTTGGTGGCTTTCTTCATGACTTTCGACAAAATGGAAGTGATAGCTATTGGTCGACAGTTTGAGGGATCGGTTCTGTCGCCCTTTTTAGGAATAGGCTGGACATTTGCCAACTTCTACGATGAGGGAAACTCTTCAGATGACACGGAGATCGAAAAGAGTTTCGACAATAGAGGTACTAGCTCGGGGTAGCATTTTTACGACGATAGCTAGAATACCGTCAGGGCCAGTAGCCTTGTTTGGGTCAAGTTCATTGATAATTGATTCTAGGAGCTTGTAACGAAAGTGGATTGGTTTAATAGCGTATGGGGTAGATTTGGGCGACGGCACAGTTTTACCAGAATCATTGACGTGAATTTGATGCAAAGTAATAGACAAATGGGTTGGCTTTTTCATCAAAATCATCCACTACAGCTCCGTCGCGAGACGTCATGGGAGGAAAGGAAGATGTACTAAGGTTTTTACTGATTACTTTAGCCAATGACCAAAATTTACGACCACCCAAAGGATATGAGACTAATTCTTAGGGTTTATGCTTTTGCGATAATGCATCAGTACAAGACCTATTAAACCAGGGTTGGGAAAGGACATGATCTACATGATTATGTTTTTTGGTAATGCATAACTTCATACCCATCAAGATAACTTCAGTTATTGAAAGAGCAATTTTTGAAGAGGAGGACCATTTAAAGCAATACTCACGCCAGGGGAATGTTGCAGAAAAATCTCGCAGTTCGCTACAGTTAGATCATTTAAAACACCACATAGTTTTATCTGTTTTTCGAGTAAAAGTGAGATTGAATACAGAGGAAGGTATTTCGATTAGGCAGTGGTCTGATTGACCAAGCAGGGAAAGGACTCTTGTTTTACAGACAAATGGGTTAGTTGTAAGGAATAGGTCCAGGAGATGTGAAGTATGGTTAGGGTTGTCAGGGATTCCGGTGGGTTCGGAAATGATTTGTGAGATCACAGGATACAGCAAATGCTTCTGTACTATGACCGGGATTAGTAGTAGATGAAAAAGGGAGCCAATTGGAATTATGGCCATCAAAATCTCCCAAAATTGAAATATCGCAAGATGAAAACTGTGATAAGGGTAGTCTATTTTCAGACTAAGGTGACCAAAAGATCTTGGAAGTTGCTATCATTGGGAGATCTATACGATCAACACAAAGAAAGTTTGAACCAAATCGCGTCCAATTTATTGTTTTCCAAAGTGGGCATCCTCTTACAACCTACGTTGTCCTTGGTATACGCATATACCCCGCCTTTAAGGCGAAAGTTAGACTGGAAGTTGTATCCGAGAATTACAGGTCAGGCGAATCAGTGCTTCCAGGGGAGACTTGTGTCAAGGTGTTGGTGAACAGCATTTAGATTCGACCTGATACCACGTGTGTTCTAGTAATGAATCCGGATGTTGGTACTTTTGGTGACTGAGGTCGCTTGTGTCCAGCCCTCCCGGGCATCCGAATGGGGTAGAATTTTCTTCCTGGCAGATCTTGTTCTTCTTAGTCTTGATTTTGGTATGGACGAATATTTGCCCCCAGAATCCTTGGGACCGATCGACGAATCGAGGTGAGAGTGTGGGCGTCTCGCCCTTCTCACCTGGGGCATAGCATCTATTTTAGAACTCGTCATTTTAAGGGTTTAGCCGTTAAAACGCCACGTTTGGCAAGTGCGTGTTGGCGAGTACATAATGAATAAATGAAAAAGTGACAGGCAGCCCTTACCGAGCTCAGAAAATTGGAGCACCAATATTAAAGAGCCCTTGGTAAAGGTAGTGGTATTGCACCGAGCGACATGGGGTATACATACCTTCCACCTATGAAGTTGTAGAATATTAGAGCTGAAAATGAAGCATTAATTAGTTTACGTAGCATCTTAAAAGAAAAAAAATCTTTTTTGTACGATTGCTGAATAAAGTAATTGTACTTAAAACAAAGCAGGATATTATTAACCTAATCTAATTAAAAGGATCGTGCATAAGTTATCTAGTACCCCAATCTGCTTATGGTTAGTTTCATGTGTTGACAGCATTAAGATTGAAGTACGTTGTTTACTTTGGTTTATTATAATTGTTGAACCTTCAGGCTATTCACGACTAGTTCCAAAGCTATTGTTTTACATATGCACACCTCTAAAATGCACCTTTTTATCACCTCAAACTTACATAATCGTGAATGTTTAAAAGAGAGCGAATTACATTACATTCTCTTAATTACTAATAATACCTACCTGCGTAACTTCAAAGCGTTTTTGTTTAACGTTTTGGTGTTTCGGTCGATATGGATTTATTTATAGATTATCACATGAATTTTGACGAGGTATAGTAGGTATAATAACAATACCACTGAGCATTCATAAAAGATAATGAATTGTAACTAGTGAAACAAAGAGACTACCGAAATTTATTGTTACCAATTAAAATGTTTTGCAAACGCAATCCACGAAAAGTGACTAGGACCATGCATGAACTGATACTAAAGGATGATACGCCAGGACTTTTTTGAATAATTGTGGTCCTAAACAGGCTAAGTTTACTCGGAACACTTAGGAGGATGGATGAATTGCTAATTCAATATAATAAGGGGGAGCAAAACAGGATCTGAGGAGATCATTCCAGAGTTTAAAAACCGTGCAGAACAATACTGGTGATGTGAATTAGCCAACCGAGTATTCCTTCCAAAGGTAGCCCGAGATGGTATCAAAGAATGTAATTCAGAAGCGCAATAGCCATTGTAATACCGATAATAACGACAAGGAAATAACTGAAACGATTTTTGTTGGACTCACGAGACTGTAAGTTAACAGTTCAGGACGGGTCATTTCGAAGGCCAATTGAGCATTTTTAGATACGATCATCGATATCGAGAGCATGCCCAGAGGAGAGAATTATTTTCTAGATGAGGTCGAATTTGGGCCTTATACAGCAGAAAGAGTTGTCGGGAAGTGAAGTACTGTTAAATCTGTGCAAAAATCCTATTTTATGAGCACATCCTATAGTAGCTGACAGAAGATGGTCAACCCGGATTTTTGGAAGTAGGTTGAACATGTACTAACTTCCATGACAGAAATTCCCCAGAAGACATAGGGATCGAATAGAGCTTAAATATGGCTGCTACTAGGTCAGGGGAACATTTCCTTAAGACAATAGCTGGGATACCGTCTGGGTCAACCGCCTTATTGAGATCAATCCTACTGACGATCGATTCTAGGAGCTTGCACCGAAAATGAATTTGTTTCATAGTGTATATCGAAGAGGTGGCTAAAACACGTGTTTTCCAGAATCAGTAAGACACAAGTTTAATTCAAAAAATCCACAAGAGAATTGGTTTTGTCTACAGAATCAGCTACTACAGACCCGTCAAATTTACGTCATGTGGTGAAATGATGATGTACTAAAGTTTTACTGATGGTTTTAGCTAAAGCCCAAAACTTACGAGTGAGTTACCAAATGAGATATAACTAGTTCATTGCATTTTCGTTGTTCCAACAACTGCTTAGCTTTAGTGATCACACTTTTGCTGTTATTTCTAGCACGACTCTCGACCGTTTTATTAGATTGAATAAGAATTGGGAACGAGAATAACCTACACGATCTTGGGAATGTTTAACTTTATACCCATGAGGATGACTTTAGATACTAAAAGAACAATGTCCGAAGATGAGGACAACTTAAAGTAATATTCACGTCATGGAGATGTTGCAAAGAAATCTCGTAAAACACCCCATTAGCTAACTTAAAATACCACAAGATTCTCTCAGTGTTGCGAACAACCCCGGAATTAGAGACAGTAGAAATTATTTCCATTAGACAATGATTAGATTGACCTAGTGGTGAAAGAACTGAAGTTTTATAAACAAGTGGCTTTGATGTAAGAAAGAGATTTAGAAGATGTGGGGTATGGCATAGCAAATGTTTCTGCGGCATGACCAGCAGGATTAGTAGTAGATGCCAATTAGAGTTGTGAACATAAAAATCTCCCAAAATTGAGATATCGCAGGATGGAAACTGAGACAGAAGGTAGTCAACTTTCAAACTAAGGTAGTCGAAGAAGTCTGGAAAGTTACTGTCACTAGGAGACCTCTAAATGTAAAAGTAGAATTTCACAAAATTAGGACAAGAATGTTTAAACCAGATCACGTTCGATATTTTATGGAGGTATCTCCCCAACTGGCATGGGGTACACATGCCGTTCACATTAACTAAAATGATGTCAACTAGAGCAGAGCAGGCATACTACAGCAGCGCATGATACTGTGGACAGGCGTTTTAACAATAGGCCAAACGACCTTGGGATTGGAGGAATTTTTATAGAGGGTACCTTCCTCTCAGTCCAAGCGATTAAGCCAAAGCCACCGTCCGCTACCGGTGCGACGTTTCTTAGCCAAGTACAGTTAGTGGCTGCGGCACTAGGAGACAGCTAGCGCTTAGTTGCCTCCAGCTAGGACGTTTAGGATTTGCCATGTCCATGAAGGCTTTTGGCGGCGCACGTCCTGGTACAAGTGGAAATAAAGAGAAGTGGTGTCTCAGATTTCTCTGGGATCCGTAAGAGATCAAGGGTTGGAGCGAGAGTGCTCCGACAGGAAACAGTGAGGGAAGCCACTCAAGACTAGATTAAAAAGGTGAACTTGCAGCAAGGGGGACGCAGGGTTGCCATCCATGTCCTTACTAGTTGCGAGGCCCCACGTGGATACTATTACACTACGTCCAAGAATTTCAGGGAGTAATAAATCATGTTATTAGTAAAATAGTGTCGTTTTTTTGCATGGAAACAGCAAACAGAAACCAGAAGCAAACCATGCTAGTTTAAACGAAGATACTGTAACTCTTTCTCTTGCAAAATATTGTGTTAAATAAGGACGGTTCAGAGAAACGGCAAATAGACGACCCTTTAAAATTCGACTTAACCCTGAATAATCAGACAACTCATAGACGTGCTGTTGAGATTTCAGTGCATTAAAAATCGTAGATTAATTACCAACCAATTGAAAGACGTGAAAGTATTAAACATCTATGTTAGATGTGGCTATTTCAAAATTCTGGAGGTTTGATTAATATAAACTAATTATAAATGCAGTTTACGTTAATTTTTTTACATTTAATATTGTCATAAAAGTAGTTTTGGAAACAAACGCGATATGTAACTAACAATCAGTCTTTATTATCCTCATCCGATTCGGAAGAGCTGTCATCTTGTCCTACGGATATTATAACGGGTTCTACAGTTCCTTCCATTATCCATTATCACATGAACTTCCCACACACGCTGTTCCCCTTTAATTACATGAGCAAGACACTTTTTCCATTGTTCTACGTTCGACTTGCCTAGGATGGTAACTTGCATTATCCAGAACAATTACAGATCCCTGTGGAATGTTTGCTATCATTAGCGCTACGGTGGGTTTATTCCAATTGACCAACCTTCCTGGATTGGTTTATAGTAACATTTTTATCTTACCAAATCCTTTTTACAGTATATCCTTCGTTCAACCAAGTCTCTTCGAGATAAAGGATTTCTCGTCCTTCGGCACGAAACTTCTCCATTATCAAAGGTATTTGCGTCTCCAAGAAACAATTTTGAGATCATCAATTAGCATTGATTTTCGATTCACTTTTTCCCACGAAAAGTTAAGTTCCTGTAATAGTGTCGACCGAGACAATAATTGTGATCCGTCAACATCTTTTTTTAGTACTGCTACTATTTTGTTGAGGGTAGGAATTTCTTTATTAAAGTAGAAGGAATAGATTTTTCCTGTTGAGCAAGCCAATTCTTTCAAAACACCATCTTTTTGTTCTAATCTGTATACTGTTGACTTCCCCACTCCCGTCACACTTGTCTATTGCACTATCTACACTATTTGTCTGATTCTGATACTTTAGGGCATTACGTACATTCAGAATGATAATTTTTTTTCTTTTCCAGAGAACGAATTAAGTTTCAAACGTTTTGCTGGTGAAAAATCGACAGATGCAATTTTCACCACCGTTTTCAACCAAAACTCGAGAATAACTGAGCATTTTAAAGTACTTGTTTTGAAATAACAAATGTGGTAATTGCATCCTAATGTATTCCCCATTATATGAGTCATATTTCTAAATTTAGATATAATTAGATAATAGTGTAATGAGTAGCTACGTTCTAAACTTATACAAATTTCTTGGAATTTTGGACGATCCTCGGTATCCTGTACAATATTGTATTGTCTGCTTCAGTAAAGATGACGTTTGTATTAATTCAATGTCAAACAAATTGTACGTAACTAACAAAGATAGAGCTGTTCCTTCGTTTGAAAAAGCTGGAACACTGGAACTGTGGCAGGATCTGTAACAAACGAAATACACCCACTTACCACACAAAATCAAAAAACACCGAACTCGTTTCGATAGCTACGCTATCATCATCAGCGGTAGACTTTCACCAGATTAGCAACGAAGCGTTACTGGCTGATGGTATATATGTTAGAAATTTTCTTTAGTCCGCCCTAGTCGACCGCCGAACGCGTTTCGATAACTACGCTATCATGTAGCTATCGAAACGCGTTCGGTGTTTTTTTAATTTTCTGAGGTACGTGGGTATATTTTGTTAGCTGTTCCTTCATTTCTTATTAAATGAAATGCTAAATTGATTTTCCTAAATTTAAAATACAATCATGATAATGACGTCACAAGCGGTTTCTCTCCTGAAACTTGAAACAGGTCAAATGCACCTTAGCAAATATTATTTACCTTAATAAAAAAAGTTGCAGGTTACTTAGCCAAATACTTAGATATTAAATAACTTAATTTTTTTCTTTTTTGTATGTATTAATAGGTCATAATTACAACTATATTTTTTTTACAGTATATTAAAAAACAAGTGTCATAAGACCAGTCCTGAAGCACGAATTCAAGTTTAAAAAACGAGCTTTTTAAAAAATGAGTGCTTCAAGGTCTTATGAAACACGTTATTAATGTTATTTTTTTGTAATTTGCCCTTTTTACGTTTTTAAAAAAAAATTTTTACTTTAGTTGATTTAGGGATTATTGTAGCGGTTGGTAATGTCAATTTTAAAAGTGAGAATTTGGTCTAGTCGCCTTTTGTTTTATCCAAAGTCTGTCACAAAACACGAAAATGTTTTTGGCACATTTTGTAAGGTCACATGCATGACATAATTCCGGAACAAGAGCTGCTAACCTAAAAATTTTCGTAAAATGTTCCGTGAATTAATGGTTATAATGACAGCAGAGATGATGACGTCGCGTTTCTTAATATGTCTATCAATGAATCAAAATGGAAGCAAATTACAGAATAATATTTTATACGAACGTAAGCAACTGAAAAGTCAATATAGTTTACAGACCTTATAGTATATGTCTTAATAAATACGCCACTGACCTGTCGCTGTCAAGATGACATATTACACTCAAATATTCTGGGATGTACTACAGTGACAAAGGGACAAACTATGTTAAATTGATTACATACCGTGAAGTTATGATGACATGTGTTAGTAATTGACGGTTCATTAATCTACAAAAAATTTTAATACCATTAAAAGTAAAATAGATGAAGATGCAAAGGGAACCCGCGTTATTCACGTAACATTGCACCCTAAAACTATTAAAAACTTCTTAAGCTTTGGCAGACAGTTGTAGATCACAGCCTTATATAAGGACTAATAATTATAAAATCGCAAAGGGGATTTTATACATCTAGAGTATAAAGGTATTAGCATTAAGATAACCTTCAAAGGTTTTACTGGGAAACACGTAGATGATATCAAAGGAATTCAGTCTGTGTTCATTTCACAGATTAAAATTACTCAAATCATTGGCCAAAGTCCGTAAATGAATAACTGAGCTAGAGAAATGAACATATAATTTGCAGTGTAGGCCGTGGTTAGACCAATGAGAAAGATTATAATCATCTACAATTTTAGAAAATATAACTACCACTAATTTACATCAAAATTTTCTATAACATTAAACCAGTTGGAGCAACGACACATTTCTTTAGCAAATTTTTTTTTATTATTATTTAGTTGCATAAAGACAAGAGCAGCAATTGCGAATACTTAAACTTTGGTACATGTTCATTTCCCTCCTGATATCTTTTGACGGATCTGTAGTTGCTGTTTCTGTAGACAAAGTCGATGTTTTTGTGGATTTATTTGCATCAAACTCGTGTTTCAATGACTCTGGAAAATATGTGCCCCATGTCAACTCTTCTTCATACGCTATGAAACCAATTCATTATCGGTACAAGCTCATAAAATCCATTACCAGTAGGCTTGATCTCAATAAGGCGACAGGGCTAGACGGTATCCCAGCTATTGTCTTAAAGAAATGTTCCCCCAAACTTGCACCAGTTCTATTTACGCTCTATTCGATCTCTATGTGTTGTGGGCAATTTATTTCATAATGGAAGTTAGCAAATGTTCAATCTACTCCCAAAAAAAGGAGATAAGACTGATCTTGAACTACTGACCAATTTTCATCAGTTCCATTTTGTCTAAAACCACGGAAAAAAACCATTAATCAGCAACCGCTCTCTTCTCTTGAAACTAACAAACGTCTTAGTAACCACCAATACAGGTTCAGGCAGAGTAGATCGACAGGTGATTTTCTTTCATATGTGACCCATGTTTGGAACAATACAATAGAATAATCCGGTGAAACAGTTTTAGTCGCTTTAGATGTTGAGCAAGTTTGGCATAAGTGTTTGCTTGCCAAACTCACCTCGTTTGGGTTAAATGATACGTTCGTCAAGTCGGTTTCTAGTTTGCTTGATAAAAGACGAATACGTGTCGCAGTTGATGGCTTTTTTCAAACAAGTTAGCATTAACACGGGCGTGCCACAGGGATCAGTTATACCGCCCACACTTTTTCTGCTATACATAAATGGTACTTATTTCTTCAACAACTAACCCGATCTATCGCTTTGCTGACGACAGCACTCTTCATTGTAGTTCATCTCAGTCTATTCATAATGATAATACACCTTCTATTTCAAATCAAGGCATTAAAGCTGAAATGACAATTTCATTCAACAAAGACGTTCAACATATTGTCGAATAGGGAAGCAATAACCAGAGTTCAATTTAATGCTAATAAAACGCAGTGTTTCCTTGTGTGCGCCTAAAAATATTGATCATTCCCTGTTGCAAGTATAATTTGCTCAGATTTTCAGACTCTATTACTATGCTAGAAATGACTATCTTCAAATCTATCATGGATTGATCATCTGCCAGCTCCCAAAACAGCTGCTCGTAAAATAGGATTTTTGTGCAGATCTAAGGAGTACTTTACCTCCCGACAACCCTTTCTGCTGTATAAGGCCCAAATCCTTCCGTATCCAGAATATAATTCCCACCTCTGAGTTGGTGCTCCCCAATACGCTCTACATATCGTTGATCGTACACAAAAAAGAGCGATTAGGCTTATAAATGACCCGTCCTTGAGTTCTGACATGCAGTCCCTTGAGCATAAAAGAACTGTTTCAGTTCTTTCTTTATATTATCGGCATTACAATAGCTATTGCACTGCTAAACTACATTCCCTGATACCATCTCGGGCCACCTTTGCTAGGAATACGCGGTTCGCTCATTCACATCATCAGTATGCAGCAGAAATCTCTACTTGTACCAAACGGGCGCAATCCACACTCTTCTACACGGCTTCTAAACTCTGGAATGATCTCCCTGGTTCCTGTTTTCCCCTCACTTATAATGAACGTAATACTTTAAGATTTCCTTACGTTTGGCATTTTTATTACGAAATGAACCATCCACGTTAGTAAATGTCTGACTAGTGGCATGAACATCATTTAGATAAGATGGATAATTTTTATTTGTGACATAATCTTACGTAATTGATCTTGTTAATTTCTTTTCCACATCTATATTTACCCTTTTGACGTAATAGGATCATTGTTAATCGATAATGCTAGGTAAAGTCTTCATATTTGTCCTATCCACCTAATCAGGAAACTCCATTAGTGATCTTAAATACTCCTTATCATGCCAAATATTCGTCCAGAATTCCTGTACGTACCTTAAGATACTACTTATTTTGGCTACTTGTTATCAGCAAACGATGTGGAGTATGGTCTACATAGTAATGGAAACTGTTAGATAATCATAGTACAAGTTCTCCTTATATTAACCATGGTCATCAGATAAATTATCTTAGAAGTGGAAAATACAAGCTGATTTCGTATCCACTGGCAAATTCCTGTACGATACTCAAGTTTAAGATACTAGTCATTATTATTGGCTTATCCTTGTTATCAGCAAACGATGTGGAGTATGGTCTACATAGTAATGGAAACTGTGTGTATTTACAGTCCCGTTTTTAATTAACTCAAATGGCTTATCAGAATAACATTAGTCTTCAACGTGGAAAATGCTTACAAAGCTGATATAAATGTATCTCACTGGCAAAACGATTTTCTCTCGATCTACAAGAATGGAAAATTAAAAGTCATGAAATAATTATTTCATTATCCACTGTATATAACAAATGACTATTTAGTTTACCGTACTGGAATACAATTGCATAATCCTATATTTAGTGGAATTAAGATCTGCATTAATTCTCAATGTATCTTATCAAATAAGATTATGCAATCGTGCAGTTGATATGTCCATGAGTACAAAGTATTAATTATAAAGTTGTTTAATCTCTGTAGTAACCAACAATTTCGTTTCCATATTTCATTTAAAATGAGATATGAAATTAAGTAAGCATAATAACAATTTTTACATTTCAATACTCTAATACAGTTCATTAAACAAATACAACCATTAGTAAATACCGATAACAATGGAATACATGTTCAAGTTAACTTCCTAGGGAGTTAATAGTCAGTTATAGATGCTAACTGAAAAACTCTGCAAAGCTGTATTTTAGTACAAATATTCGATAATGTCAGTTGATATGTCCATGGTAACAATGTCTACTTAATTTTTAAACGTTTGTTTAATTTTAGTAACCAACAAAATTTCGTTTTCATATTTCATTTAAAATGAGATATGAAATAAAGTAACCATAATAACAATTTTTTCAGAACAATTATGCAATCTCTTTTATAATAAGTTCATTGCGCAAATAGGCAACATTGTAAAAACGAAAACAATAATACATGTCAAGCAAACGTTTAACACTTCCTGTCAGATAGAGGTTAATAGTCATCTAGATGCTAACTGAAAAAATTGCAAAGCTGCCTGTTTTTAGAAAAATATCGATAATAGTGTTTATTCATTTTCAACCATATTTATTTAATTTTTACGCTTATTTCGCTTTATATTAAGAAAATTTACAAAGAAAAGGTATGTAAAATTCAATTTTCTTTAATAAAGAATATATCTAGCCATTTTCTTACAAAATCGATAATTATTCAGATAGAAAACTACTCGTTAATTGCTAAATAACTCAACGTTAGAATGATTAGTGCTTTCCTCATTAATGATCTCTTTATATTATATTAAAATACCAACTTTAGTTATCGTAGTTAGACATTCATAAATATATTTATGCTTTATCACTTCAAATATAAACGTTCTGCTTTATGGAAATACTAAATCAAAATTGAGTATTTTGTTACTAATGTTCTGGTTTACTTTCCAAATTTTTACTGATCTGGCCAATATAAGATGTCAGATCGATCCTTACTCTCCGTAATAAAATAAGGTAAAGGTTCCTTTCAATTAAAAAAAATATGTAACCATTCAAGTCAATATAACGAATAAGCAACGAAATAATTTAAACACTTTGTACATATATTGTAGATAAATATTTACACAACCGTGGTCGAAACCACCAAATAGCCCTAATTAAAAAATAAATCTATAACTAATATTCATATACAACAATATTATTACATTCGAATACCTTTTTGTTTTAATAAATAAATAATCCTACAAAGAAAAGGAAAATTATCTTAAAAGTGATCTCTCGTATTCGTCAATAAAGATTATAGCCATTTCTTACAAATAGATATTGATTCGTAGATCTAACTTTATTTGCTAACGTTCAAATTGGCAGCACTTTACTCAACGCTATTCTGAGGCAATGACAGTTCTTATTGTCTTCAGGTCCCTTATGTTTCTTTATATTTAGCATAAAATCGTATTTATGTATAGATGTTAGCTCTTCATACATTCATTTAACAAATGTTTTGCTTTTCGATATCAATATTTTACTTTTTAATACTCAATTTTATTAAATACTGAATCAAATCCACCATTAGTATTTTTTACTAATGTTCGGTTTAACTTTCAAGTCTTTTACTTCGCAATTATAAAACTTGTAATGTCATCCTGTACTAAACACTTAATAAAATAATGGTTTAAGTTCTTTAATTTAAACAATTTAATTTATTGAAGAAAATATAAAATAGTTCTAACAATAGTTATTTATGAATGTCACTTTATCAATCATATATTGTAGTCGTAATATTACTACACATTACCGATTTTCATGAAACCACTACAAATAAGCCCTTATTAAAAAACCCCAACGTTAAAAAATTTCTTCAAAATATCTTACGCTCAATACCGGTTTTAACGTTAATAAATAATCCTCACAACATAGATGCGTAAAATTAATCTTAAAAGGTGATCGGCACGATTCGCAAAAGCTAACGCAATCTACAATAGAGGCATTTGACACGGAAGAACCTTTATTTGCATAACGGCCTCAAATATGCCACGCACTTGGGACGCACACGCAACAGCGATTCCTTTGAGCACCCGCAAACATCTCATTCATCTCACGGTCCCAAATTGACTAATTAAGTAAAGCATGAGAGGATTATACGTTGTACATTTAAATTTATTAGATAATGGTATATCTTCACCATAACTTGTTCTAACAGAATAATGCATTTGTGTCTTTCCCCATTTGATATCGAATCATTTTGAAATTTCTATGAAAGAGTTAATTTAAATCGATATTTAACCTAGAAATTTAATTATACTTGTCAAGAATCAATTCTCAAGTCCACCTATAACTCATTACTATTTTTTACTAATATGGTATTTAAACGTTTGCTCTATTAAAGCACTAAATACTTTGATAATGTAGGTGTACTAAAATGTTTTAAAAAATTACTTAAATTTTAATTAAGTTTAGAAACATACTGTACAAGCTTTAAATTATTGAATGAAAGATAAACAAGAAAGAAAAACTATTCTTCTATGCTCAAGAGATACAATTATGGTCTTATATTTTTATTTTGCCATTTCTACTTATTACATACCCACTAAGGTATTGTTTCAGATACAATTACATTTCATACAAAACGGAGAAAATAAGTTTAAAACTTGAGACGAGCTCATTTACAGCAAAATGATCGTTCTTTCTAGATACTCCGATCAAATGATATTGTCCTAAATACTCACTCTGGTTGCGTCAAATACTTTATCAGCTATCAAGCCAGACTACTGAACAGAAACAGCAAATCAGTTTCAAAGAACCACGCAACAATACAGCACACGCACAGTAACAAATTCATTATTTTCGAAATCGTTAATTTGTGGTCAAAATCCTGCGACACGTCGATTTTTCCGGACTTTTTGCTGTGCCGCATATGTAGATGGCGCCGTGCACTTTCCTGATATGACGTCAAAGTTCATATTTTTAAATGGTAACCCTGTATGTTCTTCGCGGAAATTGATACAACTCTTTCTCCTGAGTTGAAAAATGCCCTATTTATTGGGATTATTTGAAACAGTATGCGCGATATTAATTATTAAATGTGGCATAATTCGAATAGTGATGCGGTGTTGGTGTTGTCAATGTTTGCGTTAAATTAAGAACCTGGGCACCCAACAGTGCACAAAATTTATTAAAATAAACATAAACTGAACGAAAACAAACATAAAATAAGACTTGAAATGAGGTTTGTCTTCCGGCGACAAAAATAGGTACTTCAAGTCTATCTATAACGATACATAAATATGCGGTTTCGGTCGTTTGAGATTAAAAAATAAACTCCATATCGAGTTACCTAGTTGCTTGTTGTTTTGACAAAAAGCCAACATTTAAAACACGCCAGTTTCGTTCTTGACTAACACCGCACCACTTTTCGAATTAGGCCACATTTAATAATTAATAATTTAATAATTAACTCAGGAGAAAGATTTCCGATTTCCGCGAAGAACATACAGGGTTGCCATTTAAAAAATATTAACTTTGACGTCATATCCGAAAAGTGCGTAGCGCGATCTACATCTGCGACACAGCATAAAGTCCGGAATCAAAATAAGAAATCGACGTGTCCCAGGATTTTGACCACAAATTAACGAATTCGAAAATAAAATAATTTATCCGTTACTTTCTGAGCGCACTGTATATGGCTAGATGGTTACGGAAATATATAGTGGAGCTGCAGCAGCTGAAAAACTGGAGGGAAAACAAAGGGACCATTTCTGTGGATACTTTATTAAAGAAGCCAACTTACCGCCTTTGAATTGGACATTGGGACGAATCGTCGAACTACACGCAGGCGAATATGGAGTCACCTGCGTACACATAAAGGCCTGATCAAGAGCCAATAATTTTATTTTGTTACTGTTACACAATTATGCTATAGAAATATGTAACTTATATTCTTGTTAAAAGCCTGCTTTTTTAAGGCGGACGGCCTGCTCAATTTTATAAATTGGGGTTTAGCGTGGTAATATACGCGCGAGGGAAGTGTTCTTGCAGAGGAGATAAAAAGTGTGGCACAGCTGCATAAGGGTGTACAACTATCTTATATTTTCGTTCAGCGTCTAGCAAAAGTGAATCAGAAACGTTTTGAATTCAATTTCTTTTTCTGTCTACTTAAATAAAGCTCTTAGGTTCCATCAAAACACTAATTGGCAACCCAGTATATTTTATACTGTAAAGGTTGATACGTGCAACCTTGACTCGAAATTGGTAAAGCCCCGTTACTAACACCATTTCGCCCAGGGGTTGATAACTACACCAAATTATTAGAGATTTTGTCAATTACTGTAGACTAGTAATTTTGTATTGGGTTATAATATAATCATACATATTACGCAAAGATTTTCCGTTCCGTAGTACGAATGATCAAGTCTATACGAACGTGAGTGTTCACTGGAGAGGTGCAATTCACGAAATACGAAGAATTTTGCTCCATGCTTTGCATTTTTAGTTTTCGGGGCGGCAGACCCGTTTTTTATATTAAATTAAATTAAAAATAATCAAATTTTATAACATAGAATATCACGCTAAATAAATTAAAAATAATCATATAATCCAATAACGTAAAAATGCTATTGCCAACCACCCTGTGAACTCTAAAATTTGTGATACTTCGCCACAACTATTGTGTTTACTTTTCTTCTAGTCTAACAAAGCTGTAATTTTCCATCTACATACCAATTGGTCACCCGGTATATAAATGGGTATTCTCTTCTAAGCATTTGCCTTTAACCTTCCTTTTTGTTTTCTACCGGGCTCACGGTTTTGATAGGTGAACTACATTTATTGTTATTATAAAATACTTATCTTTTTTTTTTGGGATTTTTTAATGGTGTACTTTAAATTATACAATCTAAACGTTTCGATAACACTTACAGTTATCTTCGTCAGTAGTAATGTTTGTTAAAAATTGTTAAAGATGTAGTAAACAATTTTGTCAAATTTGAAAAATTCAAACATAAACATAAGCCTGCTATTAATATAACAGTTTGAGAAACGTATAAGCCAACTATGAAATTGTAGTAAAGAATAACTAGGTCATTAAAATTAAATATTGTTAAACTGCCTCAAAGATGACAAACCAGAACACTCTCTACGACGAAAGCTAACAATGAAATTTGCCAGCCAAAAACACATTTAACAAAATTTAATCGAGTTATGATGTAAGTGTAAAGTTGTGAAAAACTTCAATTTTAAAATGATAGAAGCATTCACAAATCCAAACATTACATCAAATAAAATAACCCAGTTAAATCTAACAAAGAGATATCTTTATCAATAATTGGAAGTGTTATTAACAATGAAAAGCACAATGCAGAACGTTCTTTGTAATTTTTAATTTCAATTTAATTTCAACTACTTATGTTAAATTATAGTGCTGTGGAAATTTAACATATAATTGGTAAAGCATTTGCTTCAAGGTCTAGGAAAAACACAGCAAAAACCTAGACATACCAAAAGTTGAAAACAAATTAAAATCAAGGCGTATCATTATGCTCTTTTTAATTATAAGATGCCAAAACCTATTTAAACGGAGATTTTCTTCTTGTCTATTAAAATTATTCGGGTGTTTATATATTTCAATAGCTTCACGTTGCAAACGAACATAATAATGGGTTTGTCTTGACAATATTTTCATATTGTCAAATTGAATGTCATGATTTAGATTATTCAGGGCATGGTCAGCCACAGCAGACCTCTCTGGTTGACCCAATCTACAAAATCTCATATGTTCTTTGCGTCTTGTATCAAAGCTACGTTTTGTGGTCCCGATGTATACTTTCCACATGAACAAGATAACTTATACACTCCAGAAGATGATAAAGGGTTTGACACATCTTTAGGTGATCTTAAATGTTCTTTAATTTTTCTTGTAGGTTTAAAAATAGTCCTAATGCATATTTGATTAGGATTTTTCAATTCTATTTGTAACATTAGCTATAAAAGAAGAAAAGCAGTACCAACATTAAGAACTGGTTTTTCTTTAAGGTTACGCCTAGAAGGTGTAATAACATTATTAATATCTGTAAGTGAATATCCATTATCTTGTAAGGATTTTCTTAAATATTTATATTCATCATTCAAAATTCAGGGTCACAAATTCGTTTTGCTCGATCTACTAAAGATTTAATTACACTAATTTTTGACGTGGATGGTGGTTGGATAATTTATGAAGGTATCTATCAGTGTGTCGGCTTTCTGTAAACCTTAAAAGATAGTGAATTATTATTTTTAGATATTAATATGTCAAGAAATGGTAAACTTCCATTAGTTTCTTTTTCCATGGTAAACTGAATACTAGGATGTATACCATTTATAAAAACCAAAAACTCATGCAGTGCTTCTTCTCCATGTCTCCAAATAACAAATGTGTCATCTACATATCTATACCAAACTGAAGGTTTTTAGGTGTATTTTGTAACGTAAATGTTTCAAATTTTCCATATAAAAATTAGCTATAACAGGACTAAGGGACTACCCATTGCTACACCTTCAATCTGTTCATAAAATTTACTATTTCACTGAAAATAAGTTGTAGTAAGACAGTGCTGAAAAGAATGGTTATGTCCTTTGGAAAGATGATTTATGTATTCAATAGTTTCTTTTAGAGGACTTTTGTAAAAGTGAAATAACATCAAAACTAACCATTATATCACCCTCTTCAATTTTGAAACTATGCATTTTTTCAACAAAGTCGGCAGAATTTTTAATGTAATGGGGTGTTTTTCCTATATGAAGTTGTGATAACAATGTAAGATGTTTTGCAAGGTTATATGTAGGAGAACCAATTGCACTAACAATAGGCCTTAAAGGAATATTAGGTTTATGAATTTTTGGTAAACCATATAGTTTTTGTGACCCTGAATTTTTGAATGATGAATATAAATATTTAAGAAAATCCTTACAAGATAATGGATATTCACTTACAGATATTAATAATGTTATTACACCTTCTAGGCGTAACCTTAAAGAAAAACCAGTTCTTAATGTTGGTACTGCTTTTCTTCCTTTTATAGCTAATGTTACAAATAGAATTGAAAAAATCCTAATCAAATATGGCATTAGGACTATTTTTAAACCTACAAGAAAAATTAAAGAACATTTAAGATCACCTAAAGATGTGTCAAACCCTTTATCATCTTCTGGAGTGTATAAGTTATCTTGTTCATGTGGAAAAGTATACATCGGGATCACAAAACGTAGCTTTGATACAAGACGCAAAGAACATATGAGATTTTGTAGATTGGGTCAACCAGAGAGGTCTGCTGTGGCTGACCATGCCCTGAATAATCTAAATCATGACATTCAATTTGACAATATGAAAATATTGTCAAGACAAACCCATTATTATGTTCGTTTGCAACGTGAAGCTATTGAAATATATAAACACCCGAATAATTTTAATAGACAAGAAGAAAATCTCCGTTTAAATAGGTTTTGGCATCTTATAATTAAAAAAGAGCATAATGATACGCCTTGATTTTAATTTGTTTTCAACTTTTGGTATGTCTAGGTTTTTTGCTGTGTTTTTCCTAGACCTTGAAGCAAATGCTTTACCAATTATATGTTAAATTTCCACAGCACTATAATTTAACATAAGTAGTTGAAATTAAATTGAAATTAAAAATTACAAAGAACGTTCTGCATTGTGCTTTTCATTGTTAATAACACTTCCAATTATTGATAAAGATATCTCTTTGTTAGATTTAACTGGGTTATTTTATTTGATGTTCTGTTTGGATTTGTGAATGCTTCTATCATTTAAAAAGTGAAGTTTTTCACAACTTTACACTTACATCGTAACTCGATTAAATTTTGTTAAATGTGTTTTTTGGCTGGCAAATTTCATTGTTAGCTTTCGTCGTAGAGTGTTCTGGTTTGTCATCTTTGAGGCAGTTTAACAATATTTAATTTTAATGACCTAGTTATTCTTTACTACAATTTTATAGTTGGCTTATACGTTTCTCAAACTGTTATACTAATAGCAGGCTTATGTTTATGTTTGAATTTTTCAAATTTGACAAAATTGTTTACTACATCTTTAACAATTTTTAACAAACATTACTACTGACGAAGATAACTGTAAGTGTTATCGAAACGTTTAGATTGTATAATTTAAAGTACACCATTAAAAATCCCAAAAAAAGATAAGTATTTTATTATGAGTGTTAATGGTGAAAGTTTACATTTTCATATTTATTGTTATTGTCCAGTGGGCATCATTTTCCAAATACTTTGGCTAGTCAATAGATATTTTCACCTCGGTAGGAAAACTACTACCGGGTCCAATTGAAGATGTTAGAAAATTTTGCTTTCGGTACATAAACGTTTCCCTCAGCACCAGATCTAGTGGATTTCTAAATAGTATGTACTACTAATATTTTAAATTTTATTTCTTATTTCTTCAATCGTAAGGCCTTCAATACCCATCTTTTTCTGAATTTGTTGTAGAGCCGATGTGCGCGTTTCTTTCTGTATATGTCGCATTGGATATTCCATAAGCTTTCTTGCTCTCTATACTGTTTCATCTTCACTGAATTTTCGGGTCATTTTATCAAATAAAAACCAAAAAACTCAATAAATTCAATTCTCAACCTTCGTCAGCGACTGGCGCGAACGTGTTCAGGCACGGGTGTTTGGGGTACGGATGTGGAAGCTACCGTCAAGGAAAATAGACATACTCAGCTACTGGATACGTGTAAATAGGCCTTTACGCCCTTCGGCAGTACGAGTGTTATCCGAAATCATTTACGAGATTCCAAATACGTATTTCATTATCCATTTCGTCACAAATCGACGTCAAAGTAAAATACGTCATGCCCCAAATTAGTGTGTCATTGCATAATCTACATATACAACAATATTACATGAAACATTTCTTTATGTCCTAGATTAAAATGTGCACTAATTAATTAATTATAAAAGTTTTTGACATGAATATTTCACATATCGGAAGTTATTAAAAAAGATGGGCACGTGTACTCCCTTTTTTGGTTTTACATTTTGACCGAACATAAATAATGCTCTGATTGTTACTCTTATTATTGTTTTCTATTTGATTTAATAATATTTACAAACAATTCATTATATTTTAAAGATAAGTAACATAGTAATTTTTTTTGCAATAAACAAGTTATGTTATCAGTTGACCCGTAGGTTAGCGAAGTCTTCACCAATGTCAACCACATTCCATTATCGTACATAAATCTTTTACACAGAAACAATTTAAATACTTTGTTCGTTTAAGGTTTTTACACCTAATCCATCTGCTACTAAACTTTGATACATGGAATTAATTATCTTACATAATTGAATGCATAATTAACATAGTGTAAATGGCTAAAAGCTCGTTTTCTTATAAAAGATTGACGTCATTGCCAAATGAATACATAAATTACCTACTTTCGCACAAATTTTGTCGAGCTATTCTAAATGTTCTAATTTTCATTGATAATTCTTAAAATGTTATTCAAGGAAAGTAACATAAATGAATAAATAAGATTTTTTTGTTTACTATTCCGTTGTTTATTTATTATGGAATTTTATCTTTCTTTAGTGACGTTGGGGTTTGAACTGTTTGTTGCCCAACGGGGGATTTTCACATTTTGATTGATAATTTGAGATAAAATCGATGATCTAACTCAATTCTGTGTAATGATATTAAAAAAGTTTTGAAAAGTAATTATGCTTAGGACGGTGCGTCCAACTAAAAAAATGTTATGGTCATTTCTAACATCTATGCAATTTCCCTTAAATAAAGTAATACTTCGGCATCTCCATAGTCGGCTCTACTCGCCGGTAGTTTAGGTTAGGTTAGGTATATTTCAAACTAGTTCAGTATTCTAATAAAATACTGTCACTAAAAAATACTTTTCGCTGGCCGAACCATCCGCTGGATGAACCGTCCGTTGTGAACTGTCCACAGGACCCCATACCATCGAGATAGCACTCTTTATTGGGACTCCTTAAAATTACTTCGCCGATGTTCTAAGCTAACTAAGGACTGCTAGTCATCAATTGCTTTATTCTTAACCGATTCTCATCCTGTTCTTCCTCTCGCTCTCACACTAATTCGCTTGTTGTAAGATGCGTCTTGGTGCTTGGTTAGGGCGATCCTCTAATTTTGCGTAATGTTTAGTGGCTCGTTCTTGCATTACTTACTGTATTTACAGTTGGGACTTTGAAGTCTTCATCTAGTATGAGATTGGTAACATACCAGGGTGCGTTGACGATTATTCGGAGGGTTTTAGACTGGCTTCGTTAGATTATGGCTGTACTGGACTTTCTCGCACAACTACAAAGTTCGATTCCATATGTCCATATTGACTTGATGAGGGCTTTGTGGAGTATTTTGTTTTCCATGGATAGATGGGATTTACGGCCTAGTAGCCAGTTAAGTTTCTTCATTTTCAAGTCAATTTGTTTCTTTTCCTTAAGATATGTTGTTTCCAGTTGAGCTTTGAGTCTAAGTGTAGTCCTAAGTATTTGACTACTTCTTGTTGTGGAATATTCACTTGGTTTAGGTGTACGATCGATGGTTACTTTTTCTAAGGGTAAAAGTTATGCGTGTTGATTATGTCTCGTTGCCTTTATTTTACACTTCCGTAGCTACTCTTCTAGTAGGTCCAAATACTGGATCGTTTTCAGTTGAAGTATTGCAGTGTCGTCTGCAAACGTGCCGATTATTATTTCTCCATAAGTTGGTTTGTAGGAAGCGTAAATTACGTAGAGAAGGGGGACCGAGTACTCCTGATTGAATAGTGTATCGATTTGAAGTTTCACCGTTGCTTTTATAATATAAATATTTAATCGGGAGAGTTTATTTAATTTTGTACAGTAGGCCTGGGCGCCAGACAATGTCAAAGGTCTGGCTTACGTCAAGAAAGGCTGCTGTGCAATACTGTTTGTTTCCATTGCTTGGCTGATTTGGTGAACAAGCATTGTTGCACTGTGGTGTGATCCTGTCGGAAACCCAACTGATCTGGTCATTCAATTTGTTGATTTCAACCCTGATTTCTTTTGGAGTAAATAGTCTTAGATGTTCATGTTCCGGAATGGGTAACGCTAGTTCTTGTTCTTCCTCTTGGATTTGATCATTGTTATGTGGGGAAAATGCTTTTGACGAATAAAATGGCTTTTTATTTAGCGCCTTTTGCCCAAGAATCTGATGGGGTAGTGTTTTGTCTTAGGGAGGTGATGTTAATTTTGGTTTGTTTTTGTTCTGTATTAATCTCCAGATTGACTGGTCGTGTCTGAATAAGTTTGACACATATTTTTGGAATGAGTTATTTCTTATTTCTTGGAGCTTTGTTTTTAATTTGTTACTTGTCTGGATGTATTGTCTGCTACAGGGTGTGAGTTCGCTGCCATCTTGACCTGGCTCTTCGCTTTTATGATAATAGTTTTCTAATTTCGCATGGTATGTTGTTGGTCGTTCTGTATGGTTCAATGTGCGGAGTGGATCGCTTGACAGTGTTTTTCAGTTGCTCAATAAATTTTCCCGTTTCTTCGTCAATGTCGTCGGTTGTTTACAGTCTTCCTGTTAAGTTTATTTTTCCACATCTATATGCGTTCCAGTTTGTTTTGGAATTGTGTAACCTAGGCGTCGTTTTTTGAGTATTACTGACGTATTTATTGTTGCTATTATGGGACTGTGGTCTGAAGTCAGATCGTAATTGGAAGTGATATCTGTGTATGCCTGAGAAATTCCGCTGGTTACAAAGTAGTCCAGTAAGTCGGGTGTCTTGTGAGGGTTGGAGGGCCAATAGGTTGGTGATCCAGTAGATAAAACGAATAGTTTTTATCTTGAAGGACTTTTGCTAGTTTTCGACGTTTAGTGGTTGTGGGTCGCAATCCCGGCTTTAATTTTGGTCCTAATGTTTCTAAGAAGTCTCTCACTAGGATTCCCGAACCTCCATTGGCAATTCCATCTGGGTGGTTTATTTGGTATAGTTTGTATTTGGGGGTATTGAAGTAGTTTCTAGTAGTTAGATGTGTTTCTCTGATAATCAGAATGTCGGCGTTGGCGTTGGCGTTGGCGTTCCATTGAGCAATCCTAAAAGACTCAGCCATTTTTATTTAATTCATTTTGTTTAAGCATGGTTATCACATTGAGCACTATGCTGTTCTGTTGCATTAGTTGCTTGAAAAGGTTTTTGAATTCTTGTTGGAATTTAGTTAGTACAGTGCTTGTGCTATCAGCGTTTTTTGTGTTTTTGGCTGCTATTTCGGCGTCGGTTATAAATGAAATTTTTGGTGGGTGCATGCAGTTTTTGTGTTTTTTCTGACTAGGCTATGATAGCGCTCGCAGCATAATGCACACGTTGCTGGCGTGTCCTCGGTTTTTGCACATAGTGTAGTGTAGTGGGCCCCGCCACATTTATCGCACACAAATGGTTTATTACAATATGTTTTCTATTTCTATGATTTTGTTTTGAAGTTGTCCTACTTTTTATACGTCTTTATTATTTTCCTCTGGTTCTAGGTCTGCCAAAAACTAGTTAAATGGATATTTGGTAATTTTGTCTTGCATTAATTATATTTTGGACTTTATGGCCTTGTTTTATTTAGTAATTCTTCGTTTATGTTATCTAATTTAGTTGTGTGATGGAGGTATCGTATTACAATTCTGTGTGGTCGTCCGTCTTTTAATTGGTATGTGTGGTGGTATATATTGTTTTCTCTAAAGTAATTGATGATTTTTCTGTAGGTATCATGTGTTCCGCAGTTAATTTTTACAATATTGTTTGCTAAACTCTTTGCGCAGTACTGCTCATCCTCTACTATTTGTTGAATTAAACACACAAACACACAAACACACACAAACACACAAACACACAAACACACAAACACACACAGACACACAGACACACAGACACAACACACACACACACAACACACAAACACAACACACAAACACACAAACACACAAACAACACAAACAACACAAACACACAAACACACAAACACAAACACACAACACACAAAACAAACACACAAACACACAAACACACAAACACAAACACGACAGACACACAAACAACACAAACACGACAAACACACAACACACAAACACACACACAACACACAACACACAACACACAACACACACACAAACACACAAACACACAAACACACAACACACAACACCAAACACACACACACAAACAACACACAAACACACAACACAAAACACAAACAACACAACAACACAGACAAACACAACACACAAACACACAAACACAAACAACAACAAACACACAAACACAACAAACACACAACACACAACACACACAACACACAACACACACACACAAGACACACAAACACAACAACACACAACACACAAACACAAACACACACAAACACACAAACACAACACACAACACACACACAACACACAACACACAGACACAGACACACAACACACAGACACACAAACACACAAACACACAACACACAACACAAAACACACACACACAAACACACAAACACACACAACACACAAACACACAACACACAAACACACAAACACAACAACACACAAACACACAACACATAAACACACACACACACAAACACACAAACACACAACACACACAAACACACAAACAACACAACAACACAAAAACACAAACACACACAAACACACAACACACAAACACACAAACACAACACACAACACACAAACACAAAACACACAAACACACAACACACAACACACACAACACACAAACAACAACACACACAAACACACAAACACACAAACACACAACACACAAACACACAAACAAACACAACAAACACACAAACACACAACACACAAACACAACACAACAACAAACACACAAACACACAAACACACAAACACACACAACCACACAAACACACAAACACACAAACACACAAACACACAAACACACAAACACAAACACACAAACACACAACACACACAAATACCAAACACACAAACACAAACACAACACACAACACAAACACACAAACACACAAACACACAAACACAACACACAAACACACAAACACACAAACACACAAACACACAAACACAAACACACACACACACACACACACACACACAAACACATACAAACACATAAACACACAAACACATAATTTTAATAAGCCCCTTATTTTACAATAAGGCATTGGTTGCGTATTAAGCCAGAATCACGAAGGTTTTCAAGCTTTCAACATAACATAAGGTAACCTTCACACCATTCCCTTTGGGGTAGCAAAACAATATCTTCCTCTTATTTATCTTTGTCCATGCTTTCCTATCTCCGCGTACCTCCCTAGCTTCTGCAAAATTCCTACATTGTCTCTGATATGTCCTTTTATTTTCAAACTCCTTATCTTTCTTTTATCATGCCTCTTACTACATTCAACCAAGTTTTACGCGGCCTACCAGGCCCGTCCTTACCTTTGTAACGTTTGCTAAAATAAATTTCTGGTTTGCTCTTGTTTGAGCCAGGAGACTCTCAAAGGCGTGATTCAGACCACCTTACTCTATTGTGGACAATTATTATTACAACTCAAACTGTTCATATGCGTTTATTCAGGACTATAATTACAAAAATAATTAAGGAACTCTATATGACACAAATAATAAACTAAAAATGGATTATTTTTCCATGGTGGAGTAGTTACGTTCGGTAGGAGTGAGTGCTCTACTTATATAAGAGATCACCTTTTCTTCCGGTCCTGGTCCTTAAGTATGGACAGCTCCGAGTCCGGTGTCACTGGCGTCTGTCTGGACAACAAATGTTTTCGTGGAGTCTGGGCATACCAGTCCTGGGGGAGAAATGAGTGCTTGTTTGATTCGTTCGAAAGCCTCCTGTTGTTGTGGCGTCCAAAGGAACTTGCGGTCCTTTTGCAAGAGTCGGGTTAACGGTTGGCTGAGCTGAACAAACTGGGGAATGTATTTCCTGCTTTGTGGTACGTGGGGGAGGAAGGTTTGCAATGGATTCGACTTTATCGGGATCAGGTTGGATTCCTTCAGCTGTGACTACAAGTCCCAGATACTTCAAAGATATCCTGCAGAATTGGCATTTATCTGGTTGTAGTGTCAGGCCGTTTTCCTGAAGTCGTCGTCGAAAGACTTCACGTAGGTTTTGTAGATATTCGGTGAACGCTTTTCCTAATAAAATAATGTCATCAAGATAGACGAAGGCTTTTCCGGTCAAGTCTGGTCCAATGATACTGTTTAGTAGACGTTGGAAAGTGGCTGAGGCTTAGTGTAATCCGAGAGGCAATACTTTAAATTGGTAGAGATCGCGTCCTGGCACTGTAACAGCAGTAATGGGTTTACTGTGTTCCTCTAGGGGAGCTTTCCAATACCCCTGTTTCAAATCTAGGGTGCTGATATAGTTGGCTTCACGGAGTTGGTCCAGAATTCCTTGAAAGTACGGTAAGGGATACGCATCTTTAAGTGTTAGTTGATTGATCTTTCTAAAATCAATACAGAATCTGTAGGTACCTGATGGTTTCCGTACAAGTACTACTGGTGAACTCCATGGGTATCGAGATGGTTCTATGATGTCGTTGGCTAACATATCATCTACTTCTTGGTTGATGCAGTTTTGCATGGGTGGGTTCCTCGGGTAATACCTTTACTTGACTGGTTCTAATCCAGATTACAGTTGTTGAACTGCTGGTAAAGGTTGAAATTTTGTTAGTTCTAGATCTAAAATTGGTTGAGTTCCTCACCACTTAGTCCTCCCGAAGATTCTGTCTGAAGGGGAATGTTGGTATTGTTAAACTTAATTTGACGTGGATGGAATCGAATCATGGTGTGAGCTTGTTTCAAGAAGTCCAATCCGAGGACTACCTCAGTGGAAAGCGTTGGCGAATATTGCCCTACTATTACATGTGGTTGCTGGCTTATTGTTGCTGGAACAACCTAAGGAGTGGATGGTTGTATTGTCTGCCAAACAAACTGGCTCTTGGGTGAGCTTCTCAGGAAAATGAAATTAATTATCACTTTACTACCAAAATACGTGCGAGAGGCACCGGTGGACACCAGGGCTTAAACCGTATAATCGAAAATTTTAAGAATCACGAACAGTCTATTATCAGGTGACATAGGTAAGAGCGTTGGTGTTGTTAGTGTTTGGTTAAATTCTTTAACTTTTTGTAGCCACCCGTGCCATTCCTTCTGGTATGTGATTGGTTTATTCGGGGAGTTCAGGGACGTAGCTGTAGTAGTGGAGGTTCCCTTACTTCCTTCACTGGCGATGGTAGTTTTCCGGGCGAGGACAGAGACAATCCTTGGATAACACTCCTGGTTTTCCACATCGGAAACAGAAAGGTTTGAAGTGGCTTGTACAACGGGTTCGTATGTGTCCTTTCTCACCACAAGTCCAACACACATCTTCTCGTTTGTATAGTAAACTTGGAATCTCGACAGGCTTACTAATTTGTTGTTTTGTAGCTTGAAGGAGTACGATACGAGAGGTAGAGGGAGGATGAAATGTTTGAAAACGCACCCTAGGTGAAGGGGTAACTGGAAAGCAGGGCTGTAACTTTTCTTGGGCAATCTGTCGTATTGGCTGGCCATCTCCAATAGCTCCGGTAACGTATTAAAGTCTTGTTGTCGGATATAATATTTATATTCGGTAGTGGTAGTTAACCCTCCATGTCGACGCATTAACGTTAAAATGGAAGTGGTATAGCTTCCAGATTTCTCATTTGGCCCTTGTACACGGTTTCGTATCCCTTCCTCAAGTTTATGCTGGTAACGGTGTGGTAGAAACTGTAATCGGAAGTCTCTCATGAAATCGTTCCAGAGAACCCAATTACTTCTATTATTCCTATACCACAGTAACACATTATCTTTAAACAATTCAGGTATAATAATAATAATTCAGGTAGGGTTTATAGCATATCATTCTCAGGAATGTGATAGCAACCTTGCAGTTCTTGTAACCTTTCAAGGAAGGACATTGGATCACTTACCCCATCACATTTAATCCCCCACTTCCGAACTCTGTCGCGCGTGTCCATAATTCTATTTAGAGCGCCGATCTGACTTGTATTGGATGGACAGTGAACCAGGTTGGTTCACTGTCCGCGAGGCGTGTGACATGTTCTGTAGGTACAGGTAGGTCTATTTGTCCTTCTCCTGTTCTGAGGTTATCATTGGTCCCTGTTGTGTCGAGGCTATATTTCTCTGCTTCTTGTATCAGTTCCTCTTTCTTAAGTGTATACACCCTTCCCACTCGTATATCTTTTACTTCAGATTGACTGGTACACATTCTTTTTGTTTTCAGCTGCTGGACTGGTTGAAGATGTGAAAATTAATATGATTCTGGTTTTATAGTGGAAATGCTGGAAACTTTTCAAGTTTCGGTTTCTATAGATGTTAATTTTAAGTTTGCTGTATAGAATGGTTAATCACTGCTTATTTGTAATTTGTGAAACTTGTGATTTTAAGTTTTCCTGTAAGAAAGTAGCTAATCATTTGACAACTAAAACACTTTGGATGTCCACTAATTATTTGTAATTTAAAGCACTATGGGTTTTACTAATTCTGTGTAAACTATCAACATTTTGTTTTCGGCTAAAAAGAATGGTTAAACATTAGACGTTTTGAAATCTATAACACTTTTGGTTTTAAATTTCTTGTATCAAAATCGTTGGTGTCTAGGTTTATACTTAATTTTCTTCTGTGTCAGAGCTATTAATCACTAAGTATCACTAAATTTAATTGGGATCCTGTCAAAGAATGATTAATTTTTTTTCCACTTGTTATAACAGAATTGGTTTCATACCTGGTTTTCTGAAAAGAAGAATTGTGATTATTTGCTGTAAAAGAAAGATTATTTATTTATTTATTACGTGGGCTTCTTTGTAAAAGAAAGAGTTTTATATCAACTACTCCGGCTTGGCTCTGAAAATTAAGAAATTAATGTTTGTGCAATTATTTCGGCTTCTTGCTGAAATTCAAATATAGTTATTCCCTATCTTTCTAGAACGTACTGTCTGAGTTGTATTATTTGTCCTATTAACAGGGATTGATAATTACCTTCTGGTGGTCGAGCCTCTAGGTTGTTAGGCGCCAATTACAACGTTTACTATAACACATTTCTGGTTTGCTCTTGTTTGAGCTAGGAGACTCCTCAAAGGCGTGATTCAGACCGCCTTACTCTTTTGTGGACAATTGTTATTACATCTCAAACTATTAATATGCGTTTATTCAGGATTATAATTACAAAAATAAAAAAGGTACTCTATATGACAATAATAATAAACTAAAAATGTACGGTGATGTGTTTTTGTGTAATTAGGTTTTATTATAACGGAGTATGGTTGTATGGGGAAGTGTTACAGGTGAGTATGGTTTATACTTTATTTGTTTTTGTCAATACTTGGGTTATGATCGACCATGTGCTTTACCAATCTATAATTTCTAAGATTGGGGAAGTGGAGTGTAATCAAATACTTAGGGATATATTTGGCTAGTTTTGGCTAATTAATAGGTGGATTCGGGAAAGTATGGGTATAAATATATGTGCTCGGAGCCTTCACTTTCAAACACTGTTTGTCTGTACGGAAAGTTACTTAAAGGTTAACAATTACGTTGGGACGTGACTATACGCACGGCGCTTCCACCACCAGGCACAGAGCGACGTCGATCTTTATAATTTGAACCTTTATAACGGGGCCTTCACCTCCACACGTTAACTATTCAACTTATAAATTATTTAAATTGCTTTTCACTCTTGTGGTAGGGTGTGGTTATTAGTTTAGGTCATTTGTACCCCTTGCTGGAAAATACGGGGTTAATCACCTCCGACTATTCCAATAAAACGTACTTATAGCAACTTTACACCCACAACTCGGGGCGTTGACCTCCAAGCTGTTTTGGTTTAGAGATGCCTCCGAAGAGGGTTTTTGGGATAGATATGCTGGTATTAATCAAGAGGGTAAATGTTTATGAAATGGGGTTGAACAAGGGAGAAGGTATCGGGGTAGAAAGTAGGTAAATCAGTAAAACTAGCAGGTTGGGTCAAAGAATGTGAAGGTTTATGTATATCAGGTTAAGTGTAAGTGTGAGGGTGTTAAGTATGATCCTAATATGATTCTAACATAAGGGTTGTGGTAATAAGCAATAAGAGAGCAGTGTTAATTAATTAGGGAACAGGTATCTGCTCTAAATAATAGAGGTGTAAATGTGTCTGGTTGTGTACAAAGTGTATGTGAGTGTCAGGTTTGTTAATATGTAAGTGCAATGTATCTGGTAGAATTAGAAATTGTATCGGGTATATATAGGGGAAACGCTGGAAGGGAACAACTGATATCATTTTTAAATAGTGATAGAGCAGTTGTGGAAGTAACTAGGAAATTAGTTTTGATAGGAATTATTTCTAGGAAAGGAAAATTCGTAAGGATTCATTTGCATCATTACATCTTTAATCTCACCCACCTATATTTACTTCGTTAATCTTGCGTTGTTTATTCTCTGGTGACCAAACCGAAGTAACGTAAAAGAAAAGAAAAAGCCACGTATTTCATTCCCTCCCTAAGGAGGAGGGCGGCCTGTTTGGGCTTCCCTAGCTCCTTCAGCCACAATCATGGATTCCCAGCATACATACATTCCGTATATATGCATGGTGGGATTGGGGATGGGTGTGGTCAGGATAGGATCGGAAGGAACGGAGTTAGGGTTCTAAGGGGGAGAATACTACCCCAGTGTTCGCCTAAGTAGCCGCACATGGTGGGCGTATACGCAGTGACCATGCCGCTACATGTGTATGAGGAAAACCCCTTGAAAAAACCTGATACAGGGTAGACGGTAACGGGAATCGAACCCATTACCTCCCGCATGCTAAGCAGGTCGTGTCGTCACTAGTCTACTAGCTCGGTCGTAATGTAATACTTTTATATCTATGCATAATTGTTTTTTCCTTCCCAAACCTGCATTATTGTGCGCTCATCCTTGATCTTATCTTTTCTCATTTTACCACATGCGCTTCTCAGGAATCCCATACACACATCATTTACGTTTTTTTCCTGCTTTTTTTTATATACCTCTATATAGTACTGACGGGACAAACACGCCATTATAGATTGTTCGTTTCGCAGCTAAGCTCACAATTTCGTTTCTCATTATCGTCCACATACTTCCACTTTCCTTACAGCATTGACCCTTCGTCCAATCTCGCCATACATTGTACCATCTGCAGTAAACATACCACCCAGATATACCAACTCCTCCACTTGTTCCACAATTTCGTCTTGCAAAGTGAATACTCCATTCTCCTTTCTACCTTCTCGATTGAACACCACAATCTTAGTTTTGTTCACTTCTACCTTTATGTCCATGCTCTCACAGACTCTATCAGACTTCCTCCGCACTGTCACTTGATAAGACTCTGTCATCTGTATACACCAGAACACGTACATTTACGTCATCAACCATTACACGGTTTTTATCAGTACATGCTTGCCTAACACATTTATCCATGTATACGTTGAATAACCACGGTGACATCACACAGCCTTGTCGCACTCTTTGCTCAATATTAAAGTATTCACTCACATCGCCCTAACATATGCCCGGTTCCCGTTGCTTACTGCCCTTATTCGTTTATTCGACCTTTATTTACTCTATACTCATTTAATATTTCCCACAGTTTCTCCCTATTCATTCTGTCGTATGCTCTTTGAGCTTGATCCATTGTGGCTGCAACAAAGGCTGCAATAGTGCTTGCAGTTTCCGGAAAGCCGGTCTAAAGTGCAGCACTATCTGCAAGAACTCGCGGGCGCTTTTGCACTAATACCAATTGAAGTGGAGAAGGATGTGGATTGTGACATCGGCAAACCTGCATATGAATTGCACCAATCCGGAGACGAGATGGATGATCCTGAAGATCAAACCCAACTCCAGGCTCCCTGAGTGTGGCCCATCCACTGCTAAGAAAATAAGGAACGAATGAACACAAAGGTGAGTACTTGAACCTTTAGGTTTATTCTGCCTTATGTGATATTCGAACTCAGGGCCTTGGCGTAACAGTCGACTACTAACGTATTGCTCCACCGCGGCTGCCCAAATAAACCCCGTGAACGAATAACGAATTTTCTCAAAAAAAGCTAATCTTTGCTTGTATTGATTTAATTCAAAGCTAAACATCATGATCATGAAGATACTTTGTCTGAAGCCCCTAAACCTAAATCAGATATACAACTCCAAAACAACAAGCGTAAAGCTAATTGGACTCGCAAATATTGTGAAGAATATTTTCGATTTGGTTCATTTCTGGCGGCAGTCAAAATAATTTGCCTCTATGGGTTATTTGCAATGAACAAATTTGAAGTAAAAGTGTAAAACCGTCAAAGTGGAAACGGCATTTAGACACATCATTCTGAGTACGATAAGCCAATTTATTTTTTGCTGATGAGAAAAAGAAATTGATTGCTGCTCAAAAAAAAAAAATAGGCCACATGACATTAAAGGTCAGCAATTACAGGCATTTTTTCAAGAGATCCGACTCGTTAGTAAAAAAAAAGGATATACCAGGACAAAGATAATTTTAACGAAGATTTCAAATCCGTAGCCCCCGTTACGAAAGAACAATTTCGAGAATTGTACACGTTTTGTGATTCAATACCTGGGCAAGGTGAATAAAGGTATGTGATCAAAAAGGACCTCTTGACGTTAAGATTTGGCAAGGTTTTTTGAAAATTATTTTTCACTATCCACGTAGACAGGCAGTACATATGGTCATTGCTACAGTTAGAGAATCGCTAATGCAAAGATTCGTACTGCACATAAAGCCATTACAAGTGAGGATTACATTACCAACCATGTAACACAATTTTCCAATCAATTATATAATCCGCAACCCAATACACCGATAGCAATTGCATATATTGATGGTACCTACTCATATATCAAAAAATAATAACTTTCGTGTCTTAAGACAATCTTACAACGTGCATAAGCGTCTCCACTTAGCAAAACCGGCTCTCGTTGTAGCTCCAAACGGATATATACTAGCAATCCAATGTTCTTATTTTTCGGACTCTAAAAATAATGATGCCATGGGTTTAATAGGGATGGCGATGCAATAAGAGTATGGTTTCACCAAGGTAACTATTTTGTGCTGGATCGTAGATATCGAGATTCCATATCTCTGCTTGACGATGTGGGTATTTCAAACAAAATGCCAGCTTTTCTTGAACGGGGCCAAAACCAATTGTCGACGGAAGAAGTAAATGAGTGCCGCATAATAACTAAAACAAGGTGTGTAGTTGAAGCCAGAAACGGTCACCTCAAATCCATATTTAAGTTTCTAGATCAAACAATTACAATACCACATATCGAAAACCTTGGCAATTTCTATCGTATTGCTGGAGCGATAATAAACAAGTTTCACCATCGCGTTCTTATGTTAGGCGCTAACGAAGAGCTGACTCAGCAATTACTAGAAAAAGCAAGCCAGATTGATATTATACAAGCCCGGGTGGAAGTAGAAAACCTTCGTAGACGGAACGCTCGTTGGGTACAAATAAAAGAGCATCATTTAGGTGACTTCCCTCATCTCACTTTGGACTATCTTGGAGAGCCCACTGTAGGGGTATACCAAGTTAACCTGGCCCCATCTAACATTCAAGATAAGTTGGGAGATGAGGAAGAATTCCATATAGATTCTCTTAATAATGAACCTGGTTTTATAAGAATTAGACATTTTTCGCGCTTTCGCAATGCGACAAAACATCACTAAAAATCAAGAAGCCGATGAGAATGTGGAGGATCTAATTCTTCGTTACTACTGTACGTGCAAATCAGGTGCAAGAACTCTGGGAACATATGCGCATATTGCTAGTGTTTTGTGGTTCTTGGGGTATGCGCGTTATGAAAATGATGTTCACTATCCAAAATCAACTTTGTTGGATAAAATATTGGACGCAACTAATAGAGCTCAACAACATGATCCAAACATTGCAAATAATAACAATGCGATGGAAGTGGATACTGATTAGGTTTGAAAAAGTAATAAATAATTTCATTAAACTCTTGCACATCACATTGTAAATAGCACTTTCATATCAAAAATTTAGCCAAATCCACAGAAAGCCATTTGCCATTTAAATGGCGCGGTGTCCTTCAAATTATGATGAAGGAGATTTATATCTAGAAATTCTATCAGTTTCAATTCAAGAACATGTTTCGGGGCTAATAAATTGTTTTAAAGACTATTTTCTGGACATTCCTTCCATATGTGTATTAAGGATTATTTTTTGTCGAAATTGAAAAGGAATAAATGTTTAATCTTAGTGAACAAAAAGTTAATAATCTAATTGAAATTTCATGCGACACAGATCGGAAAACACTGTTTGAAACTGTACCACTAATTAATTTTTGGTTGCGCCATCAAAAGGAATATCCAAGCGTGAGCGAAAAAGCGATACAACGTTTAATGCCTTTTATTACCACTTATACGTGTGAAGCTGCGTTCTCAGTCTTGGTGTACTTAAAAAATAAGTATCGAAAAAGATTGGATGTTGAACCTAATTTGAGAATAAAATTAACATCATTACCTCCTAATTTGATATTTTTATGTGATGACAAACAACGTCATCTTTCGCACAAAGGACAAAATACAAAGTTTACTTCATTTACTAAAGTTTTAAATGAATGTAATTTTTTTAATTTTAATTTTTTAATTACTTATATTGTTCTTATATAATTATTTTGCATTTTTTGTGTATGAAATAAACAAATAAATAGCTCGATTTTGATTAAAAATTAAAATTTGTTTTGTAAATAAATGGGGGCCGCGGTCAAAAAGGTTTGGGAAACGCTAGTGCGTCTGGCATCCGTACCAATCCGTACCAATTAAGAATTTCGTTCGAACGCAGATCTATACTGTACATATGAGTGTACTTCGGGAAAACTAATTCGCATATACAGGGTGGTCCAAAAAATTATGACGACATAAAATGGATTTTTACACCCTATATTTTTTGCATATTTTCATTCTTTTTTGTATTCTTTCTTATTTCTCAAAATTTTATATAATTTGCTTTACATGGTGTGAACTTTAATACAAAAAGTATAACAATACATTGACATTAAATAGTTTTTCCTATTCATACAGGGTGTCCAAAATTTGGTGCTAAAAATGACAACTAACGCAGAATTTAAATTCAGATATTTTTTGTATGCACGTGTATTAAAATTCTGAATCGTTATCAAGATATTTACCAAAAAACCACAAGTATGCCCATTTCATTAGACAGCAATGGGAAAACATTGTTTATTTAACAAATAATTTTGACATTACGCTTACGAAATACATAAGTACTTTAGCGGATATTTTATTTTATGTATTTTTATGTAAGAAATGTGGGAATGTTTGTGATTGATATTTGAATAAAGGTTGAACAGAAACATATTAGGGTAGAAAAAGGTATTCTGCCGAAACAGGCGTGACGAATTGTTGAAAATTTCTTAAAACGCGGTCCTGATGTAAGAAGGTCACTAGTTAGTAATTAATTACGTTGGTAAACACTGAAATCAAAGACGTCTTTGTTTGGTACGTTGAAACTTGAGACGTAAACGTAGCGGTTGTTACGGACGAACGGATATTTTTAAAATGAAGATGTCGTTCAATAATTAATATGAAACTACTATGAAACTACTCCAACATAATAATTTTTTGTTTTTTTTTATTACTTTTGAAAAATGGGGGTTGATTGCGAGAGTAAATGTAGTTATTTGAAATAGGAGGAAAAGTTTAGTTACAGTTAGAGTGTCAATCGAGCCAGATCGGGGTAGTTAATTAAATACCTTCATTGTAAGCAGCTTGTCTTTAAAAATATTTCTTGCGTGTACATTTTCTTTTGAATTAGCTTACTTGTCTTTTCCTTCGGGTGTTAGTTTTAGTGTGTTTTTCAAATATTAATCTATAAATAAGTCACCCTTTTTGAAGTGAAACAGTGTAGGTTAACGATTTGTGCCTGTGATCAATTAATTAATTCAAGTTTAAGTAGGTATTTTTGTATAAATTAAGGCTGGCAGCAAATAATTTTACAGCGTACATAACGTATTAAAAATCGATCATTGCCTTGCAAAGGTATATCTTTCGCACGGGGGCTCATTAAGCTGGAACCTGCTAAAATAAAAGACAGTACAGGGCTCTCTCACTCTTGTATTTGAGTGAAATAGCAGTGTTGTTTGTGTTTATATTTATATTTGTGTAGAGGTGAGGCGTGGTCGAACTGGTACAGAATACCACTCTGGTTATTAATTTTAATGTGCAATTGCCGAGTAGGTACATGATCCCGGGTCCAGATGACTATTAAACACCTCGAATTTTATTTTTATTGTTTTTATTGTTGTATAGATGAATGTGTGACCTGAGAAAGGGGCGCTGTAACACACTCAAACTTATACATCGGTCACGATGTTATGATCTATTTATAACTTACACTTGTAAGGCTTTGTTTAATGAGGTTTTTTTTGAATCAGTTCGTTAAGTAGAACTGTTTGCCTGCGAAATAATTTCTCTTTATACATAATTTATTGTAAATTTTCGTATGTATTTTGTGCTTTGGTAGCCACTAAATAATGATTTACGTGTAAATTCCTTGTCTATTTTCTTTTGTCCTTTTATCTTAATCTACGGTAACTTACCTTATTGTTTTATGTGCTTATTTATTTAAAGACCAGCATGATTGGTTTTAAAGTGCCACATGTTTGGTGTTACGATTTTATTCTGATTATTTATTTCTGACACAATTGTGGGCGTGACTAGATGGGTTTCTTTTATTGTGTTTATATGTAACTAAACTGCTTTTTATTCATTTTTCTCGTAATGTTATAATTTGGACGCACTTTAACATTATTTGGTATTTTGTTATATATTTAACTCTTTCATTATTTTTTTTATATTTGACTTATTAATATACTTAATATACTTAAGAATAATGTGGGTTTTATTGGTAGTTCTTTCCCACAATAGTATATTAACCGGGGTGAACCGCCACTGTGAAAAGCTCGTTAATTTTAATTTGAGTAGTTTCATTGTTCACCTGCCCCACATGAGGCAACACTTACCTCATCCAGCCTATCTCACGCAAATATCACAACGTACCTACCACTAAACTCTAATGTTTTAATTATTGCCAGGAAAGTCAAAGTAAGACAAGCAATTCATTTGAGTAATAGTAGCATTATTTTCAGTAAAGTCAAGATAAATCACTTAGCGATTGTTTTGTTCTAGAATTTGCATTATTGCAAATAAGTTCAAATTACACTTTTCAAGATACGGTACCTGGGGGACGCTACAAACTGCACCAGGCTCTGAGTGAAAATGACTTTCAGTGTAGAGTTGAGTTTTGTGAGTGGGGCCGATTCCGCCATCAGGAAAATCCATTATTTTTATGAACGTCTTAGTTTCTGATAAGGCCACATTTCACAACAACGTATGCGCCAGCAAGCATAATTTTCACTATTACGCTACGGAAAATCTAAGAATCATACGACAAATCGATTACCAACGTTGTTGGTCAATAAATGTTTGGGGAGAAATTATTATAGATATGGAAGCAAAAAATATGTGGTTACAACAAGGTGGAGCTCCAGTCTATTTTTCGCAAAGCTTTGTTACATAAACTTACGAAAATCGTTGGATTAGAAGAGGGGGACCAGTTGAATGGCCTGCAAGGTCGCCTGATTTGGCCAAACTCGAGTTTTTTTCTACGGGGGTATGTAAAAGACCTTGTTTATACGAAACGTCCAACTACATAGCAGAACATGCGACAAAAAATAATCAACGCGTTTGCAACAATTACACCCGCAATTCTCCGATATGTAGAATAGATATACGCCTTGAACAAAATGGAAGATGTAAAAGACCTTGTTTATACGAAACGTCCAACTACATAGCAGAACATGCGACAAAAAATAATCAACGCGTTTGCAACAATTACACCCGCAATTCTTCGATATGTAGAATAGAAATACGCCTTGAACAAAAGATATTTTGAACATCTTTTAAGATAAATGTCGTTTTTTCATGGCCGACTACATTTTATTTTAATATTTTACTAATAAAATGAGCATATTTGTGATTTTTGGTAAATATCTTGATAACAGTCCAGAATTTAATACACTTGAAATATAAAAATTTTATATTTAAATTTTGTAGTAGATAGTGGAATAATATACAGGGTGATTCATTTGAAATCTTAATAAAAACTGGTATGAAAGTTGTCATTTTTGGCACCAAATTTTGGGCACCCTGTATAAAATAATAAAAAACTATTTAATGTCGAAGTATCAGACTTCCTGTATTAAAGTTCACACTATGTAGCTCGGACAAAATATATGTAAGACCGTTTCTTAATAATTTACCAGGCGTACAAATGATTTTTTATGGTTTTTAATTTGTTGCTCGTAAACTATTAAATAATTAAATTAAATTAAATTAAATTTTGTGAAATAAGGAAGTACAAAAAAAAACTAAATTATGTAAAAAAATACAGTGTGTACCATTAAAAAACCCATTTAATGTCGACATACTTTTTTTGTTTATGCGAAAATGTTACCAAAATACACTTATATATGCAGTATGGGTCTGTGCTGAACGAAATGCCTAACTTTTATTTATACAGGAGCTATGTATGAGTGACGCACTATTACAGTACCCGGTATACTAAATAAACCTTTTTTTTATCATGTTTTGTTAGTTCAAAGTTCAAAAGTTAATATACAATTAAAAATTATTATTAATTTTATTAAATACATAAATAAAAACTTTACCTCAAGTAGGATTTGAACTAGGGCATGTATTTCGCTAGAGTACCGCTCTAGTCGACTAAGCTGTCGAGATACAAGAAATTGTTTATTTGAAAATATGTATTCAGTTTTTAAATATTGCAACCAAAACAAAAATTACAGTAAAGTTTACCTTGTAATTAAGATTATTGACGCCGCCAAGTTCGGTTTATTACGATGGTAAAAAGGGGCTGAATTAACGTTTGAAATTCTTTTTCTTTATTATAAGTGTTCTTCTTCCGGTGTTAATAGTTGTTAAATGGATTCTTAACTCTACGAGGGTTGCTATTTATATTTCTGGCCTAATAGTGAAATAATAAATATTTATGATCGAAATCGGTTTTATTGTTTTCCAAAATATTCTCCATGAAGATCAATTGGATGCGTTTGAATCAATTTTCGAAGAACTTTTTCCATTCCGACTAAGGCAACTCAAAAACATGCGTTTTGAATGTATCAACCGCTTCTTCGGGTGTCGAAAATCGTTGACCACTTTTTGATGTTCGGGAATAAGAAAAGGTCATTGGATGCCAAAGATGTCTCAATATCACGGTATGTCACATGACGATCTTGGTTTATCAGTTGACGTACAGAATCGATGTTTCCTGGCACAACAACCGATTTTGGACGACCTTCACGGAATTCGTCCTGGAGCGGACTTCGGTCACTATTGAATTCGTTATATCAGTTTTTTACAGTGCTGTAGGATGGTGCTTCATCGCCATCTAAAGATTTAAATTCATCGATACACCATTTTCTTGATAATCCAGGTCGAAAATTATGAAAAGTAATCGCACGAAAACGTTCATGAGATAATTCCATTTTTTGGCCGAGATAACCTGTAAAGTTACTGTAAACAACACACATCACGCAAAATGACAAAATGTTTAAAAGAAGGTTATAATCAACAATGTCAGGTTTCCAAGACAAACGATAAATCTCTCTTGGCAACATTGACTGTTGCCAAGGCCATCAATATACATAACAACCCTCGTATAAGTGTGGGTATGTTTAGGTGCCGTACTAAAGATTTATTGGATTTTTAATAGTCATAATTTTTATTGTAATCAATTACCTTCGTGTTACTATACTAATAATTTTTACGATCGTCGTAAAACCTATTTGGAAAATAAGGCACGTACTAGGTTAACACATATACTGCAGTTGATAACATGAATTGCTAAAATGTTGTACAGTATTCAACATTGATTGCAACAATTTATAAATTAATGCTATAAAGTAGCAGAGGTAATCTAGTAGTTCGAAAGCAACAATTAAATACAGGGAATTTGGGTGCTTGAATGTAGAACCATTAGCTATATTGGACTGGTTTTGAACTACGTTATCAGATTCGAATCGGTATTCAAAATCATTGTAAAAGTTCAAAAAGCGACAAGAAGAACGAAAATACGAAAAGAAGGTTAAGTAATACACGGCCATATAAACATAGGCACAAGTATCACGCAATATTTGAGTACTAAAAGGATTCGTATATTCACTCAATAATGAATTTTAATAACTCATAGATTTAATAAATATATTAAAGTTCATAAGTAAATTACATAAAATTTTTCCCATTAAAGCAATAAATTAGTAACTCCTTTCTTTTACATAATAATACAAAAATGTACTAATTTTTAAATTATTAGTTATGAATAAGGTATCGATATTGTCACCGCTATAAAAAAAAACTGCAGAACGCAGTCACTTGAGTGGTAACTTCAAAAAAATAATTGAATCAGAAGGTTACACACATAGTTAAATGCAATCCCGAAAGTCGTTCGTGAACTAACAGCTCAAATTGTTGGTATCTAATTAAGACACCATACGTACCTTAAAATTGCACTAACCAACTAAGTGCGCAACTCTCTTAAAAAATTATTTGAAAACGTTATGATCGTATCAAAATAATAAAAGAGATTTGAAATATGTTTACCAATTTAAATGAATTGCTTTCAGCAGATTAAACAATACCTTAGTTCGGGTATCATGTTTTCATATATCATGAACACTAATGAACATAGACCACCTTAGTAATCCCTACACGGCAAGTGGTTCAAATGATATTAATAAGCCCATAATGTACCAAATACGTAGTGTTAAAGGCATCAAGTTGTTAAACGGGAAGTTGATACATATTTGGTATGAAATAAATGCAGAATAACACATTAGTAAATTAACTTCTTGGTTCTCCACTATAGTAATAGATGTCTAATACTAAATTCAAACAGGATCACTCATTCCTCCTCCGACAATAGGAATGGCGTTGTCACTACATTAGACTATGAGAGCAAGTAACTACAGACGTTTGTTAGGTTACTCTCAAGTGGACAGATATTAACATTACTATGAACAATAAGTTCCGGGAATTTGTATTTTGAATTATGCGCACTTTACCGATTGAAAAAATATCTTTCTTTCAGGTTGGTAAACATTTCTCCCATACTTCTGTCAAACGTGAGTGCCATATGTATCACTGGTAGTTGCTTGGAATTTATTTATGTCAATCCAGTTTGTGCACTTTATCGTATTTCAAAATGGAAAAATAATTGAACAAAGATTTTGTTTGAAGTTTTGTGCCGATGCACAGAAAATGTTTCTGCTCTCTCAAAAACACAAGCATACGAATAGTATTTGGCATTCAAAAAAGGTCTCAAGCAAATTGAAGACGCACTTCATAGTGGACGACCTTCGATATCGACGACCGATGGACTGGCACAGCACATTGTGATGGACATGTTTGGCATGAAACGCGTTGCAGCCCGACCTGTGCCAAAAGACTTGAATTTTGTTCAAAAACAGTTCCGAAGGGGAGTGACCCAGGAAATCATTTCAGAGGTAACAAACGATACTACCATGATGAAACGCATACTGGTGATAAAACATAGATTTACGAGTATGATGTCGAAACTAGCTCACAGTCATCCGAATGCCTCTTTGAAAATGAACTAACACCGAAAAAAACGCGTCAAAGTCAATCAAAAACTAAGGTAATGCTGCTTTACTTTCGCCATGCAAACCTAAAAGAGACTTGGTGAGCTCAAGCTCGCGTATATGTCGGCGCAGTACATTGTAGTGGATATTTTGGGCATGAAACACGTTGCAACACAGTTTGTGCCAAAAGACCTGAATTTCGTTCAAAAATAGTTCAGTTCCGAAAGCAAACGATGCTATCATGATGAAACGCATAATTATTGGTAACGACACATGGATTTACGAACATGATGTCGAAACTATCCAACAATCACCCGAGTGACGCTGTGGGAGTGTACCAAAACCGTGGAAAGAGCGTGAAAGTTAAACAAAAATCTAGGTTATGCTCACAGTTTTTTTGATAATCGAGACCTAGTTCATTAAGGGTATGTGCAAACGGGCCAAACAGTCAATAATAAGTATTACCTGGCTACAATCAGGCGTTTGTGAGATGTCGTGCGTAGTAATGAACGGAATTATGAAAAAACAGCTCTTGGATTTTGCACCATGACAGTGCTCTCTCTTTCCCTCTTTTTCTCTCTCTCACAAAGCACTCATTTTGGTCAACTATTTGAGCAAACACCAAGTAAGTACGGTCCAACAAACACCGTATTCTCCTGATATGGCATCCTGTAACCTTTTCCTGTTCTCAAAACTTAAATTGCCTCTTCGTGGAAAGAGACTTTTGGGCATAGATCAAAAAATAAGAAATTACCACGAAGTAAATGAAATTCATTCCTTCACCGAACTATGAACAGTATATGACTGAATGAATTAAGCGTTGGCTTCAGATGAATACTATTTTGAACGCGATAAAGTAAATGTACTCGAAAATTTATAAAAAAAAAATGTTTTATTTACCAATTCCCGGAACTTTTCGATCACCGTGCTCGGCGATGTATGTGAGATTGCTTTTTGCAGGTAACTTCACTGCATCTCACATATGAGCTGTGAGGTAGTTTACCAACAACTAGAGAATACTTTATACGGACGTTGAATCGAAAACAAATTACCACATATTTTAAAAAGGCGGCTAATACTTTATTGTTTATGTAATTTAATAGTTCCTTTAGATTTTGTAAACTACTAAAATGCAGACAGTTGGACCTGCTTTTCGGATTAAGAATTTTTGAACAGCAAAAGACAAGATCGATAGTGACTTACTCTTATTTTATGAGATGGATGGTACATTAAGAAAGTTTACTTCGCACAGTTAATTCCTGTAACGTTACAGAAATCTTGTTTTGATTTGTTACGGGCCAAATTCACACTAGCACATTATCACGCACAGACAAAGTGTATGGTTCTGAACTAGCTTAGTGTGTGGGTCGCGATTCTTACACATATTTGTAAGGGCGTCAACAAAACGTGAAATCGTGAATATCTAATGCAGACCACGTTACTCCGACGTATAGCAGCTTGCACTTTTAAAAACACTTTAAATTCCTATGGTACTCTTAATTAGTTACCATTAAAAAAAGGGATGTTAGACTTTCAATAAAATTATTAAAATTTGAATTTGGACCTTTTAAACCCAATTTAACTAACCTCCTCAGTACTGTTCGATATTTATCTTATTACAACTTAATGTTTACGGTGATCCGATAAGGCTTTAAGGATAACACTAATTCACACCGGTCTTTTAGTAAAGAGAGTAGGTCGTGTTCATGGGGTTTTGTGAGAAATTTCAAAGTAGGTAGTGCCAAATTGACGTAATTTCTCGATTTTAATGATTTGGTTACAATGTGCGCCGCATGTATTTATTGGTACAGAAAAGGCCACGGCTCCCTCCACTAAGCCACGTGTAAACTGTGCACCTTGTGTGGGCGGTATAATGTGTTATTGTAGATTTGGCCCGTAACATTACCCTGCGACTAGAGTACTGACTCTAGATAAGCCCACTGTTTATGAAAAAGCTGCTTTAGTGAACTGCCTCAGCTTATTTCTAAACTGGTGCCAAAGGGAGGTTTAGAGGCCAGTAATTCTTCGAGGGAACCTTTTCGTCAACTAAAATACTATTTCATTACTTGTGTACAGACAACTCTTGTAATACCGCTCTTGTCGTCCTTGTAATTCTGCGATTGCCATTTATTATAAATTCGCAATTCCAGGTTACATACATACATACCATTAACAAATTTATTCATTGGATAAACTGGTATCCCAACTCTTAGTAAGCGTTGTCGCTGCATTTTTCATTTTTTAAACTAAGATCACACGCAATGGTAAATTCGTTGAAGAGAAATACAGATCACAGGTTACGAGGTACAATCGCGTACAAGGAATTTACATGCGAGTGAAGGAAATGGCAGCACTGGAAACTTGCATCAGAGCAGTAGTGGCAGTTCAGGGTCAACGAACTCAAAGCCAACTTACTTTAAGTCATTAATTTTTATGTAAGTAAAGATCAATCAACATTATCTAGGGCACTGAATTTCGTTTTGGTGAATCAATCTTCCTAGTAACTGTATCTTGGATAATGAACGAGGTCAATAACCCCAATTTACGTCAACAAATGGGAGATATAAATTAACATTATCTAGCTCAATATATTAAAACCTCTCTGCTAAGTGAATAAGCCTATGCAAAGTAGCTGTCTTGGCTAACGAACTATGCCAATGCACTATATCTAAATTAGTTAACTTTGTCCAGGATCACTGACCATTTGCTACGTAAATGAACACTGAATGGGCCAATAAACTTTACCAGCGTAGGTAAATTTTGTTTTGATCACTGGATTTTATCTAGATCTATGAACTGTATCTGGGTCAAAAATCTACCCGTTTCGGAAAAATAGCAACCTTAAACAAAGATTTGCTTACCACAAGTAGGTGGCTATTTATCTCAGGGGGGTAGTTATTGCTCTAGATAATTTTCATATAGCTAGACTAAGTTATTTGAAACTCATTACTACTCATTCACCCTGGGAAAGTTAATTGATGAACAAGATTTTTTCGGTTTTGTCGTTCCTGTCAGATTGTGGTCTCAAAGGTACTGTATCCAAAAAAAAATCATTTAAGTCACAAAACCTCTAGCCAACTCACGAATTTCGTTTTTACGTATCAAAAGCTTAACAATCAACCTTTGATCTCTATCTGGTATTAATTTGTGACAAAGTATAGAAAGCTTTAAGGTAAATTTAGTTGATCTATAGATGGCGCTGGTCTCGTTATGGAGGTTTGATTGATTTTTTCTGATTAAAATCCAATTTATTCTAGTTGAACTTCATCTCAGCTTAAGTTCGAGTCATCTGTACTTCACAAATTTAATTAAGCACTACATGACCTTAACAATCATCTTTATAGAAGACTTATCTGATCAGCGAATGTATGTCAGTAACATAAATACACCCAGTATATGTTTAGCATCGTCGTTGATTTATTTCCAATACATTTTTAACATCAATAGTTCTATTCGATCGCGTTGGTAGTAAGTATTATTCAAATATCCCAAACCTACTTGCAGCTTGTGTTTTGAACGGAATTAGAAAGTCTCACAACATAATTTCGTGTTTTACGTTATTTGGAATATTTTCTAACAGCCTCTTGAATAGGGGATACAACAGTATTAATAGTTATTAATAGTTATTAATAGTTATTAATAGTTATTAATAGTTATTAATAGTTATTAAATAAATTACATTTGGAAGATTTCTAAATTGTACTTCTAATTATATATTTTGTTTGTTTGCACTTTTGCTTAAAGTATGGTTTCCATAAAAACTTATACTTAGGCAATACTTTTTGATCACAAAGTATAGTAAAAAAAACAAGGAATAGTTTCTATAATGTGTGTTTTAGATGAAAATGATTGCAGTGTATATGTTGAATCATTAGTCTTATTACTGGTTCGTTAAAATGTAACAAATCATAGTATATTTTTCAGTTGAAACCCAAAGATAGGCGACATTCTGACACTTTTATTAAATGCGGGTTTAGGATTATTCCCCGAAAACAGTTGACCGAAAACAATTGCCAGAACACAAATCACGGAACGGCGAATTAACCTAACGGACAATTCACCGAATGTACAATTTACCGAATTCACTTTAAACTGTTTAGATTGTTGTAGTATAAAGCAATAACCCAACGTCAACGTCTAAAGTAAAGATACGGCGCTTGTATTTTATTTCTTTTCAATTAGTGTATGTCTCTATTCCTTTAATTTTTTTAGTTTTATGTTTTTTGCTATAATTCTAAATTATTTTTTTATATTTTACTAATGCTAGTCAAATATATACATTATACATATTATGTTGTGTATGTAGTTATAAACTATACAAATATTTACAGATTAGCAAATATTATAGTACATCCCAGAATATCAGAGAGTAATAAATCATCTTGATAACGACAGGTCAGTGGCGTACTTATTAAAAAAGGCATATACTATAAGGTCTGTAAAATATATTGACTCTTCAGTTTCTTATATTTGTATAAAATACTTTAAAAAAATATACTTGTAATTGTAATTATGACCTATTAATACTAGTACATACAAAAAGAAAAAAATTATGTGATTTAATATCTAAGTCTTTGTCTAAGTATCCTGCAAGTTCTTTTATATCAAACCAAATAATGTTTGTTAACGTGCATTTAATCTGTTTCAAGTTTAGGTAAATCAATTTAGCATTTCATTTAATAAGAAATGAAGCGACAATTCTATCTTTGTTAGTTTCGTGCAAAAGATTGAGTTAATACAAACGTCGTCTTTACTGACAGCTGATAATATATTATTGTACAGGATAGCGAGGATCGTCTGAAAATCCTAGAAAATTTGTGTAAGTTTGGAAAGTACTCAATACACTATTATTTAATTTCAAAGTCCAATCAAACACGGGATTATCACGAAGATATGGACGCTAGTGTTTTTGAAGAATATTTTGAACCAATGATAGCAAACATTCAATGGGGAACTATAATTTTTCTGGATAATGTAAGTTAGTATTGTAGACAAGTCTAACGCTTACCAACAACTGCATGGGACGTAAGCAACAATTTGTTAAGTACGTTATTGATTAACTCTGTGGTTCCGCGGGGTTACCGTACATAGATTACCACGATATCAAATACAAAGTGAAATAGGTCCTAACAATACGACTTTTAAATTAAATGAAGTTGGACAGCCTTTAATGCAAACCATAGACAATGTCAGTACCGAAAAGTGGAAAAAGTGTGTTGATAATGTAATTAAAGAGGAACAGCGCATGTGGGAAAGACTGATTGTTAGTTACATATTACATTTGTTTCCAAAACATACCTTTATTACAGTATTAAATGTAAAAAAATAAATAAAATAAATAAATTGTTTCATAATTAATCTACAATTTTTAATACACTGAAATCCCAACCGCACGGCTATGAGTTGTCTCATCTTCAGGCTTAACTCTAATTTTAAAGGGTCATCTTTTGTTTGCCGCTTACCTGAACCGTCTTTATTTAACACGATATTTTGAAAGCGGCATATTTACAGCATCTTTGTTTAAGCTACCCCGGTTTGCTACTCATTTCTGTTTGCCGCTTCTATGCAAAAAAAAACGACACTATTTCACTAACAACATAATTTATTACTTTTTGATATTCTGGAACGTACTTTAGTTAAGGCGAAATATTATGCGCAATTCGAAGTAAATACTCCATTAAATTTGTATTGTGCTGGACGCTTTCTTAACAATTCCACATATCAGTTCATTTATGACATTAACTTTACCACTTCAAAATCAACCATAATTGTTTCCGGCACAGGTGAGGTGGCTGTACTTTTAGTTCACTCAGTAATAGGTTATGCAGCGTTTGGGGCTTGTTTCGAAGCAGCACATCTGTGAAGGTACAGATAAGCAATCTTGAAATCCATGCATTTTATACACCTGGTGAAATAAAGTATTTTAATCTGTGACCATTCTTTGCTAGTAAGATCTACGCCCTGTTAGATGTGATTCTAGGTTAAAAATAATTTAATCTTGCGTACCTAAGAAAGTGCTCTACCTCGAATGTTACACTTAGATGTTATGGTAGAAGAGTTACAAAGATTCACCCATCAAGATGCACCATTAAATTAGTAAAATAAAAATACATATATTAACGTAAGTAAAACTATAGCGCAAAATAGTGCAATACTGTAGCGAACTGTAGCGAAATATAGTAGAAACAAGCAGGAATCAATGGTTTATTAGTTAAATACTCATACTGCATTAGGAAACATAATACAACAGCTGTCTACACTTTTTCAAATGTTTAAACACAAAATTGAACCCTAAACAACAACAAGGACCAAAAAAGTCGTTTTAACGGCAAAAATCGCAAACAAGTAATTTTTACTTTGATTCTATAAGTGCAGCTTTCAAGAGACCATTTAATGGATTTTCCACAAGAAATCCATTTTCCTCACAGTACGAGAAGATGCAGTGTTCTGTGTTTTGTGCATTTATTTTTTGCTTTCGTTTTTTTTTCGCAGTTGAAGATTAGAAGTAGAAGGTTTTTGTGAAATGTTTCTTTTTGCATTCTTTGACTTATTTGCTTCTTCCGGTTTCATAAGCTTTTTTGGAGGAGTGCTTGCGATAATTTCTGATTTCTACTATTGCCTTCCATGGTTTTTTAATTTAGTGCACCTTTGAAGAGGGAAGTATTTGAGCAAGCTTGTTTCTTCTTTGAAAATTGCTCAACGGGTAACTTCGCCGTCGTGAAAGTATCCGCTTACCCGTAGGTTGGTTTCAGATATATTCATATTCAATGTCTCTTTCAGAAATCTTTCCAATTGGGACACCGATAAGAAGAGTCTTGTTTGGATTTGTGGTTGTGATAGTGCCAGGATAAAAATGTACTATTTTAGCAAGAGCAAATTGAGTGTAATTAGTGGAATCCGGATTGTAAGAGTATATCTTTATTTTTCGGAATCCATGAACCATATTATTAGTCGTAGTAGCTTTTATAAATACATTGCGAATCATTGAACCTGCATCGTACTCTGTTATTTTCTTACCTGCGTGATGGATCATCCACCTGTCCATTTTCGAATTAAAGTAACTTTTTAGTGTACCAAAATCACGTCCAGTGGCTGTATATGTTTAGTTGTGTATGGTGGAAAATTTAACATAATGGTTCCATAACTTCATCACAATTCAGCTGCTTTCAGTGATTTGTGACTGGAACGCCCATCAACAATTAATGAAATGGGATCGACGAACTAATAGCCAGTTTGCATTTTATTTTCGGGTTTAGTAAGAGATGCTAAATATATTTATACCTTTAGGTAAATATTTATCTTCTACATTTTGGTTTTATTACGGAATATAAATCGTTTTGCAAATTTACATTGTACAACTCTTTTGACTAATTTCAGGTTATGTGGTCAATGGTTGAGAAGTTTTTCTAATAACTGGTACCAATTAACACCAATTAATGGTTACCTAGGCAGCGAAAAAAATAGTCCTTACTTGTTCAATAACTTTCTAAAATTGGTCACTATCTATTTATCAGGACTGAAAACTTTATCGGATTTAAAGCAATGTTTATCGATTAATTGTTGCAAAAGTTCCGAATCTGCTTTAAAAAAACCCGAGATACAAATCTAATTGCCTCAAGCGTGTAGGTATATAATCTATCGACCTAACTTGATAAATTCTTAACCCACTGTTTTCCAGCTGGCCTTTTCGTCTTACTGAGGTTGTTAACAATTTTGTTTGCTTCTGTACGTTCGAATGAAATTTTCTGAAATTCTGTTAGATGTACGTCTTAAAGTAACCACTCTCAAGATAATATATACATAATATTGAAAATGTTTAAAACGTTTTTTTTTCTATACTAGGTGGATTGTAGCTCGCATCAAATCTTCATTTGGACATGAAGTTATTTCTGCCGTTCGGTTGCAATTTGAAATTGGGTCTAAAGCGGAATGAAAGCTAGAAGGAGGAGTGAACAGACAATACGCTAGAGTATATAGTCACCCGGCGAAAGTAGACATTCATGCTCACTCCTGCCTTTGCTGTCTATTAAAAGGGCATAACTCTTTATTATTACTGGTAAGGTACTAATGCATCGTATCATTGCGCCTATTATTGTTGCTTTATACAGTATGATCAAACATTTCCAGAAGTTGGTTAACCTTCATGTGCATGCACAATTTTTATACCTATCCCGCTTAGCTAGATACCCGGATACCTACAGTTGGTTTGCATAGGAAAATCAATATTCTTTTGGTTTATTTTACCAAAATCTGGTTTATTAGGCACGAAATTAGAATGTACTATATTTTTTAAGCGGTTAGCTTGTTTTCTTTTTGAAATATCTCCATGATAAAAATAATGGCGTTTTGCGCCCGACCCTGAAAGTCCCAAATAAATACTCTACAAAGCCGCAAGAATGTTGAAAATTTCTAATTATATCGTAATTACTAACTGTTGAGTAATGAGTGGTAATTATCATTTCAATAAATTAAGTTCCAAATAAAATTGTACAAAGCCCAAAGAATATTTCCTAATTTAAAATTTCAAATTAAATGGTCACTACTAATGATTATGTAATTATCTTTTCATTATTTTGGTTCCAAAATGGGATTTCTACAAATTGCCTAAATGCAATTCTTTTGAAAATAAGTTTCATTCCAAAGCATTTAGGTTCAATGCAAAAGAGCTCTTCAAGTCAGAAATACTCTTTACTAAAGTACAATAATTCTATAAAATCTGTTATTGAAGTGGTTTGGAGAAATGGAGAATATAAATATATAATATGAACAGTAGGATTTCTAAATTTTGTAATTAGTCGGATAGTCTTCTACAAAAGTATTTTTTATTTCTAAGCTTTCTTATGAACAGCAACAAGAATATTTGGGATCACTAATCGACGATGAGGAGTCTGGTGTTAGTAATGCTGAATACAACAATGAGGATTCTGAGGACGAATGGCTACCACAGGAAGCAACAGATAATTTATCAGATCTGTCCGACGTGGAAGATATATATGATGATGCAGATATGCAGATAGAGTTGGATACAAATTCTTCAGGTGGCGAAGAGGAAGAGACTGAGGACCGAAACGATGCTATGCCTGAATGTTTTCTGGTAGCTAAAGATGGCACGAAATGGATGAAATCTCCACCGATATCTACTCGTGTACAGAAACACAATATTATTCACAAGAAGCCTGGTCCCGTGTCATCGACAAAATTGTTACTAGTTTCCGATACGTCCAAATGTATATTTTCCGAGATTATAGTAAATATAATTGTACGAGAAACCAACAGGAAAGCTAAAGGTGCCTACGAGAAGTGGAACACAAAACCCAAATAAACGCAAGAATTGGAGTGATTTGAAAGAAGATGAACTGTATGCTTATATTGGGATATTGATAACAATGGTGCCCACCATTCCAATAATGAGCATAACGGAGTGCTATTCGCACCCACTGTATAGGACAACAATGGGAAATAACAGATTTTGTGAGATTATCAGATTTATTCGCTTTGATAACGATGCCACCAGAAACGAGCGCCTGAAATCGGACAAGGCAGCAGCCATTACAGATATTTGGTTGGTGTTAAACTGTAACTTATCATCCAAATATGTACCATCCGAGTATGTTACTGTAGATGAGCAGTTATTTCCGTTTAGAGGCAGGACTAGATTTACCCAATATATTCCGTCCAAGCCTGCTAAGTATGGCATAAAGATATGGTGGGCGTGCGATGCACAAACGTCGCACCCAATTACTGGACAGGTTTATACTGGCAAAGGTCCAAACGGTCCCGAAAAGACCAAGGACAACGAGTTGTCAAGGATCTATGTTATCAATTCAAAGGCTCTGGAAGGAATATAAAGATGGATAATTTTTATACTGCATTACGTTTGTCTCCATTATTACTCTCCAATCTTTCTCTCGTAGGAACTCTAAAGTAAAATAAGGCCTGCATTCCAAAAGAAATCAAAAAAAGTAGGGAGGAGGTGTAAGTGTCCTTGATATTCGGGTTTAGCGAAAATGGCAAAATCACCATTTGCTCGTATGTACCGAAGAAGGAGCGGATAGTGACATTGCTTTGAACTATTATAGTACTAACAACATCACTGTACTAAAACAAAAGGCCGAAATTATAATCTACTACAATTCGACAAGGGCGGAGTAGACAATATGGATAAAATGATTGCCCAGTATTCAACTAAACCTCGAGTTGGCCATGTGCCATGTTTTACAACACGATGAACGTAGCTGCCTTAGCAGGTTACATTATCTTCTCAGAAAATAACCCTGCTACTACCAGGTCAACCCATAGCAGAGGAACTTTCTTGGAAGATCTGGGAAAGCAATTATTGATGCCCGCAAATGAGTTGCGTTCAAAAAACCGACCTTTTTGAAGCATTTTGCAACCAGATCTGGGATAGAGGCAATATTAGGACAACCAGTTGCGGTTCTCCTACAACGGTAGCAACACCAAGGGATGTTTCTGGTAGACCTAAGCACGTAGGTAGCTGCTTCGTCTTCGTTCCAAACAAAAACGCGGAAATGCTGTGAAGAATGCAAACGGCCAGTTTGTAACGTGCATTCCGAATCAATTACAACATGTTTGGAATGTACTGCATAAACCACATTGTTGTAAAAAATTTCGCTTCTTTATAAATAATAAATTTTGTTACCATAAATTGTATTCTAAATACTTTTATTTCCCTTATCCACATAATATTTTATACAGCAAATAAATACTCATAAGCTACTTCCATGTATACCTTATGCATGTGTTTGAGGGATAAAATTATGTTTTGGTGTAAATTTAATTTTTTTGGTATATGATCATCGCAGTTTTTTTTCAATCGACTTAAAATAGGTTGCTTTAGGATAAATATGAGTACTAGATATTTAGCTCAACGAAAAAAAAAAAAACGAAATTGAAAACCCAAAAGGTACCTTACTATGTGCATAAAGGTTAATAACAGTGTTTTTTTTTTTTGTTAATTTTCAGATACATTTATTTTATCGCCTTCAAAATAGTATCCATCTGAAGCGATGAACATATATCGACACTTAACCCATTCATCCATACACTTTTCATAATCCGATGAAGGAATGGCTTTCAATTACTTCGTCGCATTTTCTTTTATTTCATCTATGCTCGAAAATCTCTTTCCATGAAGCGGGAATTTAAATTTCCGAAGCAGAGCAAGATCACAAGGTGGCATGTCCGGAGAATATGATGGTTGTCGGAAGTTATTTACTACGTGTTTGGTCAACAGTGCGCCGTAATGCGTGTTTTGTGAGAGGAAACGTTATATAGTGCAAAATCCAAGAGCTAGTTTTACGTCATTCCGGTCGTTTTCTACGCACATTATCACATCATATCACGCCAGTTAATGCTCTTAATGATGATAACTCTTGGCTAGTTTTGACATCCTAATGGTAATCATGATCAGTAATTATTCGTTTCATCATAGTAACGTCTTTTGTTACCTCTGAAATTACCACCTGGGCCACTACCACACTGTCTATCGTAAAGCGGGCATTATTTAAAATATAAATTCTCGGAACTTTTTAATAATGAGATTTCACTCACACTCATACCATATATGGTACAAGTCGGTATCAAAAAACACGCCTGCACAACAATTGAAAGATTTTGCCTCGGGTTCACTCTTTCCGTCCCACGCCAACACCTATTTTCTGAATTGGACTTAGCGTATTACTGTTTTAGACACATCCAAAGTAAAAATGTTTAAACCACTACAAATTTCTAACGTGCCACATGTCAGGAGGTAGTTTGATCGCATGCGGACAAGCGCTATAGTGCCTTGTTACGCTACTGCTTCTGACGGTATTTGGATAGTTCCTAATACCGTATGTGTGAGTTAAACTTATACCGTCGAAGTCTATAGTTTTGGATGTAAAATTAAACATGTGATCTTTCACCATTATTACACATAATTGAAACATATACTTTTGGGTTTTTAATTGGTGTATTTTCATATTTATACTTTGTGTAAATCTATACGTTGCAATAACAATTGCAGTTATCGTCCTTAGTAACCGTAATATCTTTAAGAATCGTTCAAACATCTTAAGCAATTCTTAAAGACATTATTACTACTGAGGACGATAATTGCATGTGTTATCGAAACGTATAGATTTATGTAAAATAAATTAGTTGTGATATTGCTTATTAGATGAACCTAGTGACTTTTAACTGTGACACCAACGCAAGTTACCTTATATATAAACCAGAATGAAGTTCTGCGAGCCACGATAGCTCAGTAATGAGAACGTAATATTTTAATGTAAAATTTAATTAATACTTATTAATTAAATGAATTTGCAATTTCCATATAGTATAACATGCAAAATAGCATGTGACTGATTCATTTTTTGACTATTAAGCATAATTGGATGTGAATGTTGATAAACTTATTAAAACACATACTATATTATTCCCATAAAAGTGAATATTTAAAATAGTCACGTTGTAGTATTGTCACATCAATGGGACTGTGTTTAATTGCTTTATTGAAATTTTGTGGATTTCAACACAACAGTTGAAGTAGTTTAAATTCAATAAAATTTAATATAAACCCATTTGCTGCATTTGCGTTCGGTTTGTCATATTGCGAATCTGTATTGAACGACAAGTTTATATACTTTATGAGGTGCACGTTCCTCACTGTTTTATGTTTCTATAATCTATAATTATGGTCCAAAGAAAAAAATTACTTAGTTAAATCTATATTTTTTGAGAGAGAGAGAGAGAGAGGGAGAGAGAGAGAGGGTGAAGGAGAGGGAGGGGGAGAGCTATGGAAAATAAGGAGCATCAGTAATTGTCAAAATACTTTTATTGATCAATATGTAACGTGAAACACGAAATCTTACTCGCGAAGAATGTGCTGAAGCATTAATATTGTTTGAGTAAGTTTGGAATTACCGAACGATTTAACGTAGGTTACACAACCGTTTCACGAATCGTACACAGATATAGAAACAAGGAACAACTCAGATTCAGGAGCCATTTTAAGACTCCCAGCATTAAGACAACGTTTTGTAACAGCTCGGGCCCTTCAAACTCAGCTTCGAAATGCTAATGGTTGACAAGTTTGTACAGAAACTATTTGTCAGCAACTCAGGGAACATATTTTGAGACCTAGAATTGCTGCTCGAGGTCAGCTTTAACTAGAGTTCATCGGAGAGCGAGGCTAAATATTGCCAGGGAGCATCGTAACTGGTTAGTGTTATTTACGGATCAGTCCAGATTTTGTTTGTAGAACAATTACAGGCGTATATCGACGCCCCAACGAACGGTATGCGCTGCGTAATTTCTCATATATCACATAGTTTGGAGGAGGATATATAATGGTCTGGGGAGGCATTTCTTTGATTAGTCGCACGGAACTTGTGATCGTAAATGTTCTTACAGCTGAAAGATACATAGCGCAGGTTTCAGATCAACCTGTATTGGCATTTACGACATATATGGGGCAAGATTTTTTGTTGATGCAAGACAATGCCAGGCCTCAGATTGCTCGAATTGTGAGAAATTATTTAGAGGAAGTGGATATCGTTACCATGACATGCCCAGCTCGGAGCCCGGATTTAAATCCGATAGAGAATCTCTGAGATGCCCTTAGGAGGAGGTTACAAGAAGAACGTAACTTGAATACTCTGGAAAACGTATGGCAGAGACTGATTCAAATATGGGAATAACTGGACCACAAATCTCTCTTATTTTAAGCAGGGGCCGTTGCTGCCAAGAAGTTATCGTGACGGAGGCGGCTATACTGATACTTTAGTTTAATTTATTTTTTCCATTTTTCAATTTTCGTCGTTAAATTTGGATATTAATTTTTAATAAAATTATGTTACGCTATAAAATGGCGATTCTCGTGTAATAAGAAAGATAATGGGGGAAATCAAAAAAACAAAATGTTAAAAAAAGATAAGGCTAAAGTGTGATTTTAATTTTAACTTGATAATTTAACTGTTGAACTCTACAGGATGTGAAAAAACACTATATAATTGCTACACCCGGTATTTATCTTTGCGATTAGAGTTATTACACTAACATTGTAAAGATCCAGAAAACATTACATACATTCGCAAATTAATTATTTTAGTTCCCTTTATGTTACAAGGAAATGCTTCGATGTACTTAAAATAATTAAGTTTTACCCCTTCTTCCGTAATCAAGAAATCATTTAAGATTTCAACGCGGGCACTGCCACCAAAATCTCGCTTCATTTTTGTCCAATCCCGACCGACCGCAGATTAACTCATTGTTCTTTCATGTTAGAGCGCGGAGTATATAAGTGGCTTTCGTCCTGAAGAAATTTTTGCCGAGCTGGTAGCGTAGTGGTGACACGACCAGCCTAGCATTCGGGAGGTAATGGGTTCGATTCCCGTTACCGTCTACCTTGTGTGAGGTTTTTCAGGGGGTTTTCCTCATACACATGTAGCGGCATGGTCACTGCGTATATGCACACCATGTGCGGCTGCTTAGGCGAATACTGTGGTAGTATTTCCCCCCTCAGAACCCTAACTCCGTTCCTTCCGATCCTATCCTGACCACACCCATCCTTAATCCCACCATACATATATACGTAATGTATGTATGTATGCTGGGAATCCATGATTGTGGCTGAAAGAGCTCGGAAAGCTCGAGCAGCCCGCTCTCCCCCTTGGTGAGAGAATGAAATACGTGACCTTCCCTTTGAAGAAATCTTACCGCTTCCGTCCTAAAGTAACCATCTTTCTATCTTACTGCTTCCATTCTGCGGTCTTCAACGACTTACTGAACCGCCGCATTTATTTTTACTTTTACCTGCCCGCCCACCTGGGTAAGTTATAATGTGTTTGTATCACATTTATCCGACCAGTTTCCAGTTGGAAAGATTTCTTTTCTGCCTTTGGTAGATTACGAATCGATCTTGTCTGTAAAACACCGCAGTACCTGAGATACTTACACCTCCCTGGAGTGATAATTCTGCGGAAAACAAATATCTTGTACACAAAATCCTCCTCATTGCTTTCAGGAGTATTCCTGAAAAGTACTGAGGTTTCCTAAATGAATTATCCCCTAAGGAGGATTGCCTTTAGAGGTGATTCTTTTACCTGTGCTTGTCCGAATGGCGTAGCCCTGTTCGATATAGCAATCCTTCTATTTAACCAATGGAGCGTGTGGCCCGTTTGGTTAGGTTCCTAAAACACAATACCTGAACACTTACACGACCGAGCTGGAAATCCCAGTAAAAATCTGCAGATACCTGATCGATTAAATAATCGTCCCCAAATCTTTGTTTCAGTAAACTTTCCCCGAGAAAGCTAAACCGTTACAAAACTCCTGATAATCCGTCATTAATACTGTCATTCCTTTGTACGTATCCCGAATAACATCAAAGTAATTGACAAACCACTTCCTGAAAGAAAATAAATTCTTAAACTATAAATCCAATTTGTATCTCTTAAGAATTCCTATTTAATTCTCTATAAATAAATATCGTTTTGTATAACACTTTCCATTGAGCAATAACACCTATCGCATAAAAACTAAAACTCTTGTATGTTATTTAAATAATTACGACAATATCATATTTCGTAAAAGCATTACAAAGGAAGCCCGAGAATAACACTTTTATTTATATTCCAATTTACGATCCATTTCCTGCTACCTTTTATCTAATCAAAAGAAAGCAAAAAACCATTATTGTAAAACCAGAAGTTCCAGTGTACCAAATCGAAGAAGTATTCATTTTAAAACCGATACTTTAACGCATATTGACCTAGTGACCGATATCGTTATAAAGTTATTGAACGCATAAAAGCCCCTTTTATTAAATTCACAGAATAGTTGTAGATAAATATTCGTCTATATATACAAACGTTCAAATACTGTTAAAATTCACAAATAATGTTGATTGTTTTCCTTTTGAAGATAAAACGTTATTTCAATCAATGTTTTTTCTCTTTGAAAATAGTAATTTACGTGAGTATATAATTGCTAAAGGTTTAAATAAATTTCGTAAAGTGAACCAAGGGGAAGTACTACGGTAAATCCAGGTGCACTGCATTAACGATTCTAATCCGCAGATATACCGGTCTTTAAGAGTCACTTCCACGAACCTGTTCGACCCTCTGGAGGAGCTACCTAAAGATACTGTTTTGTTTTATGTGTTAGTATTGTCAAGTAGTATAAGTCAAATATTTTAGAGCAAGATCAATATTAGTTTTGTAAGAAATATAGGAAATAAAGGTAGTGCTTGTGGCGATCACTTAATGTTACTGAAATCACGAGTCGCCCCATCTCCGACTGATAGCTAACGGGCAAAGCAAAAGTATTATTACCTAGGTAAACCTACCCTAAGGAGGAGGGATGCTTACAGGATTGTGGGAAAGACAGCCTGTCATTAACAAAATCGTCCAAATCGGACAAGTAGTTTTGACAAAAATTGACTTTAAACTTTTGGTTACTTTTCGGTGGTGCGTCAATTTATTGGGGAAATTGTCATGTGTATTTGAACGCCCTGTATATATGTACGTATTGTTTTTCTGTTTATTCTTTTTTTGCTCGTGACTCAATTTACGCTAAAGAAACTTGTTGTTTTTTTTGTGTTCATCAAGATACAAGTGAAAGTAACAATAGATTGTTTGACTTTCTAAGTTGCAGTGGTTTTCGAGTTAAACTTTTCGTATTGACATTTAGATTTGATTTCCGGAATTGACAATTATATATTTTGTAGATTAATTAATCGAAAATAGGAAAGTTTACAGTTGAATCTAAATTAGATTTCCTGTAAATTTTTATAAAAGGTTTCGTTAAAATAAAATGTAGTTCATAAGAAAAGTTCTCTTTTAAATTGTAGGATGAGATCATTCCTTACTTATCACGTTTAGTAATTGACGCCGTTTTCTGCCGGAGTAGAGTATCTCAGTCCATTAATGTTAAATAATTATCCTTATCGTTTAAGGAATAAATCTGTGGACGACAATTTGCAATTGAGCCGTGCACGTCGCAGTGTCAGCAGTTTTCTTTCAAGTTAAAGCGTGGTTGAGAAAGATGGTGCTGTATGATGGAGCGAGGAAGAAGCTATTTTTGCGCGATTAATTGCGCGGGGATTCTCAATCTGACTTTCGTGGGTAAGAGATGTGATCTGTGAGCTTGGAGGCGTACCTTTTTCGAATACCTGGAAGACCGAATTTTTGGAGAAGTTGTTTGCAACTAAAAGCACACGTTTGGTGAATATTTCTGTAGACCTTCATCCCTCTTGGTTATTTATTCTGAAGTTACGGACCGTGGGGTCAATTAACGAACATTTCACTAAGTTATGTGTTTGTCTGAGTGCATTTTAGTGCTGGTTCGAGGTCGCGTTTAAAGCGGACTTATATTACCGAATGAAACCATTGTGAAGGCACAACGTTTTGTTTCTCCCGTAAAAGAAAATCAGCTGCAACAGACGAAAGTCTCACTGTAAATAATTTGTAAACAAACCTTTTTTTCCATTTTAATAATTAAACAGACTTGTAAATAGAGCTACCGATTTAATTGAACATTAAAGTGTGTAAATATCTCGTGTGTAAAGCTACTTGTTTTGTGCACATAAACCATATAACGTCCTGGCCAATTAGGTTCAACGTATCACTATCGAAATTAAGACTGGGAAACTGCCGCATTGGTTTGCAGATCGAGGACGTTCTGCTGGTATCCTGGAGCCGTTCCCGATGCTTTCGTTGCTGCCCGTGGGGAAGGTAACTCAATATTGTACGTTATTGTGAATGCCTTGCCATGTCTTTGTCTGTAAACTTGGTGAAACTACTTGTTGAGGACGAAATAAACGCAGTCATTTGTTTTGGTGTTATTTTGCGGAATTTGATGCTTTCACGTCGTCACAATAACAGGTTGAGGAACTGATTTTATTTGCGATATCTTTGGTATTTTGTTTTTTTTTTTTATTTAATGAAATGTACTGCAAATTTATGTATATGAACATTTCGCATGGCAAAATTGATTTTAGTGACTGACAAACTGGTTACGTATTGTTTTGAATTTATTCATGTTTAGATAATTCTATTTCCGTAGTTTAAGATCAAAGGCCACTTGGTAAGCTTACAAGGTTGACCTTTTTATGCTCCCGTTTTCTAGTATTTAAGATTTTAAATCAAACAGAAACTATTGTAAATAAATCTATGTGTCTGTGCGCCTGTTGAGGTATATTTAAATATAATAGACGAACAATTAATTGAATTTTTTAATTTGTGATCTCCTCCCGACCAGCGAAAGCAATAATTTACGAAAGTGGTGATTTTATTAATCAAACCAAAGGAATTAATTGAGAGCTAAATTTTGATTTTATTATTTTCTTATTGATTCGTTTTAAAAGTAACCAGTGGTAATTCCTGCAATTGAAGCATTCAGGGTGATTATTTTTTTATTATTGTGTTTGAATTATTTTGGTCACAAGCGTTGGGGTAACGTAACGAAATATAAACTTAAATAAGTCACTGAAACCTAACAACTGATTTGCACCCACGCTATTTTGGTGTTTGAGCGTGTGCATATTTTTAAGATTTGTTCTAGAGCTAAAATTTCGAAGCATCGCCGACGTGCACCTGGAGGTAGCCAACGTAAGGTAAGTCAGATCATTTGACTGTTGGAGATGATTTATCTACGTGTGCCCAGGTGTATCTTTACCGATTTCGTCTTAATAACAATCTGGCGCCCTTTACTTGACTTTATTCTAATTATCTGTTACCTGCAGTTTTAGTTTCATTTTCGACCGTAACAAAATGCATATATATATATATATATATATATATATATATATATATATATACGTGTAATAATGGTAAAAGTTAACATTTTCGAAAAAAAGTTACACAGATATGGAAAATACAATGTGTCACATTTGAAAAAACACAGTCTGGTTTTATATTGTTTGGATACTTAACAATAATCTCAAATTAGACCACGCTATTAGGTTCTAGATAAACATGAAGGTTTTCAAATATAAGTTATAAAAGATTTTAAAAGTCGGGCGTTTTCGAAAAACATCCCTTACCTTTAAAACAAAACAATCGGAAAGAGCTGATAATATTTTTCTACTTTACTCGAAAACTGCTATAATACGTGCTAAGATTTTTAAAATACACCCGCATACTGCACAAAATTAATAATACCGCACGCATTTCAGTAACGCTGATGATACCTTTAGCTACTGAAACGCGTTCGATTTTTCTCATTTTGTGTGGTTTATGGATGTTGCAAATCCTACCACAGATGCAGTGTTCCAGATTTTCAACCTTCATGGTTACTAAGATACCCTGCATAAGGGTCCAATTCGAACCATCCTGTACATGTATCCATATATAGTCTTAATTGTTAAAGATTTTGAATTTATTTTTGAACAAACCACTAATTAAATTAATTTTCTATCAGAAATAGTCTTTGGTTACATTTCCCATTAAATTAGATCCATTACTTGCGCATCTCTGAATTTACTTCCAGCAAGTAGAATAGACAAGTGGATTTTGGAATAATCAATCGTCTCATACATTTTGTAGATGCTCTGGCTAGCTGTTAAGCGAATCCCTCGCCTCCATTCCAACCTACCAATCTTAATCTATATTCTTCTTATTAATGTCACTCACAAATTATTTTTATTACGTATGGAAATGGACTCTGTCAGTACCTGGAGCCAAATTTGTATTAAATCAGAGAGTGGTGTGTGATCACATCCTTCAGTACCACCTTATTCAGGCCTATTTTTTGACTCACCCGTATGTAGGGTGGCCAAATGCCCCGTATTTTACGGGTTACCCCGTTTTTCGCGCTACAAATATTTAGGAACCCGTAATTAGCAAAATTAAATACGGGGTAAAGAAAGCTACCGTATTTTTACAAATTCCGTCATGGTTGGTGTGCGCGGCTATACATGGCCCGCCGCCGCTGTTTAACTTGTGAATTCGTTCGGTCGTGTGTTCGTAGGTCAGGCGAAGAGAGTGGAGCCGGGACACATGCGCGTCAAGAAAACAGGTTTATTTATGTTTGTCACAGAATATCCTTCTGTGATGTTTTGTTCATTGTCTTCCGTGAGGCGAGCGAGGAGGTTGATTGATTTGTTAATTGTTTTGCGCGAGCATAATTTTATTCTGGTGTGTAATAAGTTAATGATTGTATTGTAAGTTGTGAGTAACGTCACAGGCAGCAGCAAATAATTTTGTATTGTAATTTGCGTTTGTTTAAGGTTTGCATAAAAATAATGAGCGGCTCAAGCCGTTCAGATAATGCTGATTATAATACGGGCGATGAGACACGACTAAAAAGTCAGCGTAAGAGGAAAAAATATGTTTGTAATTATAGAACTGAATGGGAGATGGAATTTACATGGTTGAAACCTGACGATAGCAATAAAACAAAGCACAGTGCACTCTTTGTAAGAAAGCCTTCAAAGTTGCAAACGGTGGCCTCAATAACGTGAAACAACAAGATAAGGGACAGAACATAAGAAGAATATTCGTATAAAAAAGCAGTGCAAGTATTACAAATTTTTGGAAAACCGTCAATATCATCTCAACATTTTAAAAAGTTGCTGCGGCTAAACTAGGTGAAGTATACCACAATGTTATGCATGTGCATTCTTACAGATCTTTAGATTGTACTACCAAATTAGCACCATTATTGTATTGCGATTCAAAAATTGCAAGTGACCTACAGTTAGGTCGAACAAAAGCGGCAAAATTGTAACAGGCGTATTAGCGCCATACTCTATCCAACCGAAAATAAAGAAACTTGTCGATTCGGGCCAATATTACTCAATCGCAACAGATGCGTCTAACCATGGTAACATTAAGATGTATCCATTGGTCATTAGATACCACACTTTAGAGGAAGGTGTAGATGAATATCTACTCGACTATTATGAAGATGCGAAGGAACGTTCCAATGATATTTTTACTAAAATTAAAGACAAGCTGCTGGAAAATAATCTTGATGTCCAGAATATATCAAGTTACGCAGCGGATAACGCCAATGTAGATTTTGGCCGATTCAATTTAGTATTCATGCGCCTAAAAACAGAAAATAGCAACATTCTGGAAGCGAGATGCTCGGCGCACCAAGTTTGCTTTGGATAAAATGATATTTGACGTTGAGGTTATGGTTACCAAAATATTTCAGTATTTTGCCAATTATGCTAAGTGTACTGAAGAACTCAAAGGATTTTTCGAATTTATAGATTAAGAATACAAACCCTTAAAAAAGCATGTTACAACCCGCTGTAAAAAATTATTTGATTTCGTTGCCCGATTCATATTATGAAATTCCTCGAAAAAACAGTATCGATACATACTGAAAATTCTGAAGAAACCATAACAGAAGCAGAGTTACACTTATATTTTTTTGATAATGTATTAACTATTTTTAACAATACTGTCTTAGAACTCGAATGTGCCAATACCAGTATTTGTAGTGTGTACGAAATAATGGATGGCTTACGAAAAAATCTCCAGCAAAGAGTCAAAGATAATTTTTATGGTATGTACAGGGTGGTTTTTTTTCGTTGATATTATAGGGTATAGGCTAAACGGTAAGAGATACAAAAAAACTAAGATACGTTCCCGTTCTCTTTTTTAGTGTTTAGTTTAATGGCGCAATCGGATCTACGGTAACTAAATTGGTTTCGAAGATACAGAGTGATTCTCAAAATCTGCCGGTTTTATTATCTCTTATGACTCGGTTATTTATGGAGATAAAAAAGCTTTGGATACGAAAGTTTTATGACTTTTACGTTGAATCCAGTGGCGTTCTTAAAAAAATATAGATGTTTGATTTTTGAGATATTATCAAAAGTAGCATTTTCTTAAATGGGACACCCTGTATCTGATAATCTCAAAAAATTGAATTTTCTCTTGAGATTGCAACAATATGTAACACTTAATATTTTGCATTGTCCTAAATAGCTAAAATACTAAAAAACATTTTTTTAGTTGACCATGGATTTAATCAATTCTTTATTTTATAATAGGCATAATAAAATTGCAGATAATAACAATAATAAAACATTAATAAACTACAAAAAACAAGAAAAGATTTATAACAACTCAACAGTAATTATTTCAAATACTTACATATAACAATTAGCATAGGTGGTTAATCACAAAAGGTGCTCAAATTGTCTTCCATTCTGCTCGATGCATTTTTGGGCTCTGCTTGTAACTGAACGAGTGGCGTTATAGATTTGAATATTTGGCACTCTTCCAATGCAATTAATAAAATTTGCTCTGAGTTCTTCTACAGTATTACTTGGTTTTATAGACTTCATTTTGATAGATCCCCAAAAATAAAAGTCGAGTGGCGTCAGGTCGGGGGAATGCGGAGGCCATCTGTTTGGTCCATATGTACCAAGCCAATTTTTGCCAAAGTTGACATTTAGTAAGTCCCTTACCATGTGGCTATTATGTGCTGGAGCACCGTCTTGTTGTAAATAAACATTATTTCTTGCAGCTAATGGCATGTTATCCAACTCCATTATTATACATTCTTCCAAAATTTGGATGTATCCTTGAGCATTCAAATTTTCATTAAAAAATTCTGTAGTTAAGGACTCTGTTTTGATATAGCGCCACCCATACATGGAACCCAAACCGTCCATGTTGTATCCTGGCGACCGTCTGATGAGGATTTATGTTTGACCAATATCGATTATTATGTCGATTAAAAATTCCTTCGCTAGATATAAAAGCGTCGTCGGTCCATATTATATTTTGAAAAAAATTGGGATTCCGATTAATCTGCTGCGAATACCAATGACAAAATGTTAAACGCCGCTCTTCATCTCCAGGATGTAAGTTATGAACCTTTCTTTTTTTATATGGTTTATACTTATGCTTTCTTAACGTTTTTAAAACTTTAGATTTACTTGTGCCAATATCTTTCTCAATATTACGGCTAGATATCGTCGGATCAGCAGCAACACAAGCTAATGTATTTATTTAATCTCTTTCTCTATTTGCCTTATTGTAAATCTTACTTCTTGGTTTTCCAAATGATCCATACTCACTTAAATTGTGATATAATCTTTCAAATAATATTTGTTGTTCTGGCTGTCGTCGTTCCGGATAACGCTCAAAATATAAGTCTAGAGCTGCGTCTTTATTTTTATTACTCTCAATGTAGCACTCACGCATATTTAATTTTTCATAATTTTGAAAATTATTCATTTTAATCACCTTGTTTAAAAAATATAATCGGAAACGAAATAAGAATACCAATATATAATTGTTACTAAATTTTATGACATGTAAACAAACAAAAACAATTGCTTAAAACATTCAATAAATGGCCAACTAAAAAAAAATGTTTTTTTAGTATTTTAGCTATTTAGGACAATGCAAAATATTAAGTGTTATATATTGTTGCAATCTCAAGAAATAATGCAATTTTTTGAGATTATCAGATACAGGGTGACCCTTTTAAGAAAATGCTACTTTTGATAATATCTCAAAAAATCAAACATCTATATTTTTTTTAAGAACGCCACTGGATTCAACGTAAAAAGTCATAAAACTTTCGTATCCAAAGCTTTTTTTTATCTCCATAAATAACCGAGTCATAAGAGATAATAAAAACCGGCAGATTTTGAGAATCATTCTGTATCTTCGAAACCAATTTAGATAGCGTAGATCCGATTGCGCCATTAAACTAAACACTAGAAAAGCGAACTAGACACGTATCTTAGTTTTTTTGTATCTCTTACCGTTTAGCCTATACCCTATAATATTAACGGAAAAAAAACACCCTGTACAACATCAACCAGATTTTACGAAAACTGCCAAGCCGTGAAAGTGACGTTATAAAACAAACGTTTTTAACATGGTACATGAATGCAATTCAATATCTGGAATCAAGATTCGACTTTTCAGAAAATAATTACCTGTATAGTCTCCTGCCGTTAAATTTGAAGCAAGAATTGAGTTTCGGAGAATTACAAGCAATTGTTACTCGGCTTAATATATTTAAAGTCAACTTAGATGACCTCTATGAAGAGTTTTGTGTGATTTCACCGTTGATTAATAAATATGTCCAAGAAAAGCCAGCCGGCGAAATTGCAAGCCCGAACGTCTGGACCTAATTAATTAAAGCGTGCAAAGACAGCAGCAGCATGGAAAATTTTATTCATATTTTACAACTGGTTTTATCGATTCCAGCGTCTAATGCTCCGGTAGAAAGAATATTTTCCTTGTACGGCAATGCGTGAACGAATAGCCGAAACCGACTTAATATTGATACCATCAAGGTGGAGCTTCAAGTAAAATGTAATTTTAAATTAACATGTAATGATTTTTATACATTTGTTTCACAAAATGAAGATCTTTTATTATTGTATTATATTATATATTATATTATATTATTATATTATTTTATTTATCTCTGACAAGAAATATAAATTTAAAAATTAAAGATTTTGTTTTAAAATAATGCCGTTATAATTGTCTCCCGTAAACAAATCTAAAACCCATATTTTTGACGCTGGTCACCCTTAAATTAAGGAGCGGCAGGTGGCAACCCTACCCTTATGTGTTTCTCTACAAGTCCATTACCTTGAAGTAGTACAGTATGTATTCTTATCAGTGATGGATTTGACCTCCTTGTCTGCTATGAACAATTGCCATTTCTTACGAACTCGCCTGAATTTATTGCTGCCTGCAATCATTATTTCTTCTTCGGTTGTGTTCTAAAATTGCCTAATTCCAAACACATTTATCCCTCATTGCGTTTCTTCTTTTTTTCTATGATTGTGTTTATCCGTACGTGCTCAGAAAAATTTTAATTAACAAAAATAGGTTAAGCATAGTTTAAAGTTTTGAATATTTGTATAACATACAAATTATGTTTAAACATATATTTTGTTTTAGTCAAATTTTCATATTTTTCACATTAATCAAAATACTGACTATTTAAATTTAACCTTGTTTCACTTAGACCTTTTCAAAGTCTAGAATTAAGCAGATTCTAAAAAATAACCATTCTAAGATATGATTAAAATTTATTATACGCCTTCCACTATTGCAATTACACGCCTCGATAGTTTACACATTAAAAAGTCTAATTAATTCTTACGGTGTTTTATAGTTACAAAATGCAAGTATATCGAAATTAGTGAAAAGTTGCATATGAGTGTATATGTAACTTGTATTTATTGGTAATTTAGATATAAATTTATAAAACAAAGCTTGGATCAATGTTAACGTTACTAGAACTAATAAGAATTGCTGGTTATGAAATTTTTGCTACACTCTAATAGCGGTTACTATAAATAAGAAAAGAATTACTAAACAAATATAAATTATTTAATTGTTAATTATATTACAAATGAACCTTGAAATAAAAATAATGCAAAAAGAGTAGCTATTTGAAAGAAGTTTAATCAGCCGGTAGTTACTAAATAAGTCTTGAACTGATTAAACATGACCCTGAATGATTGATCAAGGTCACCATCATATTGAAAGGAAAATGTAACATGTACATTACATCATATTAATAAAACATGCACTTTCACATTATTGTTAATTACAATACTAAAATTTTCTTAACTATTGAATTTTGTCTGGTAAATGTTAAAAGGATATTTTTTATAGCCGTAATTAACGGACACTCAAAATTTTAGCTCGCACTTTTATCACACGCACAATAAATAGACACTGAAGATGATTTTACAATAATAAAAATCTAGTCATTGACCTGGTTATATATAGTGAAGGTCAGTTAATTGTGGGTTAAACCAATGAGACTGGGAGTTGATAAAAATAAGAAGAGACGATTTCTCGTCTTAATGACATTGTACAAAAGCAAAATATTATAGCAATTTTGTTGTTAATAGTACGGAATGTCATTGCATTTTTGCAAATTACAAATTTGCAGTGTAAATTATGTGAGTACTGGCCTTCATTCACAATATTTATATAGTAGCTTGCTATTCAAGCTCATAAATACCTTTGTAATTTGATGTGTTATCTTATAAGTAGATCAAGAGGCCCTATACTTTCTAATATATATTTCATAATAGGCGGAATTTACCCAAAAGGCTATTCTCCCACTTAACTGAATATACACCTACAAAAAATCCATTCCACAAACCGTTACTCGAACCCTTTGACATACTCCAGCCAAAATAATATAATGTGTAAAAAAGGTAGGAGCATCCGCGTTGAGTCAGTCAAATCCGAATTGTACTTATCAAAAAGTTTCGGGAATAGGTAAATAAAAGTTTTCGGGTACATTCATTTTATGGCCTTCGAAATAGCATTCATCTGAAGCGATGCATATATGCCAATGCGTAATCCATTCATCCATACTTTTATTTAATTTATGCTCGAAAATATTTTTTCACAAAGTGGTAATTTATGTTTTGAGAGCAGGGACAGGGTGCCACATCTGGAAAATACGGTGTTGAAGGGTACTTACTGCATGTTTAATCAAATAGTCGGTCACGAGAGGGAGCGTTATCATGGTGCAAAATTCAAGAGCTGTTTTTCTATAATTCCCGTCATTTTTTACGCACATATTGGAAAGGCCTGATTACGGTTAGCTAATAACCCTTATTGACTGATTGGCCCATTGGCAGGTACTCATAATCAGCAACGTCTCGATAATCCACATTTTTCTACACAGCTTCTAAACTCTGGAATGATCTCCCTAGTTCCTGCTTTCCTCTCACTTATGATATGAGAAAATTTAAGGTAGCTGTTCATAGGCATCTATTGGCAATTCATTATCCCTCTATCCATCCTCTTAAGTGTTAATGATGCTTTAACACCATAGGCCAAATTTAGCCTGTTCAGGTCCACAATTTTGATCGACATTGACGCGCTTTCTTCGGGTTTTGTTCGTTTTCATAGCGCCACTCGGATGATTGTTGGCTACTTCCATATTCGTAAACCAATGTTTTGTCACCAATAACTATGGGTTTCATCATGGTATTATCCTTTGTTACCTATGAAGTCATCTCCTGGGCCACTGCCTTTCGGAACTGAACTTGACGCTTGAATGTCGATTTTCGAGCACCTTTTTCGAAGTTATCATCGAAGTGTGTCCACTACGAGGTTCATGTTCAACTTTTTGAATTCCGAATACCACTCGTATACTCGCGTTTTCGAGAGTGCAAACTTTCCGTAGCATTTTCAAAAGAACTCTGTTCAATATTTTTTTCCATTTTCAAATACGACAAAGTGCACAAGATGGATTGATATAAACATACGCCAAACAACTACTAGTGATACAGATAATGCTCAGGTTTCACAGAAGTGTCGGAAAAAGGTTTACCGATCAAAAAGAAAAACATTTTTTCGAATCGGTAAAGCGTGAATCGTTTAAAATAGAAATTCCCGGAACTTTTTGACCAAGTTTTAAGAGTGTTCTGTTGGCAGAAGAGAATACGGCGTTTTGAGATTGTTGGTTTAGTGATCTCATTATTAAATTTACCTAAAATCATGAAACAAATAGCAAAATGATCTGCGGGTATCTAGGCACGCATTCTTAATAAACATTTTTGGGACTAAAGGGACTGACAACGTCAAGTGGCGAGTTACGTCGAATTTAAATTTACAGAAATCTTTTCTTTTCCTAGAACCAGTTACTTCTTCCTATCGTTCTTCTATTTGCTCCACTACTGCCCGTACTTTCTCTTTCACGTTTGTTTCGATTTACCTCATCTCATTCCTATTTCGACTTGCCTGTATCCAAATATTTATCTCTTCCCATTATACAACGTGCCCAAGATAAGGATGAACATCATGGGGATCTTGAAAACGGTAAGAGATACGAAGGCGGTTAAATTAGTATGTTCACATGTAGTTTGCGAAAGTTCATTATTGTTTATCGTTTCCGAGATTTAAAACTAAATGCGATTTTTGGGTTTTTCTTTTTTTGTAATTTCCTCATTTATTTTAAAAGATTTTTTAAAAGCAAAGGTACTTCTTCATTGTCACTTTTTGAATTCTGTTAGATGGCGTTTTCGAATTTTTTATTCGACGTTTCGTCTCCGAGAAACCATCATCAACTTTATTTATGTATATCGGCGCAACCAACGAAACACCCTGTATTCGATAGCATTTTTTATTATGAATTTAACCATCTATTACACGTTATGGTTTTGAAGCTAATTTTTAAGAAAAATTTGGATTAATATTAACATTTGATAATATTTTTTTATGTACAAATTTAACAACTCCACTCTTGTAAACCTATTTAATTAAAATTAAATAATTACAATAACTGTTCAAATAGGTTGCCGTTATTTTCTAGACACAGTTAAGCTCTCTTTACGAAGAATTTAAAACACGGTTCTAACATATTTCTGGCGAAATTGTTTTAACTACTGCCATAACCGATACTAACAACTACTCTTTATTTTGAAAACTCCCATAATACACTTGGTTTTTCAGGTAACCACACAGCAACAAATCCAACGGACTTAAATCGGGTGATCGGGCTGCTCAAGCTACTGCACTGTAAGTTACAATCCATTTCCTGTAAACAGCAATGACAGATAGTCCTGTACATTCCTTGGGTTGTGTGCTAGGGCACCATCTTGTTGAAACCAGCAGTTGTTAACAAGTGTTAGTAGTAATTCAACCAAGGCATTTTCGAAATCCGTCCTTAGCAACTTCAGATATCGTTCAGCATTTAAATCGTTGTGGTAAATAAAAGGTCTTACCATTCCTCGTCCCAAAATGTCCATCCACATATTAAATCCAGATCTATGTTGATTCTTGATTCTTTTTTTAAACAAGTATTTTGTTTTGCCCAATAATGTTTGTTACGTCGGTTGAAAATTACATTGTTGGGTATCATGCTTTCATCAGACCAAATTATTTTAAAAGGAAAATTTAGATCTTCATCACATTTTCTAGTATACCAATCGCAAAAATCTGCTCGCCGCTCCTGATCAGCTGGTCTAAGACCCTGAGAATCTCGAAATTTATGTGGATCAAACTTATTCTTACTTAAAATGAATTGTGCTTTAGAATTAGCTATACCAGTATGATGTTCAATTTTGTCTTGTCGATATTTCAGGGTTTTCAATAACAGATTGTACAACGGTATTAGCTTTTTCGTCACCAGATTGAACAGGTTTTGTAAATGATCCAAATTCTTTTAAATTAAAAATGGATTTACCAGGTTGCCTTCGTTCAGGATATTTAGCCATATACATCAGCTCAGTAACCACACAATTTCTGTGGGACAATGTGTAGCATGTCATATCGAACTTTTCTTCGTTTTTAAAATTTCGTCTTTCCATAGATACAATTATTGATTAATTATTATAAATTAACTAAACAAAACCAAAAAAAAACCCACGAAGTAATGGTAGTAAAAACAACTTAAAATACGTACAATTGAAATAATAACAACGATTTCAACTCAATAAAACTAAGTTAAACAGTTTTCAACAAAACGTTAAACAAGTGTTATTTTATAAAAGTCTTCTAATATTAACTGATGAAGAATGTAAAAATGAAAATCCGATTTTTTCAGCTTCAAAACCATAATGTGTAATACATGGTTAAATTCGTAATAAAAAATACTGTCGAATACAGAGTGTTTCGTTGGTTGTGGCGCTATAAAAAAATAAAGTTGATGATAGTTTTTTGGTGACGAAACGTCGAATAAACAATTTGGAAACGCCATCTAATAGAATTCAAAAAGTGACAATGAAGAAGTACCTTTGGTTTTTAAAAATCTTTTAAAATAAATGAAGGAATTGCGAAAAATGAAAAATCCAAAAATCGCATTTTGTTTTAAATCTCGGAAACGATAAACAATAATGAACTTTTGCAAACGACGTGTGAATATACCCTATATTATACAACCTTTCTCTAGTTTAACTGCCTTCGTATCTCTTACCGTTTTCAAGATCCCAATGCTGCTCATCCTTATTTTGGGCACGTCGTGTGCCCAAAACATTAATTTGTTGTAATTATTAAACTACCTTTCCTGATTAGTATTAGTTTTTACTACTTGGATATGATTTGGTCGTTAGCCGTTTTTGTCGCCTTGAAGGTAACAAACTTGAAGAAGGAACTGCATTGTTTAATGCGACCAGCCACCAATTTAAAGTATCTGTCGGATTGAACGGAGCTGTTATTTGATACTCGGGTCTGGTCCTCAAAGAAATAGTGTTATCTTAGATAAATAATAAACAAATAAAATCGGGATATACATTTATTGCAACTTTTCCACAAAAATTACCAGTGCTCCAATTCTTCTAAGTATTTTTATTCTCATATTAGTTGAGTTAATTGACCTATTTCCACAGTTTTGTTTTTGTAACATGACTTCTCGGAAATGGACTGTTTTCGCACTTGAATTGAATTCATTTATCTCTCATTTTCCCTCAAGCAGTTACTCTACTAATTGCCTTGGCGATATTTTTTGTTTCTTTTTTTAGGTTTTCTTGTTTTGAGCATATTGTTACAGTTCTATCGTATAGGTATCTGGCCGCGCTCCACTTCACACTTTTGTGACGATTGTACTTGTAGAGTAGCTAAATGTGTTGTCATGACTGTGTACAAGTACATCTAGTAATGGTGATACAAAGGTATCGTCCACATGTTTAAGCCGCATCTTCGATATATTGCTCACTGTGGGTAATAGCGGGAATCCATAGCCAAGTCTTGTTGGTAACATTTGTGCTACTTGAAGTATGTTCATATGCATATTGTCAGAAGTTCCACTATTGTTTACAAAACGATTTGGGCTTCATCTAACACTTTGTCTTTTTCCAGTCAATCCCTTATAATATTCAATGTGTTGTCAGTGAGTGCATTTGTTACTAAGCTCACAATGCCGAAGTGCTGCGTATTCTAGACTCGCTTTTTACCCGATAAGGAGTGATTCCTAGCAAATAGTGTGCTAATGAATGTAAGGGAATTTCTCGAGCTCAAAATTTGTGGATTTTTGATAGGACGTACAGATGCGAAAGTTTGCTGTAGTAAGGTAAGTTTAGTTCTCTGGCAATCAGAGTACTGTCCCTTAGGTTTTACCAACGTCTGATATATACGTGTTTCGTTTGCTGAAATCAAATTTTAAAGGAGCAAGAGAATCTTTACTAAATTTATTAATTACTTTAAGCTCGCAAGAAAAATCAAAACTTCGGTTTTTCGTTACATGGTTTAAAACTTTTACTTCACTCGTAAATATAGCAGGGATAAAATGAAAGAAAATTACCAATGCGCTCAAAGGTATAAACGAATATTTTTCTTCGAGAATTTGGGCATTCATACCAATAGGGTTGAATATTGGTTTCGTTATATTGTACATAATTGCTTGATCCTTAATTACTAACAATTAATCTGCGTACAAAATCCTATCGACTGCATATAAACCCATTCATTTACAAAAACTAGGCTCATAAGTTTTTCTCAACAAAATCCTCGTAGACTCAACCTATTATCCCATTCACCGGAGACCCGAGAATCCTTATTGATGCAAATCGCAAGATACCGTTCACCTGTTACATTTAAGAGCCACCGGAGTCCGTAACAAAATTATTAAACCGGTACACATTCACGAGACTTCAGATTATCGTGCTGCTCTTCCAAAAATAGTCATTTATAGAAAGAAACTCGCAGATCTTCGGACCTAGTGCTTCCGTCCCTTAGTTTTGTAGGACAAAACTAAGTAAATAAATAGTTTTCGAGGATAGTCTATTTGTGGAACATTTCTCAACACATCTACAAACGACATATTTTCTTAATTATATCAACCAAATCTCCACAGCGACCGTGCTGGATGAAGCGTATTCTGGAGTTTCAACATACAGTCGTATGAAAGTGGTCCAATGTAGCCAGTTACGCGTCTGATGTTGACCTGTTGCGCTCACATGTGTAACAAATCCATTCCACCTATTCTAGACTAAAATATGTTTAGCCCAAATATTCAATAGTGACAGCAAAGGCAACTTCTGAATTGGACCAAATTTCACAAAACAGTGAATTTTTTGCAATAGAGTGGAACCTAATCAATTCCCTAAATATTTTACATATTAAATAATCCATGTAACCATAAATAAGCTTTGACATTATACATTCTTTCTTCCCACCAGGATCAGCTACAATTACTCAGTAAACTAATGCACGCCGCAGTTTATGGTGGATAACTATTAGTTCTTGACTTACTCGAACCTTACATGGGTAAGACTTAAGTCTCTGGGCATAATTCGCCAAATTAACTTTAATTAGTAAACGGGAAATTGTGGATTATGGATGACGGTCGTAGAGACGACACATTGGACGCAGGATCGACGTCGTTATGAGAAGTTACCAGACGTGGGACGTCATGGATAGAATTTGTAGGAGTATATTCAACAAATCATTGACTTAAAAGTTGTTTCTATACCTATGTCATTGACGTTTGATACGACAAATAACAGCGTCGATATGAACTTAAACATCGTTCTCATAAACTTCTTTGGGACACACAAAACTGTTTCCGTCCGTTTATCGCTACCAAGCATCCTGTTCTGCATCAGATTATCCTGGACTACAACTACGATCATGTTTTACTATAATTCAGAATTACTTTTTAATTAATATACCACACTAGATACATAAGCTCCGTCCAGTAATCACCATCTGCGGGTTAACCATATTACAGAGCAGGTAATCCCAAAACCATCACTAATGATTAAGACGAGTCACATATCTTCGCTGCTGTCAAATATACCTTCCACTGCAGCGCATGCGGCCAGTCAAATGCAGCGGATATACTCGGAAAGAAGAAAACGACAACCCAAGGAAGAATAGAACTACTCGTTGATGCAGTCAGAGTATCCAGAAGACCATTAACACAAGACCATCAGCACAAGCTCCAGTATCAGGACTACTAGAAGCAGTAGGTGTAGAAGGTCAACCAATCGACTTTTTTTCAATATCACTAAATCAACTTATCAACTCATTTTAAAACGTTTGGCCAAGTTTCGTCAAGATCGACCATGATGTCTATGTATCCGTGTGTATGTGTGTACGCAAGCGCGCGCGCGCGTGTGTGTGTGTGTGCGCGTGTATGTGTGTGTGTGTATGTGTGTGCGTGTGCGTGTGCGTGTGCGTGTGCGTGTGCGTGTGCGTGTGCGTGTGCGCGTGCGTGCGTGTGTGCGTGCGTGTGCGCGTGTTGCCTTTGCGTGTGCGTGGGCGTGTGCGTGTGCGTGGGCGTGTGCGTGGGCATGTGCGTGGGCGTGTGTGCGTCTGCTCCTGCGCCTGCGTCTGCGTCTGTGAAGAACGAACAAGGATCCACATACCTTATGTACGTTTTCACAAGAATACTAAACTGCCTTCCCGACATACAAAGAACACTAGCCCACTGGATGTCTTCGGCAATCGTATGAAAGGTTGCCACCCCAAACCACAACACACTCCTGAAAGGCTCACATTCACCGTGTTATAGATTTCCGAACACCCTTGTGGTCAAACATCAAATTTAATCATATTTCCTCCACTGCCTCTTGCGAACGTTGAATATTAAGACGAATACATAAACTTCCATTCAGATACTTTAATGATTCCACTCTACAGGACGCAGATATACCACCCATAACAGACTGAACACAAACACCACAACGTAAATTTGTATATCGTGAGTTCTTCGGGGTTACATCTCTAACAGAGATATATCTTTACCATATGCTGCAGATACCCTGCAGACTAAACCGCAGTTCAAAATACATAACACAACTTCTTAACAACTTTCCAGGGCAGATAGAAGAATCCTAAACACCACTGCGCATCCACACGTCTATCCGATGGCAACTTGAAAAAACCGGAAAACACACTACACTACTTTTCATTAACCCATTCAATTAATTAGAACTGTACAACAAAAATCTTTTCGTTTATTTAACACCAAAATCGTAACACTAACAACCTAAGAATGACCAAGGCGAAAGGAATGGCTAGTTCACTGCAAACTAACAATAAGCTAAAGATAAATAAGTTACTAACAACAAGCACGGATACACTAACAAAAACGTTTTGGTGTCTATTATAGTTATCGTTTTCAGTAAATTACTATGCTGTCAAACAGATTATGAAAAATGCGCTTTCGTAATCCATAAATCTGTTTAACAACTTAATTATTGCGTTATCATTTCTGAGGGCCATAATTATAGTTACTGGTGTGTTTATTGTTGGAGTCTATCGTAAAGATTGTAGAGGTGCGTTGTCCAAAGGGTGAATGCAAGGTAAGTTCAGTTATCCCTTCCTGTCTTGACAGTGTTCAAACCTTTTATTTACGTATTATTTACACAATTTTTGGATAGGTAGGCGCCTATATTTATTAAGACAGGTCAAAATTTGCAACGCCGTAAGAATGTATAGAACGCCCTACACTTACTCCACTAGGTTAGACCGCTCATGCGGATTTTGCTGTTACACAACTTAGTGCCCGTTTGATACGTGACAAAATTTAAACTTGTAGAAAACAAACCAATAGAATACAGGGTGTCCCAAATAAGAGTGATCCATTTTAAATGTAAATGCAAAGCTTATTAATTACTTTAAATTCTTGAATACGTTTACCCAATATTTTTTTTTTAAAGATTGTTCAAATTTTATCCGATCAATACAGGGTATTTTACTAATATTGGACAAGTTAAAACGAAAAAATGGTTATTATTTTAAATGGAACGCCCTGCATATTTCGATGCCATCTTCTGTTCAAAAATTTAAATTTTATATCTTTTGTTTTCTTAACAACAAAGATATTCAAGTTCACGTAATACTGCAATTTTCTTTATGTAAAAACTGATATTAAATAAAATTAACAAATCTGACCAAGAATTTATTCAGTAACAAAACATAACAACAATCTAATGCAAATAATAAACCTACCCTTTTCAATGCACAAAGGCAAGCGAAATTTGAATTCTCAAACGATTTTTGTAACATGTCTAGCGTAATACAATTTTCGATAACGTTCCAAATGTTATTTTTTAGTTCTTCTAAGTCGTTAGGCTTAGAATTGTAGCACTTATCCTTCACATATTCCCAGAGAAAAAAATCTAGGATAGTTAACTCAGGGGACCGCGGTGGCCACTCAAACAGTGTAGCTCGACCTATCCACTTTTGATTAAAAAAGTTATTTAATGAATCTCGTGCCACCAATGAATAATGAGGTGGCGCGCCATCTTATTGAAAGTAAACGATGTCTCTAATCCATCCTGAAGTAACTGTGGATAAAAAACTATCCCAACATATCCGTGTAATTTGTACCTGTCACACTGGCTCAATGAATTTTATATAATATATAATATAACTTTAAAATTTTTAGACACCTTTGGACGTTACTTCTGGAAATTTGTAAAATTACAGCAATCCTTCTACTTAAAATTTTGAGATTGTTAGCCTGTAGCACTTCATTAACTGACTACAACTTTTCCAACAGAGGCTCACCATTCCTTGGTTTTTTAGGTGCACTATGCAGCCAGTTTCGAAAAATTTTACATGCCACTTTTTAATATTATTCACAGAAGGGGAATTTGAACCAAATTTTCTTCTAAATATCCTGCTTGATCGAGTGGTAGATTTAGTTTCTACGTAAACTAATACTGTTTGAGCTTTTTCAGTCAGTGAGTAAATCATTTTGAAAGTGACTTAGTACATTAGATGACTTTTGTTTCTATGAATTGTCAAATTTGCTGATTTTGCTTCCAAATGTATGTATGAAATTATGTTTAAATAAAAGAAAACTGCAGTGTTACCTGAAAGTTCAAATTTTTCAATCTGATCAACATATACAGGTCGTTTTATTTAAAATAATAAATATTTTTTCGTTTTACATTAGTAAACTATTGAAGGGATTAAATTTGAACAATTGAAATATTTTGGAGTATAGTCATCTAGCGGTCACGGCCCATTAAAGGACTGTCCACCAACCGGGAGACAACTGGGTTACGACTGTGTTCGACTACTTGGATTCACACTAAGAGAATGGACTGCGTCAGTGCTATTCGAAGTTTCCTCAAACTTAATTGCGTAATGGCGAATGTAGACAGTTCCGACGAGGATATAATAATTGCGGCTGGTTATCAAGTGTTGAGAAGATGAAAAGAGCAAAAAAGAAAGCGCCGGAGCTACTGGGTTCACAATACATACCGTGCAAGAGATGAAGAAGGCGAATTCTACACCATCTTCATTAGGCTGAAAAGCGACCCAGTAAAATGTTTCAAATACTTCCGAATGGATCTGATGGTTTATTAGATATTTTGAGGAATTATCTGCGAAAGAAGAATAGAAATTTCTGGCGCTGCATTAGAGCTGAAGAACGGTTGGCGGTTTGTTTAACGTAGGTACAGTGGCCGGCGTGTAAGAAGACGAGGAGCCGGCGCATCGCGAAGAACTACGGCGGTTGCCGATTATAATAAAAATACTAGGCAGTGGCGTATCAAATTTGTATGTTTAATTATATGTATATTGGAAGAATGCGTATGAAGATGAATAATTCCAATATTTCCATTGGTGACGCGTTTTTTTTAACATTTGGTTTTTCATGTTTGCATAATAGGCATCTATCCCTGAAAGTATGTAGGCATCTCCCATTTGTCTAATAGGTAATTTTGAACGTATTTTAATATACACTAATAAAATGAAATAATGAAAGCATTAGGTACCCATTAGAAAATTGTCTTAAAGACGATTAGATGGGAAAACATACTTATCTAAATAATAAATTTATAAGCAGTTAACATAATGACAGCAATTAGAGGTCTGATATATAAATATCCGGATTCTTGGTACATATGCATATTAGTTTTGAAAATTGATTATACGGTGTCAACATTTACTGATTTGTAATCGGTTTTAAAAAATTTCTAAGTCTGGAAAAATCTTAAACGGTCAAACGGGAGAAATAGTGCATAACGTGTTTCAATACTTTTTAACACAAGAAGAAGAAACCGAAACCTTACGGAGCATCAAGGAAAAAACTTCAAATGCAACAAAAGTATCAGTCACAACAATAGAACGAATCATAAAGGAAGCCAAGGAATCGTCCGCAAAAAATAATGGTACAATTATACTGAGATAGTGACAGTGATTATCAGTTTAGTGATTTGAGTGACAGTGAAAATGAAACATTTTAGACAATATTATTTTAGTAATAGGTATCAATTATGTGTAATGTAATAACATATTGATTTTATTAATTTAATTATAGTATTACTTCCAGTATAGCTTTTAATTATAATAAATTGCGTATTTACATAAAATATGGTTCTTTGAATTGCTTGTAATATACTATTAAAATATACATTATGCACCATGTGACGCGTCTGAGGTAAACGAACGCGGGAATTTGAACATCATAAAGTCGTCTTTCGCGCATAGGCGGGCTCGTTTTCTTACACGCCGGCCACTGTAAATTTTGTTATTATACATTGTTTTCATGTTAATATTTGGAATAAAGGTATCTGGCTTCTGGAGTTTCCCAGGTATCACTACCTACAGTTACCGTATAACATCATCAACACTCAACTCAGTAGTAACTTCAATTTGCGACATAATATGGGAACGTGAAACTCACGAAAATGTCCCTCCAAATGAAAGAATGTAGATGACAAATACTGAGAACTTTTGGGATAGTTAGCACTTTCCAAATTGTATTGGAGCCATAGACGGGAAACACGTTGAGATTCAGGCGCCGTAGATTAGTGGTTCCTTATTTCCATAGTTTTACTTGACGCCAATTATAAATTTGTTATGATTGATGTTGGGGTTACGGCAAATCAAAGGGTTGGGGGCATTTTTGCGCACAGCATATAGGAAAAGTTTTAGAAGAACAATGCCTAGATCTACCACCCCCCTGAAGTACTTCCGAACTGCAATATAAAATTGCCGTTTGTTATGGTAGGCGATAAAGCGTTTCCGCTGAAGAAATACCTTCTTCGTCCCTACCCAGGGAGATCAATGGGAAATGATGAGAACAAAGCCATTTTTAACTACCGTCTTTCTAGAGGAAGAAGGATTGTTGAAAATGCCTGAAAATGTTGAAAAATTGTTCTCGCTGCGTGCGTGTTGCACTACTTAAGAAATGATGTAATACCGCCGAATATAAACGATATTCAGCAAACTCACAATCCGAGAGGACTGCAGAATGCTGTTAACAAAATTACCACAGCCAATATGACAGCCAACGTTCGATAACGGACAGGGCACTAGAAGGAGACGAATGTGCAGAACGATAAAAACAAACAGGTGATCAGTAAAGTAATAAGCTGAAGTTTGTTTCGAAAATATCGTCTGATCGAAGAAACGAGACTTCTCATATATTGTCCTTCAAAATATTTTGTAGGGTGAAACCTTTCTGGATCGTTTAACCTAAATTAAGATTTCTTTTGTTTTCGGATGGGCCAACATCCCAGTATAGAAACCGCAATAATATATTTTTCCTTTTATTGAAGTACCAGTTTAAAAATTTGGAAAATTTAACATGGAATTACAATTTGGAAGTCCCATCAAACGAAATACAGATAAGAAAAACACAACAACAAACAGAAATTCCAATATTTCCAGCAATTATGAATATGCATTGGTACTTGGTCACCACAAAAGCGCATTTTTTATTTCTGAGACAGACCAGTTGTTTTGACTACCCTTTTAATGTAACATGCAGCCATTTTTCAGTGAAGTAACCGGAGATCAAATTTTTGAGAGAATGAGATTGTATCCTTTTTACTATTTTTTTATAACTAACGAATGCTAAAAAACAGTATTACCTATAATTTATTTTTTAACATACTAGTGAACCTGCAGAAAAAAATTCGTGTACTGTCTGATATAGCGCTATTATAATTGTCATTTTCAAATGAAAGTGTGGGAATAAAATGCATTTTAGGTGCTAGGACATACAACTCTAAATGTGCTGATAAATTTAAGTTAGCTATTATAAATAATGGTTTCATTTTGTAAGACTTGAAGTGAAAAAAAATGTAAGCCTATAAGATTAAAATTAAGTGTAGGTAAAGCCCAGATGCATTTATTGCCAATAAATTTCTAAAATGAATATTTTGTATTTCCTTACTGTTCATTTGACCAAGTTTGGCATAAGTGTTTACTTGCCAAGCTCACCTCGTTTGTGTTAAATGATACGCTTATCAACTGGGTTTCTACTTTCCTTGATAAAAGACGAATGCGTGTCGTGGTTGATGGCTTTTTTTCAAAAGAAGTTAGCGTTCACGCGGGCGTACCACAGGGATCTGTTATAGCGCCTACACGTTTTCTGTTGTACATAAATGACCTTATTTCTTCAACAACAAACCCCATCCATTGCTTTGCTGACGATAGCACTCTTCACTGTAGTTCATCTCAGTCTACCCATAGTGATAATCCACCTTCTAGTCAAATCAAGAAATTAAAGCTGAAATGGCAAATTCAATCAACGAAGACATTCAACGTATTCTCGAATGGGGAAGCAATAATCTAGTTAAATTTAATGCTAACAAAACTCAGTGTTGCCTTATGTCCGACAAAGAGATCGATCATTTCCTGTTGTAAGTATGAATGGCTCGATATCCTTGATCATATTCAAAAGAGAGTTATTAGGCTTATAAATGACCCGTCCTTAACTTCTCACATACAGTCCCTTGAGCATAGAAGGATGGTTTCAGTTCTTTCTTTGTATTATCGTTATTAAAACGGCTATTGTGCTGCTGAATTATATTCTTTGATACCATCTCGGGCTATCTTTGCGAGAAACACACGGTTTGCTCATTCACATCATCAGTATGCTGTACAAATCTCCACTTGCCGTACCAAACGGGCGCAATCCACATTTTTCTACACGGCTTCTAAACTGTGGAATGATTTTCCTAGTTCCTGTTTTCCTCGCACTTGTGATATGAGAAAATTTAAGGTAGCTGTTCATAGGCATCTATTGGCAATTCATTATCCCTCTATCCATTCCTCCTAAGTGTTCCTGAGTGCTTTAGCACGATAGGTCAAATTTAGCCTGTTCAGGTCCATTATCAAAAAAAAAAATTCTATTTACTATTGTTGAATGAACCGTAAATACCGAAATGACTTCCGTGTTACCGAAATGACATATATGGGACATTCGTTTAACTTATCCCGATTGATCGATGAATCAAACGCGCACTTGTGTATGACTATCCTTTTCTACATATTGAATACAATGTACACTATTAGCTAACGTATTATTCCAAGAGTGTCGTTTTGTATGGCTCTTATTAACTCAAGTAACTAACAAGGATAACGTTAACAACAAATTAAGCTTTCTTGTACGAACAGTCTTGATACCAACATTACCAACTTTAACTTGACTACTTCACATAAATATAAATGTCATAATGTTTGCAAATAAAAGACAAAAGTTTCATTTACGTATCGTAGATGTACGCACATAAAAGCATATTATTTTCAATAAAACTTAAAACGTAGCAGATGAATTTTGGTAAGTTATTACATATTCTAAAATGTTGCAAAAATTTTGTAAATAGGTATTTGTAGGTTAAGACCAATGAACTCTTCCAAAGAAAGGAAGTAATTGTTCCAATACTTTTCTACATAAAAGTGGCGATTATATATCTTTGACGGCAATACATTTGTGAGTTAATGGTTATTTATTTGATTTATTCATTAAGATTGAATTTTTTAGGAACGCTACTAATCATTATGCTTTGAGAAAACATTCGAATTGCAAAATACGTAATGATAATTTCAGTCATCGGTGTTTATTCATACACTTGTTTGTGTAGAAGATTATTATACTGCAATTCAAAATTATTGGTGTATTTAATGTAATTGAATTATAGTACTTTTTTAAACTTATTCAAAGTATCGTAAATTTGTCCATTCACATTTAAACATGACTGTGTTGAAAATAATTTATTGTTATAAATTATAATGTTAATGTACAATAACATACATTATATGTTATTATTATAATTATTATAGATTATTATTAAATTTTTGGAGAAAACTGTTTGCGTTAAGAATTCAATTAAAAACAAGAAATTAAATGTTCACTACACTTCATCTTCTGTATCTGTGTTATCGTTTGGATGTATAATTGGATTGACTTGGACACCATAAACTTTTTCTTGTCCCCAAGACTTTAGAATTTCAGCTTCTGCAATATATTCTATTTGCAAATTTGTGAGTTAATGGTTATTTATTTGATTTATTCATAAAGATTGAATTTTTAGGAACGCTACTAATCATTATGCTTTGAGAAAATATTCGAATTGCAAAATACGGAATGATAATTTCAATCATCGTTGTTTATACACTTGTTTGTGTAGAAGATTATACTGCAATTCAAATAATTGGTGTATTTAATGTAATTGAATTATAGCACTTTTTTAAACTTATTCAAAGTATCGTGTCAAATACATTATAACCAAGTGTTTCATACTTATTGAGTACATAAAAAAAATACACCATAATGTAATAAAACGTAAATTTGTTCATTCACATTTAAGCACGACTGTGTTGAAAATAATTTATTGTTATAAATTATAATGTTTTAGTGTACAATGACATACATTATATGTTATTATTATAATTATTATAGATTATTATTAAGTTTTTGGAGAAAACTGTTTGCGTTAAGAATTCAATTAAAAACAAGAAATTAAATGTTCACTACACTTCATCTTCTGTATCTGTGTTATCGTTTGGATTTATAATAATTGGATTTACTTGGACATCATAAACTTTTTCTTGTTCCCAAGGATTTAGAATTTCAGCTTCTGCATGTTTAATCGTTTTTAACCAAACTGAAGGTGAAACTGTTTCTAACGCTTCTTTCCACATCTGTTTGACATTATCATCCCCATAACCATCTCTTCCAATGTGTTTATCATAATAAGTTTTGCTTATTCCCCATACCATTTCTATTGGGTTAAATTGACAGTGGTAAGGAGGCAAGCGTAAAATTTCGTGTCCATGTTCTCTAATAATATTATCGACCAAATATTGTTTCTCTTCCTTATGTAGCTTTGCTATATGTAGTAATTCCGTTTTAAATGCTTCTTTTCATGAGTAATTTTTTCCCTAAGCCACTCTGTAATTTCTTCTTTTTCCAATTTGTAGTTGGTTGGCGATTGACAATTTGTGAATGGTACGGAGCGTTATCCATAATGATTATAGATGGCTTTGTTAACTTTGGCAAAAGTTGATTTGTTAACCATTTAACAAAGTTTTCCGAATTCATACAATCGTGATAATCGCTGCTTTTATTTGTGGTAGAGAATATAAGTTCTGCTCCTTCCACAAAGCCATCTTCTGTTTCAGCATGTAGAACTATATAACGTTTGCCTTCCCCACCAAGATACTTAAAGCATTTTGAACTGGAATCTTGCCATATTCTTTTGTTGCTTCCTTTTGCAAATATCCATGTTTCGTCGAGATAAACGAACTGCTTGTAGATATCTTGTTTCATATAAGTGATGTAACTTATTAAACATTTTAACCTCATCGATGCTATTGAACTTTTTTCGCAAAGAGCTTTTCTATTGTTAGTTTGCTTGAAATGAAATCCAATGTCGAACAAAACGTGATAGAGGCTAGTCCTTTTACTCTCAACGATATCTCTTTCTTTAATTTTTGTTAAGAGCGTATCTAATGTAACATGTTCATGGTTAATATACATGTTGTAAATTGTAGTACGGATTTCACTTTTTTGCCTTTGATCTGTGTCTTTTGTTTTGAGACTTTTTCGTTGAGGTTCATTTTGTTTGTTTTCTTCTTGATTTTGATGTCGTCGTAAAGCATTAGAAATAGTTTTCGTGTCAATTTTCAAAGCATCGCTAACCCTTGCATGCACTGCTGTTAATGGTGATAAGGGCCCGTTGTTCTGTTTTTCTTTATTAAAGTATTCGACTAAGTTATGGATCAATTCGTCTACGGTAATTGACCTACGAGGCATGTTGATGTGCTTGCTACAAATGAAAAGATAAATGTTATCTCTTTCTGTAAAACGAATTAATCTTACCTTAAATGAACACTAGAAAGTAATGTGGTTCTGAAAAGAACCGATCTTTTACAATATTAACTCAAGAAGGAATGAATAAACGAAGAAACAAACCAACCGGCGAGCGTACGTAACCTCAATCAACGTATAAGCAAATAAAGGAAAATTGTTCTGTGGAAAGATTGGTATCAGTGCTCATATTTTTGTTTTAAATTACAGACGACGGTCATTTCATGATTTAATGCATACATGACGTCATCGGGATAAGTTAAACGAATGAACTTTACTAAAAATCTTGTTTCATTGGTAAAAAAATTCACGGAAGTTGATTTTATAATTACGAAAATATGCAATATTGTAAAATCAGAAACAATAATCTATGTCAAACAGACGTTTAAAACTTCATGACAGACAGAGGTTAATAGACATAAATACATCATTTTTTTTGTGTTTGTGTGCCAAAATCTAGACACTAACGGACATGTCAGGCATTTCTATGTACTAATGGTTAGTAGCACTACCCGTCACTAGAATTTTGACCTACTGAAGGATTCCACCTTTAGTAACGGATATTTAGGGTACAATGTAAGGGAACAATTCAAGCATTACTTTAACAGCGATGCAGGCGCATATTATGGCAGTTGGATGTTGTTTGAGAGAATATCAACAGTAAAACATTCACGTCATTTTATCGTTCCATTATATTTATTTAAGTTGACACATAACACATAAACTCCTTAAAATAAGAACAAAATATGTTGTTCTGTAAAACATAACGCAAATAAACTGAGAAAAAATGGTTTTGCTTTGTTAATGTAATCCGTACTGATAGTAGTAGTTGTAGGTTCCTACAGACACTAGCCCTTCGTGTTTTATGATTTATCTTAACAATGTCTGTGCCTGCTGATTGTATGCAGCGTTGGAGTTGGAAACAGTTTCAGAGGGAGTTTCCGTTTCAGTCTGGTTGTATGCTTCTGCCTCAATACGTTCATGTATTTCACATGTACCAGATTTACAATGTTAATGTTAATTGTTGCCTGTTCAATTTCCGGAAATTTCAAGATTGTTTCGGCAATATCGTCGAAAAAATTAGCAAACTTCTTTTTGCTTTTGGAAATGAGACGGCGTTTGGTTTTACTTTTATGTATTCACTTAACGACTTTGCCAGCTCCTCATCAGATTCCTTCAGCAACGTTTTTTTGTGTGATTTTCCCGATGTGTCAGAGGAAGGAGACGGTGGACGGATTTAAGTTGCGATTTCTTACATGAGACCACTGGTCGATCGAGATAATCCGTCTTGAGTTGAGTACCATCCATCATCATCATTATCACTGTCGTCTTTCTTTGCAGCTTCCTCATTCCTTTCTTCTTCCACAAAGTCAATGCTACTGCAAGTTCTACCAAAGAAATGCTCATTCAACCTTCTGGAATTGCGTTCTCCCTCTCCCTCACCATCTCCCTCTCCCTCTCGCCCCCCTCTCTCTCTCTCTCGCTCCCTCCCTCTCCCCCCGTCTCTCTCTCTTTCTTAATTTTTTCGCTGCCATCTGTTCTTACAAGCGTCGGCTGGATGCCGTATTGTTTTCTTGTAACTGTCCTTACCACTTAGGTTTAATTGGCTACGTATTTGGCGCCACACATTTTCTTTAATTAAATTATTGTTGTAATCTTTGTGATATAAATTATATAAACTTTGATGTTCTTGTACATAAATGATCAGTTCTTCGCCACTTCGTTTGTGCGTACGCCAATTTTGTCGCTTCTAGAGCGACATGCGCACCGTCCATGCACCGCACGATCCCAACCCGGCCCAATAGGTGTGTGTGAAAATTGCCTTCGCTTTCTTTTTAAAAGGGACGTGCAGTTTTTTGATTACGTATGACGCGACATAGTCGTCGCCCCTTCAGTGAGAATCAACCTTAAAAGGTTTGAGGAGCTTAATTAATAAATCAGCTGTTATGGCAAGTTGCGTAAGAGATGTGTAAACAAGTGAACATATGAGAACAGACAGTAGAACCAACCACAATAAAACGTGAACTGCAAGACATGGTAAAATGAGGAAGACATGACACATGAGTATGTAAAAATTGTATGAAAATAGAATACCATGAATAGCACAGGAAGTGAAACTAGTAGAAAACGCCCTATTGGAAGTAACGCTGCAACGCCCATTAGGGTATTAATAGATCAACAGATCTCAAGTGCATTCACGAGATTATTACCATTAAGATAATATCTATTTAACATCCACTTAGTATTAGCAGTTAGAAATATCACATTTCATAATATGAATTATCTAATCATATTTCTTTAAATATTAGCTTATCAGCATATCTCTTTTATGTATCTTTAAAAATCTAATTTATAACAAATTAATTTGCTTAATAAGTCTATTCCTGAATTATTCTGCATTATTAATTGGTTTACGTGCGCATATAATTATCTCCATGTTTAGAAATGTGTCCGTAAAGCAAGGTTTTCTTCTTGTACTAATTAGTCTCAAGCTAATCAGTGTTGGACGATTACAATTTTTTTAATGCTATTATTGATCGTGTAGTATTGATAAATACCTTTATCACCATTTGTTGACATGCACATATAGTATAAAATTTCTGTAATTATATTAATTTTCCGCATAACTATGCTTCAATGCCTACTTAGAATAATCGCGTGCATACATACAATGCAAAAATTTAGATTCGCGTGTATAATTAAATTCTTAACACAAGGTTTTTGATAATTTCTTTGCATTTTCGAAAAATTACTCATTAATAGTGTAGGTGTATAAAATTTGAATATATCCAAAGATTTATACAATTGCACAACCGACCTATCTCACTAATAAAGATAGGGAGACCCGCCATATTTTGACCTATTCTGGCCTTAAATAACGACGGAATAGGAAAAGATAGCAATCCACCGATTCATTGAATCCCTCGTAATTTGAGCATAGTGGGTCTAGCTCCATCTTGTTCAAAATAAACGGAATTTAATAGATTTTATTGTTACAATTGGGGATAAAAAGATTTCCAGAATATCACATACGTGAAACAGGTTAAAATCGGTGCTTGAAACAAAAATGGTCCATATATTTTTTGCTTCGAGATACCACACCGAACTGTGACTTTCGGCGAATCTCTAACGTGTTTTTCAACGTGTATTCTAAAATTTTTTATGCTAAATTTTAATTAATTTTATTGTGGGTGGTATTTATTAAACAGATTTCTAAATCTTGGTCGGGCCCTTTTATTGATTTGGTTTCGACAAACATAATAACACACTTTTCACTCAATAAGAACATTTTGCATTGGTTATTTGAAATAAGTTCTTGTTGAACAACAATGATTGACAACGGGGCTTATTAAACATAACAACTTTCTTTCCACAGCAAACGTTTCAAAAAATAGCATTTTAATGGTATTCTCAATCGGCATGCAGTCATTTTCGGAGGCTTATGAATTCATTATTTCTTGTAATAACCATAACTTATGTTACACTTTCTGAAAGGGGAAAGATTGAACTTTAATATATTACAAAACATACAGAGGGGTCCATTTAACATAACAAAGTTGCCTTATACGCGAAAATCGGACATTTTACTTTTGGTACAACTAAAGATAGTAACAAATCGGCAATAGTGTCAAGAAAAACTTTCCGAAAATTGAAACCCTCCTGGGAAAACCGTACCTTGCTATCTTTTCCTATTCCGAGGTTATTCATCCTCCAATTGGCCGGCCACCCTATATAAAGATGAGTATAATTTAAAATTTTAATTACTAATTATCTAATTTTTTGAAAACGATTGACAGAAACCTACTTGTGAGACAAAGTTGATGACAACTGGAAGAGGGCCTTCTGGGTCAAGATAAATTTGATTAAATCGTCCTATTCGAATATAAGTAATACCTGCCTCACTTCATGGTCGTTGTTTAACTATACTCTAAGATGTTAAAAAAAATTGGACTTTGGTAACTTCTTAAAATAGGAGTTTTGGATAAAGTGATGTTTAGTACAATCATTTTATTTTAATCTAAAGAACACAGTGTATATAACCATTAGTACGATTTGAAGGGATGTGAGACTTGAAATGAAAAACATAAGTTCTTGAGCTTCGGAAATAAGTACAAGCCACTCGGAGGAAGATCTGGCGAGTAAGGTGAGTGCTGGATAATCTGGAAGCAATGTTAATCCATTTTTTACAAAAATGGACTGGTATGAGACGGTGCATTATCATGACAAAAGAACAGCTTGTTTCGATCCATTGCGAGTCTTCCGGCAATTGCTACTTTTAGTTGGTCCAAAAGTCCAGCATAATATGCTCCGTTGATGGTTGGCCCTTACCTTCTCAGCCGATGAAAACAACTTCTTCTTCTCTGGCAGAAGATTGCCTCAGGTTAGAATGACGGATTGAGTAGGGAATCGACCGCAATAAAACGACGCAGAAAATCAACCTGATTTTTGTTAAACAGCTTCAAATTGTGGCTCGACGTTCGTACTCTTTCTCCTTTTTGGCCAGTATTCAGCAATCGCGGCACCCATCTTGCTGACAGCTGAGACATGCCCAATTCTACGTGCAAACTATGATGTATGTGCTCAGATAATACGCTTACAATCCTAGCTATTTTGTTAATGTTTACTCATGGATCCTGCAAAAGGATATCTTGCACTTGAGTGGTTGTTTCCGGACTCGTTGCCGTTTTTTCTGGTCCGGTTAGTTTCTAACTTCCAGTGCTCAAATCACCATGTTTACCCAGCGACAAATCGTTGTTTTTCAAGGAGAATTGCCACCCAATGTTCGCTTCAAATATCGACTAAAATTTCTGTCATGTTTAGCTTATTAAAGAAAAGGAATGAATCGCACCACAAATAGCATATTTACCCTATTTAGGATTTTTCGTATAAGCATCGTCTCTAAACCGTTGTTATTTCTTAACTTAACGTGACAGATCAACTAAATTTCACCTGTCATTATAAAAATGATGGCGGATCTCGAAAATAATGTCCACTTTAACCGCTAACGGGCAGTAGTAATCGAGTCTCACGTCCCGTCAAATTATCCACGTAGTTAGTGTGCATAAAGGAGCTTGACACTCCAAGCAAATGACAACAAGCTTAAATTCAAAATTTTAAGTACGTAGGTATTTTTGTTCTGCAGTTATCGTGGATACTAGCAAGCATCCACGCACAGACCCTGACATCCAGACATCATCTAGGTGAAACTTGACCAAAACTTGTAAAATAAGCTAATAAGTCGATTTAGCGATAGTGAAAAAAAGTGGATTGCATAACCGTCTATACCTAAAATTTGATTATTCACAAAATTGTTAACATAATCCTACCAGTATGACTTAGCTTTTATTGCGTTCAGAAGCGAGAACGCCATGACACGACCACCGCTCGACCGCTTTCATTATTTCTATACCTACATATGTATATTATGTTGCAAGGTAAAAAGGCTAATTTTAAACATCTTGAATCATTAGAGTTTTTGTATCTCCTTAGGGAAGGACTTTTGGTAAATACAGGTTTAACTAACTCATCACATTCTGTTCTACGGGCTACAAAATTCAAAATCTTTACTAAAGTCTACCTTTAGATATTAATAAGAAAGGATGTAAGAGTTTTCGTCTTTATTGACACCTCAAGGTAGCACATATGGATACTGACAAGTTTGGTTGAATCGCCCATTTTGTTCAAAGAGGTACGTACTCGTAAAAGACAACTTGCCTTGTTCAAGTTTACTCTTAGATGTAACAGTAGTTTTTTGAAGTTATACCTCTTTAAAGAAGATATATATATATATATATATATATATATATATATATATATATATATATATATGCAATACCGTGGTGTTTGGGTGTTGTCTGGCGTCTGCTGCTGTTATCTCTGAAAGCTATCATTACAAAAACGACGTTCCCAGTTGCCATATTCATCTTATTTTTTTCCTCCGAAAGGAACGGATGCCCCGCTGTCCGGTTTATACGTGGTGTTGCATACTTTCCCACTTTCACTTCTCTCAATCGTATTCTGTCTTGTTATTGGTCTTGTTCTTTCTTTTTGGGCGCCGTTGATGGAGGTGATTCTTTCGAGGGTGAGGGTTTCTTGTGTGAAGATGTTTGGTGAGTATTTACTTCCAGGTATCGTCCAATTATTGCGAATCGCTTTATGTGTTGAGGTTCTGTTACTGTTTTTCAATTTCGGTGGTGTCTTGCACGGTCCTTTTTGTCGCGTTTTTGCTTTTACTATCATCCTGGTGCTACACTAAATAAGGTATAAACGTCTTCCTCCCCGCAGTCTTTTGAGTTCCAAAGGCTGATCCTCCTGTTTATTTGTCCTATGTATACCTTGTCACATGTTCCACCAAGTATGGTGTAGACTCCCTGCACCTTCAAGTTAATTTTGGTTTTCGGTGTTGGAGCAATGAATGGTGCGTCCGTTATATGGATTTTAGGTAACCCATATAATTTTGGACATTTAAAAGATTCTCCCATGGTTTCAGTTGAAGTTGTTCGCTGACCTTGTGTCCCTGATTTTGGCCTTGGTGCCCTTCTCTCGGTAGGTTGTGGGATCAGTCCGTATCGGTTAGTATGCTGAATTATGTAGCAAATGTTTATCTTAATCTAAGCAGTACATGCCGTTACCACGAGACTCTTCCATTAATTATTGAAAACAGGAGTTTTTAAAATGTCACTGGATCTTGATAGTGCATTTTGAAAGAAGCACTTCTAGATAAAGATAAATTTAGATACATCGTCCTATTGTGATCTAAGCAATATATTCCAAAGTTTATGGCTATCGCTAAAGTCTACCTATGAACAGAATTAGTATTATGTGGTCTGTGTTGGTTAAGTGTGGTCCCTGCAGTACGGACTATTGGTACATGCTGCCCTGTAAGATCTATATCACAAAAAGCTCTGCGTCATTTACTAAGGTCGGAATTTGGTTGAAGTGCGCTTTCTTCACCTCCGCCTGCCTGATTTTTTCCAAGTAGAAATAACTGACTTTTATGCTTTTTGCTGGGAATTGTCTGCATGTTAGTGGTGTAGCGGTTGGAGATCTGTAAATGACGTTTTTCTTACAGATTAAAAAAATTAATCAGAAATTTCGTTTCCTCTGATGTGCAAGTGCCCATACTAGAGTAATCGTTTTTTACGTGCCTACCACATTCAAAGTTTGTATGCATCCAAGTCACATAATCCTACAATTGCCGATTTACTGTCAGTAACTATGAACGCTTCACACTGATAACATTTTTTAAATATCCTAGTGATAGCTGTCAGGGTTTCAAAAACCACGGCTTAGTACCCTATCGTTTTTTGTCCCAGGTTTGCAGAAATTCTGTAGCTTGGTCCATGACTCGCGTAAACTGCTACACCTCTATCTTATTAGTTTTGAAACCGTCTGTATAATACACGATTTCCGTCAGCTCGATCTTACTGGATTTGCCTTCTCATTCGTTACGAGTAAGGATTCTTGTTTTAATGGCTTAGCGTAGGGGACTGTCTTGTTCGAACCGTCAGTTATCATACCGTAGGTTTATTCATAGAAGAATTATAGAACATGGTTGTGTCCAACTCTCAATAAGCACTTTCGGGAATAACTGTTAGACTATATCCCCTATTAACGCCTCTGTCCTAATTATCAGGTTTAAAGGTGATTGGTTTTGTAGGGTCTCCATGGCTACTATAGTGTTAGTCCTGTGTCACGACACCTAAGACACATACGTGATGATTGGTTTTATTACCATAGTGTATATCCACTGCTTTTGTGGGTTTGTTGGTTATTCTCTCTAGGTGTGGATTATAGCTTAAGTGTTTGACCTCTTCCACTACTTGTAATATTTTATCGTTTAGTACTATGTGCTTCTTACAGTAGATCGCTCTTCCTGTTTAATGGGCACATTGGTAAGTGCTCATAAGCAAGGGAACTAAAATGAATTAAGAGGCCTAGTAGATGATCTTTAACGTGCCGTTCAACAAGATTCTCTAGTAGTTTCAAAAGCAATAACATTAGACCAATAGGTCCTAATGAATTGGTCTAGGCATATGAATCTCACCCATGTTTTGGTATAAACATGATTTTTTGTTTCTCCTTGCCAGAGTATATTTTAAGGTTTTACTTGCTTTTAGTGTTGTACATAGCGCAAACGCAAGGAAGTCAATGTCTTGTAAAAGATTGCGAAAGATTCCATCCATTCCACTGAAAATGTTCCACTGCTTGCTTAATTTTAGTTTGGTTAATTATCTCAGGCGCTAAAACCCAATTCTCCTGTTTCCAGGGACGGGTTCCAGATGTACTGGATCGAATTTTTAAAGGATCGACCTCACGAAGTGTGATTGAAGTTTAAATCCCAAAGTACCCTTTGCGGTTTCTGTGAACCCCTTTTTGACTTTTTTATGGTACCGATTCTTTCCGTTGTTTTTTTTTTAGAATCTGATACCTCATAGGATTGTTTCATTATCCTTGCAGTTTTACCTTTCCAATGGTTTTATTGTATTTGCCGAGTGTGGTGTACGAGCCCCGGTTTCCCGCAGTTTCATCGAAAAGCCTTCTGGTCTCTTTTTTGGGGATCGTTTTCGAGGTTCTTCTGCCTTTCAGGGACAGCTTGTTATGTAGACATCTCTGATTACCATTTTAATATTTTTCTTCTCTGGCTCCTAGCTCTGCTGAATTTGTGACTCGGCCAGGACAGTTCCAAAGCCTGTCATTTAGGCTGTCGCTGTAGATATGTTAGTCGGCCAGCCTTGGGCTTTTATGCATTGTTGCTGTTGCCCGTCAGATACATGCCATTTTTTTATCCGGTTGCAAGTGACGATATTTCTAAAAATCTGTCAATTACCTCCTTCTTCGTATCCATGCACTAGCTCCCTCGAGTTGCCGATTTTTCTTCTTGTCAGGCAAAGTGTCATATCTCTGTAACGGAAATCTCTCAGTGTCATCAGTTTCCATCATTTTTTACGGTGATACTATTTTTGGGTATAGTTCGTTTTTAAGTCCATGACTTATATTTGGCCCCCAATTGCCTAGGGTTCCTGAACGAAAAGACATCCGGTCCTACTCATGCATTTACCGAGGGCGGCCAAGGTAACTGCAGTGATTTTGCTCAAATCTTGGCATCACATACCTATTTTATGTCGAAGTGGTTCATTATAGTTTCTTAATGACTGCCACCAACTTCCACTTTTTCCACACATTCCACCTTCTCTCTCTTCTTTAATGGTTTTCTTCTCAGCCAGAGCTTTATCCGTCATCTTGGTTAAGTTGACGTGTGGGCGAAGGTTTTACTTGGCTCTTTTCTGTCCCAAGAGGTCTGGTCTACCAGGACAATGAAAGTTTGTTATTTGTGGTTTTATCTCTTGTCCGCAATGCGTAAGTTCTGTGTATTGATTTCGGTTTTCTATGTCTGGATCTTTTCTGGATTTTGGCAGCTTCCACTTGAGTCCCCTGATATGCAAACGTGTGAACGGGCTTAACTTTTTGGCTTTGACATGTCTCAGCCTCGTCCGTTTCTGTGATGAGTATAGAACTATCTCTCCTTAAAGACTCTCTAAGCCTCCTAGTTCTCTCACGCGATGTATAGGGTCCTTCTACTGTAACGTAATTATGCGGAATCCGTCCCAGTCTCCACACAATCAATCCAATCCTTTCTTGTGTTTGATGTACATGGGTAAATGCGTTATTCCCTTGCAAAGATCTCAACACACTACCATCTGGTTTTATGATTAAGGGTTACTCTTAAGTACCCTGATCTTTGGTATATCCTTCGAACGAAGTGACGCCTATCTGGAACCTACCTCACTTCTAGCCTGATCCGTGGTACCTTATTGATTTGCTATCAATCATATTTTCAAGAATGATAAGCATCCTTATTACAGCACATACCCTTGCGTCAATTCTAATCATTCGTTAAGGTCCTTCTCCTGTCCGCTATCTTGGGTTGCGTTGGGCAGTAAACACACTCCTAAGACATTTACACCTGGATTATTTTAATAATGATAAATCCATACATACGAATTTTTGTAGCTTCTTTAGGAAAGACCTTTATATTCAGGTAGGCTTAATTAAATCGTGTTATTTTGATCTACTGATTACCTTTCGAAGTTCATATTCATTGCTAAGACTACCTACAGGGATTAATAATAAATATATTTAGTGATTTTCGGTTTTGGTTGCTCTTTACTGAAGGACTTTTGAAAAAAGATAATTTGTCGTGTTATTTTGATTTAAGGAATCTAGGACGAAGTTTATTGCTACCATTAAAGTCTACCATTCGATTAAACTGTCTCTAGTGTAAACTAGCAGTTAAAGCAAATAAGTAAACAATGGTTAGCAGTTATTATATATGTTACACATATATAGGGATGTAGAAAATGTAAGTAAATTTTGTAAGAATTTGTTCATTTTACCAAATTGCAATATCACTAGGTTCAATATAATAGCTAGATACTTTCTACTTGTGCAAACAGATAGTAGATTGGTATTATATAATAAGTTATCATAAACTCAGTGCCTTGATAACCGTGTGAAATGAATGTTTGTGGACTATCCTGTTTCGATGTTTTCAGAAAAAGATTGTGAAATTAACAGTTACTGCTAGAAATCCTGAGCGTAGACAGAAGGTGAACATATAATTTCAATAAAAATCCAACAAGTGGAAGAGCTGGTATATCTGGGTGGAATGTTTACTGCAGATGATATAATGGAGGGCGAGATTCCTGAGAAGCGCAAGTGGTAAAACGAGAAGGGACAAGATAAAGAATGAATACGTAATGACGGAGTGTGGTGAGGAAAAGACGATGATGGATAGATATAAAAGTAGTACATTACGTTGGTTTGGAGAGAATGAACAACGCAAGATTAGCGAAGTAAATATATTTGGGTGAGGTTAGAGGAAAGGCCAGGTCTGGTAGGCCGCGTAAAACTTGGCTGAATGCAGTAGAATGTATGATAAAGGAAAGAAAGATAAGGAGTTTTAAAAATAAAAGGGCATGTCAGAGACAGTGTATGAACCTTGCGGAAGCTAGGGAGGTATGCGGAGATAGAAATGTATGAAGATAGATTGTGAATGAAAAATAAATAATAGGGAGGGATTGTTTTGCCTACCCCGCAAGGGAATGGCGTGAAGGTTAAGTTATGTTAAGTTAAGTTAAAGAAAATGTGACTAACTTACCACAATGCACACATATGTTTTGATGAAAAAGTTTATTTCCGAGATCAGCTTGTTGAAAAAGGACTACATGAATAAGGGTTACCCTTATTCAATATACACAGTGAGTTGGATTGTATCAAATTAGATTTAAATTCTACCGCTTTGTCGTAAATTTTTATGAAATTTGTATAATTATGTCATTAAACTAATTTCATTGTAGGAATAAGTAATTAAAGATATACAACGAATAATTGTCAATACCCACAAAATAGAACATTGCAATTTAATTAGAGAATACTTAATAAGAGTGACATACAAGAGTCAATGGTGTAACATGGGGGTTTTACTTAGGGTAAAAGTATTATATATATTTGCACAAAATTTACAAAAAAATTGTGAATATGAACTAAAATAAGCGAAATCAAGTTATGCACGTCACAGCTCTATATGTGTATGTGTATACGACTATGAGGTTTTTTCAGGGGGTTTTCCTCATACACATATAGCGGCATGATCACTGCGTATATGCACATCATGTGCGGCTATTTAAGTGAAAGTGGAGAAGTATCCCCCCTCCCCCGCCCCCAGGAAGGAATGAAACACGTTGATTTCCTGTTTTCTATCTCTGAGGGAGTCCAGATCTTCCACTTGTTTTCATAGAAGAATATTTCCCTTCCTTTCATGAACACACATTGAATTTTTAATGCGACTACAAATATATCCACAAATAGGATATGAAAACGTCTAGAATCTGCCGAGACTATTTTGTTAAAAATTTTATTGAGGCTCGTTTACTTATTAATTTACTTGATCATATTTACAAGTTTATAAATAAATGTATTTACTATTATTACAATATGATTATCATTCAAAACCCATTTTCTGAATAACGGTTCATTCACTACTGTAACCACAATTAATGTGGAAAAACAAAGTTTATGATGACAAAACAGCAATTGTAGCACTCAATATTTATAGATAACAAAGTCCTATCCTGTATTTGGCAGTCATACTACTTTCTAAATAATATCACTTTTGCATATACCGTTAATTTATAATGTGGTTAACCGCACAAAATCCCATTCAATAACTGAAACTATGAATGATATTTGCAAGGAATTTTTTACGTTACATATATTAATAACAAAATCCTTGCGGTTAACAATAATTTATAAATAATAATAATTTACAAATATTACATAGCAACCTTTTTTAAATCTTTATTGCAAGGTTTTCCTAATCAAATTTATTTTAATTTATCTCGATAATCATAATATGTTTGTATAGATTAATGTTATACATTAAAATTAATTACAATAACGGGTTAAGTAGATTTTTAGGTACATTACCATACTAAGGATACCACCATTGACTATATAATGATACTACTGCAAAGGTTAATTATTTAGCTTATCTTATTAGATTGCAGTTGCAGTTGATTTAACCTTTTCCAAAAATGGAACGCTTACTATTATTAATCTAAATTTAATTCAATAATTAACAATACTGATTAATTATTACAATCAAATGGACTTAATATCATCATTTAAAACGAAACGGATGATTGCCGAAATAATTTGTGAGAAATAAGTTAATGTAATAATGTAATATTGTATTGAATTTTACTTTTCAAAGTTAATAGTTTCATAATATTAAACAAAGGCAAAGTCATTTATTGTTTAAAATTAACCAAAGTTGCGAAATTTTTTCGTTTTTTTTTAAGAGTTATTAATTGATTTTTGGATGTACATTTACTCAAACAGCACTTTTCACTTAAGTATACAATACACACCGAAGTAATGCAATCGAATTTTTATTGGTATTATTTAATTAATTTTCTTGTTAATTATACTGCGCGATGACACAACACAAGGTTTCAAATATATAAATTATGTTAATTTTCATTTGCTATAAATGTTAATTTGGAACTTTGGTAATATTACACTTACTTACATTTTCATGTATTTTTATTGATATTGTAAATTAAAGGTGTGTAAAAGTACAAATAAGGTTAAATGAGCACGTCGTTATTGTTTTAATTTGTATTATCCCACCCTTACAGTGACATTAATTGTTCCTTATGGTTGTGTTACAAGTCTAAAATTGCGTTTACGTTTTTGTATTTTATTAGAACTGTTCGTATGAAGGTTGAATGTTAATTATAACATACGTCTTAACATTATAAAATTTTATTTTGGGAACATACCAACGTTCTTAATAGATAATGGTAATGATTTAGAACAACTTTATATTACCTTTTTACCAACTAACCTACATATACATATGTAGGTATAAGAGGTTACGCAATCGACTTTTTTGTTATTATTGCTAAATCGACTTATTAGCGTGTGAGTGTGCGTGTTGGTGAGCGTGTGCGTGTGCGTATGCGTAAGTGTGAGTGTGAGTGAGTCTGAGTATGTGTGCGTGTGCGTGTGTGCATGTGTGCGTGTGTGCGTGTGTGCGTGTGTGTGCGTGTGTGCATGTGTACGTGTGCATGTGTACAGTGTGCTGTGTGCTGTGTGCGTGTGTGTGTGCGTGTGTGGTGTGCGTGTGTGCGTGTGCGTGCGTGTGTGCGTGTGTGTGTGTGTGCTGTGTGTGTGTGTGCGTGTGTGTGTGTGTGCGTGTGTGCGTGTGTGCGTGGTGTCGTGTTGTGTGTGCGTGTGTGTTGCGTGTCGTGTGCGTGTACGTGTCGTGTCGTGTCGTGTGTGTGTGTGTGTGTGTGTGTGTGTGTGTGTGTGTGTGTGTGCTGCGTGCGTGTGCGTGTGCGTGTGTGTGCGTGTTCGTGTGCGTGTGCGTATGCGTGTACGTGCGTGTATGCGTGTGCGTGTGTCGTGTGCGTATGTGCGTGCGTGCGTGTGTGCGTGTATGGCGTGTGGCGTGTATGGTGTGTGTTTTGTGCTGTGTACGTGTGTGTGTGTGTGTGGTGTGCGTGTGCGTGTGACTGTGCGTGTCGTGTGCGTGTGTGTGTGCGTGTAGCGTGTAGGTGTGCGTGTGTGTGTTATTATTTTTTTTTTTGTTATAGCGCATCAGCTACTTGGCTATTAGCGCTTAAGATCTGTCCTAAGCCATTAAATATCATTAAAAAAATTAATATATCTTAGAAAATCGATAACCTTTCTTTCCATTCTTATATCAAGTGCTAGACATTTTGCTATTTCATTAGGCATTGCTAATTGATTCCTTATATTATTAAGTCCCTCACATTCACATAATAGGTGCTTTACTGTCATAATATTCTGGCAATGATCACATTGTTTGTGCCTGGTTCTTGAAAGCAAGTAGCTAGACGTTAACCTGGTGTGACCTATTCTCAGTCTCGTGAGCACTGATTGCTCCCTTCTACTTAATGATCGGTCGTAATCATAGTTACTAATATTGGCTTTAATTTCTTTTAGTTTGGCGTTGCCATTTTTCCATTGTCTTTGCCAGGCTTGTTTTATTTTGGTTTTTGTGTCTTTTAGTATGTCTTGATATCGAGATGGTATACCTTGGCATGGTTCTAGTTTTGTTGCCAGTTTGGCTTTCTCATCTACGATTTCATGCGTTATTCCAATATGGCTAGGAATCCATATAAACTTAACTATTTTATTTTTGCTTCCTAACCAGTAAGTCAAATTTAATATTATTTGCACGAGCGGGTCTGTACTGAAGGTATCTGAAATGCTTTGCAAGGCACTCAAAGAATCGCTACATATTAGGAATATATTACCATTGATGTATTCTATGTACCTTAGTCCCATCCATATAGCGTACAGTTCTGCACTAAAGATTCCGGAGGTATGTGGTAATGTCCAATAATGGAATTCCCGCCTGAGTAAATAGCCGAACTGTGAATCTTTAGTTTTGGGTCTGAATAGTACTGTTGCATTTGGTGATTTACATCTGATTTTATAAATTTTTATTATATTTCCTTTTTGTAGATACTAATTCCGGTGGAGTTCCGGCGATTTGACTGGCAGACATCCAGAGTGTTTGGTGTCGCTTGATATTTAGTCTAGTTTTTTTATGATTTGTTTGCCTCAGATTCCCTTTTTATTATTCTAAATTTGTCCATTCTTTTTGTATCATGATACTTCCTAGTTGCCTTTTTCTTTAGGCAATGTACATTCTTAAAATTTCAGTGTCATATTTCATCATTTTCGTGATATTTTGGTTCGCGAATCTTATAGTTCGTTTTAGTCCTGATTTATTTAATTGTAGGGTCTGTCCCAGGTCCCCCTTTTTCCGTGGGGCCAATAACTTTATTTTTTGTCAAATTTGGTTAATTTTTATTTGGTTCATTTGTTTCTTAATACTGCCCCAATTTTTTTCCCACATTTTCTTTCTTCTTTAAGAATTTTTCTATGCATGCACCCTTTAAGGAGGTTGGGGAATTTTGTACTTTTTCTTCCCAAGAGGTTGGTTAAAATTGAAATTTTTATTTGGGTTTCTTTGTAAATGGTTATTTTTTTCGGATTTTTCTATTTGGGTTATTTCCCTGGTTCAAAGTTGAACGGGTTAACTTTTTGGTTTGGCAACCCGACCTTTTTGAAAGAAACTTTTTAAAACTTTAAAGTTTATTTGGACCATTTACCTTACTGCTAATTTGCAATGCCATTACCTAATCTAACTTTTCTTGTTTTTGGAAATGGGAAGCGTTACCAAAGTTTAACAACTCCTCCCTTGGTAATTGAATATTGAAGGCCTTCTTTCCCTATTTGGGTTTTGAAAACATTAAGGTTAAAATGGTTATTTTAATAATGTAAATATAATACTTAAGAAAAATTTTCAAAGGGTAGCTTTTTTTAAAACCCTTTATTTCGGAGGAATTAAATGTTTTTTATCTCTGTTTAATACTATTTTTTTGGTTATTTATGATTTTCGGTTTGGTTGTCTTTACTGGGAAAATTTTAAAAAATTTTGCTTTATTTTGTTTAAATTGGCAATTTATTTTACCATTAAAGTTTAATTTTAAGTAAAATTTTTAAAAATTGCAATAAACTTCCCTAATGTAAATAAGGTTATCAAATAAGTAAACAATTTTAATTTTTTATTTGTTACCTTATGGGTTAAAAATTAAATTTTTAAGAATTTGTTATTTTAAAATTGAAATCCTTTCTTGAAAATCTTTCCTTGTCAAACTGAAATTTGGTGTTTAATAGTTGTTTCAAAACCATTGCCTTGATAACCTGTAAAGAATGGTAGCTACCTTTTCTTTGGTTGAAAAAATTTAAAATCTTATGTAAAATTAAGTAGCAAATGAATAAATTTCAATGAAATGAAAATCATTTTTATAAATTTAAATACCGTCGTTATCGGATGAAAAATTTGATCTTAAAAACTCAATAAAGGCAGAAGGGCCTTTTCCAGAATTTGGAACAGGAAATGGCGTATTATTTGGGTTAAATCTTTTTTTAAAAATAAAATAACCTTTTTTCAAATTTTAATATTTTTGGAACGTTGATTCAATATTTTCTTTAAAAGTCTTTTATTATAAAATAAAAATTTTTCCCCAAAATTGATGTCTTCGAAACATTTAAAAGAGTTTTTAAAATTGTAAAAAAAATTTTACTTAATTGTCCCTTTGTTAGCTTGTTTTTTTAAGAAATGGATGTTCTCTTTAAAAAAAATTTTTTAATTTCTCACCTCAAAAAAAACCCCAAGATTTAAAAATGTTTTAAATCCCCCAAAAAAAAAAGGATGGAAATGTTAATCGGATTTTCTAAAAAACAGTAAAATGAAAATTTCTAAAATTCTAAGAAATCAAAGATAACTTTAAAAAAATTTCAATTTATTTTTTCCAGTAACAAAAAAAATTATAAAAAAAAAATTTAAATTATAGAAAAAATTAGTTTTAAAAAAAAGAACATTTCCAAAAATTTAAGTTAAATATAAGGAATAATTAGTAATTGGAATTAATTTTTTGAAAAAAAAAACATAAATATACTTTTCAACAAAATCCTCCAATTTGAAAACTGAAGTTACCTTCCGGCCTTTTGGGTTAAAATTGCACTTTTCCTTTTGAGTATTATAAAAGTTCCTTATTTGTAATTTGGAAATTTAAAAGGTAAAAATTGTCAAATCAAATTTTTATTTGGTAGGATTTTTAAGTAGGGTTTTAAGGTTTTTTCAGTTTCAAGTGAAAAATGTGTTTAAAAAATCTTAGGTTTATGGATTTTTTTCCCCGGTTTGAATTTTAATCTAATAATTCAAGCGTAAAGTTCTTAACTGTTGGCTTTTATTGAAATGGGCGGTAAATTTGGATTGTTTTGAATAAAAAAAGGGCCTTAAACCTCCTTGGTTTTAAAATCGATAAAATTTAAAAACTTAAACTAAATTAAAACCCCTTTTGAATTTGAACTCAAAGGAAAAATTTTTCAATAACATGAATTATAGGAACTAATAAAAAATTAAAAACCCCGTAAAAAGCAGTCTAAATCTTTGTAATGAACCTTTCTATAAACCAAACGTAAGTTGCTAGATGTTTTATTAATTAAATGTAAAAATAAATAACTAGATCGAATCGTAATCAGGTATAAAAAAGCAAATAAATAAATAAAATAAACAAATAACTGGCTCTAATTTGTAATCTAAATTCTAAATGAAAGTAATTAAATAATTTCTTTTCTCAATTAATGATAGCAAGTCGCGTTAGGGAACAATCTAATCTAAGTCCAAATAGAAAGAAAGGTATTAAATAGATTTTATCAGTTTGAATATTACTAATAATCAAAAATAATAACAATCTAAACCATAGAATTTTGTCAAATATAAAAATACAAAGAATGTGACTGTACCGGGCAGATCCGTATTAAGCGGTAAGTTTTTGAACATTTTTTCTCTTTGTTTTTAAATTTGAAGGTTGGTCCAATTTTTGTTTTTGGTACTATATGTGATTCTAAGTTTAATTATAGCAGTACTTTAATTATAAGCATAAAATATTTTTCCTTGACTGCAAATTCAAAATTTAAGCTAACGTTTACCTTTGTTACTATTTTTGATCTTAATTGGAACTAATGAGCCCTAAAAGTAAATAATTAATGTCGAGACAGCTAACAAGACCATTATCGTTATTTCTTGTTGCCCTTCAATTGAATAAAAAAAAAAGGATGTCACAGTTACAATAATAAAAGATTTAAAATAAAATTAATTAAATAAAAAAAATTATAAGTCGGAAAGCTAAATTAAAAATAATTGAATCATTTTGTGGCAAATAAATAACAGCATCCGGTGACAGACGCGATAGCCAGGAATCGTGTAGGGAGCAATCTGGTTAAAATTATTTATGTCTTTCTTGCCTCTGTATATTTTCTACTTGACTTTCCTTGTGTCGGGCAGTAGACAAATAACTGTTCGGTAGTTTTAGGGAAATGCTACATCGTCCTGGGACGATTTGGTCAAACCGGTCTGTTCCATGGTATTACTCAAGAGAACAATACAATTGCCTCGGATCGACTTGGCTACAAGGGTCGGTCAAAGTCGAAACAGACAGGCCCCGTTGCTAAAGACTGTGCAAGGAATAAATGGCGAGTAGGTACGTGGATGTTAAGGTATGCATGATAAAAATTTGAAATTGCGAATGTAATGTACGAAGACATCTTGATATTCGTTGTATCGGAGACAAAGCCAAAGGAAATGATGCTGTAGATGGAGGAGTAGCACCATGGTCAGGAGTTGAGACTAGTCATGGCGCAAAAGGATTAGGTGATCGTAAAGAGCGAAAAGATGTGTAAACATGAATTGGCATCTCCGGAATAGGGTTGAATGAAAGTGGAGTTTCGAAGAATGTTTCTTATTGCATGCTATGCGCTGGTGAATGAAAGAGTGTTGATAATAGGGGATATGAACGGATGGGTAGGGTACAAAAACATCTGAAACACGTTCTAGAAAGGGAGACCAAAGTCAATGAATGATGAACGCCTGGTGAACATCTGTGTGGAGAGAAGCCTGTTTGTATCCAACGCATGGTTTAAACATAAAAATGTGCATATGTATACATGGCAAAGAAGTGAATCTAAAAGTATGATAAACTTGATAGTGTATGATGAACGGCTTAGAAACCTGGTGAAAGACACAAAAGTAATACGCGGATCGGGCAAAAGTGGGTCTGGAGAAGGAAAGCAAGCATAGTTCGGACGTCCAGAATTAGGGTAGACCAACTGGTGGATAATGGTGCGAGAATGAAATACGCAGATGGTGTGAGTAAAGAGTTGAATGCGAATGAAACAGTGTGGAACGAACAAATAAAAGATACTGACGTTGAAAGTGCATGGATACGCTCAAAAAACTGTGTTGTCAATTATGAGGTGCAGATATGTGGAAGGGGGACTGTAGGTAGACAGAAAAAATGTATTGGTGGAATGAGTCGGTAAAAAGAGCAGTATGTAAGAAAAATAATGAGTACATGGCAATGATTGCTGCAAAAAATGAGATTAAGAAAAAGCGATTGTGTGAAGTGTACAGATTAAGAAACAAAGAAGCGAAGTAGGCAGTGGGAATAAGTAAGGAGGAAGTGATGGCTGTGGAAGGAGAGAAAATGCAGAATGATTTTGAGGGAAACAAAAAACTCTTCTGGGCATGGGCCAAAAATACAAAACGTGGGCCAAAACAGAACGCTGCAGAAGTGATAAATATGAGCAACGTTATAGTGTGGGACGATTGGGAAGTGAGGAAATGCTGGCAAGAATATTTCGGAAAGCTGTACAGTAGTGTGGAAAATAAGACTGTAGGGTTAAATAAGGAGAAAGTAGAAGGAATGGCGAATGAAACTGAGGATATTGGGATAAATGAGGTAGAGAAAACGGTAGGAAAGTTGGGGCGAGATTGGACGAAGGGTCAACGCTGGAAGGTAAGTGATTGGAAGTATGTGGACGATAATGAGAAACGAAAGCATGAGCCTAGCTGCGAAACGAACAATCCATAATGGCGTGTTTGTCCCATCAGTATCAGGAGTGAGACATGGGTATGACAAAAAAAGCACGAAAGAAAAATAAATGCCGTGGGTATGAGATTCCTGAGAAGCATGGAAAAGAAGGACAAGATAAAGATGAATACGTAATGACGGAGGTGGTGAGGAAAAGACGATGAGATGGTATAAAAGTAGTACATTACGTGTTTGGTCACTTGAAGGATGGACGAAGTTAACAGTATTTGGTAGGTTAGAGGAAAGGCTGGTAGGCGAAAGCTGACTGAATGCAGAGAATGTAATAAGAAAAGAAGATAAGTTTTAATATAAAGGCATGTGTACATGTATGAACTTGCGGAAGAGAGTATGCGTAGAAATGAAAGTTTGAAGAAAAATAAAGGAGAATTGTTATGCGAGCAGGAATGGAAGTTAATGGTAAATTTTTTAAAGAAATGGACTAACTACATGCAAATTATGATGAAAATTATTTGAATAGTTTTGAAGGAAGTGAAAGGGTTACCCTTATTCAATAAACAGTGGTTGGATTGAAAATAGTTTAAATTTACTTTGTAAATTTAGAAATTGAAATAGTATTAAGCAATTTTTGTAGAAACGTTAAATAATATTGTCAATGGACCACAATAATAGACATTGAATTTACTAAAGACTTAATAAGTGAATCCAAGTATGAGAAATGGTTACTTACGATAATATTATTTTTTGACAATTATAAATAGTTGTGAATTGAATAAAATGGGTATTTGATGCATACATCATTGTTGTTTATACTATGAGGTTTTTAGGTTTTCATAATTTATAGTTATATTATGGTAATACATGATTGGTATTTTAATAAATTGAAGTATCTGGCCAGGGAAACGTTGATTTCTTTTTCTGAGGGAGTAGATTTCCATTTTCTAAAAATATTTCTTCCTTCATGAAATTATTTTAACGAATTACAAATATATTGTAATAGACATAAAAGTCAGTCTGCCGAACATTTTGTTAAAATTTTTGGCTATCGTTATTAATTTACTGATTTTTCAAATTTGAATGATATCTTATTTCAATCATTTATTAAAAGTTTTTGAATAAGTTATTCACTACTGTAACTATTTATTGATTAAGTTCTGTGCAAACTCATTGTAATTCAATTTTATATAAAAGCTACTTGTATTTGGATCATTACTTTCTAATATATCACTTTTGACATACTAATTCAAATGTGAATATTGTAAAAATTTATTCAGAACTGAAACTATAATGTATTTGGGTATTTTACGTTTATATAATTTATAATATTTTATAATAATTTATTAAATTTAATAATTATAAATTACTACAACTTTTTAAATTTATTTTAAGGTTTCTGATAAATAGTTTGTAATTATTGTAGAATATTGTCTGTCTATTTACATTAAATAATTTCAATAAGGTAAGTTGATTTCGGTACATTCATATAGGATCCAAACTATAATGTTAACTGAAAGTTCATTATTTAGTATCTTATTAGATTTTATTGCATTAATTTACCTTCCAAAATGGAATATATTTAATCAAATTAATTAATAATTAAAATTTGATATTATTACAATAAATGGACTTAAATTCATTTAAAATAAATGTATTGCAAATAATTTGTAAAATAATATAATTAAAATTAATTTGAATGAATTTTACTTTTCAAATTAATGTTTCATAATATATAAAGGCAAAGTCATTTATTGTTTAATTTACAATTGAAATTTTTCTCTTTTTAATTTAATATGATGCACTTTTATCACATTTATCCTCTAAGATATAACAAAATGACGAATTTTTATTGGTCATTTAAATTGTGTTACATTATAGCGTAGTGAAACAAAGGTGTTCAAATATAATTATGTATAATTTATCATGTTGCATAAATGTTAATTTGAACTTTGTAATTAATTACTTCATTTTCATGTATTATTGATATTGTAAATATAGTTGTAATCTAAATTAAGCTAAATGAATTCGTTATAAGGTTTAATTTGTATTATACCCTTACTAGTAATTAATCTGTTCCTTATATTATGTTACAATTAAAATTGCTTTTACTTATATGTACTTAAATTAAATTAAATGTAAATGAATTTATATAAATAGCTTAAATTAATAAAATTTTATGTTAAATGGGAAGAATACAACGTATAATAATAGATAATGGTAAATGAATTTAGAACATAGTATTATATTACTTTTAAAATTCATGTATATTATATGTAGTGTATAAGGTTACAAATCGTTTTGTCATATCAAATTATTATGGGAATCGTATTGTACGTTTGATATATCTACAGTAGATTGACATATGTTCAGTTGCTATACAACTAAGTATTACGTTATCTGGTACTTTTGGTTTGCTATTGCTGTGCGTTTAGTGTCAAGTTGTAGTCCTTCGTTCTGAATGTTACTTTTATTGTAAACGTTGCTGTTGTATGACAGTCTTTGTAATTCCCTGTCGTGTTAGGTGCTGTGGCGTTTAGTTTGTGCATGTTAAGCTTGCGTGTAGTTGTTAATGTCATGTGCGGTGTGGTATATTATCATATTCAACTATAGTTTTATACAATGCCTTAAGATTGGTAACATTTGTTTACTAGTAATAACCAGTTTAACATATTTGCAGTATATTTATGTGTTAATTAAATGTTTTCAGGGTTTGTCAGGTAGCTTTACGTTAGAGTTCTATGTGGTTGAAACATTTAGAAATCTGAATTTTGACTGTAAGTGTTATTTAGTTTTCATTCTAAATTTTTAAGGTCATGTTCTTCCGGTTATCGGAAGTGCATAATGTCCTGTATTTTAAATGGAACTACTGTATATTATTTTATTTTGGATTCTTGACTAAACATTTTAGGATAAGTCTTATAGTTTCCTATACCTTTTTAACTGTTTCTTAGATATTTGATTTTTCAAAATTTTTGAAGATGATAACCCTATTTTCAAATGTTGTCTTATATTTTGACTGATGGATAACTCTTCTGAGTTATAAGAAGCATAAGAACTAATTTTGAAATATTTACAATATGATTTATTGCATACATGGTGATAAAATTTGATGAACATTAAACAATTTTCAAAGTTGAAAAACTTTGTAATTCAAATTGACACCATTATATTATTGGTAATATTCAGCATTTAGTTATGCAAATCTTTGGCTATATCATTACCTATCTCTATTATGACAATTTTCTTGTTAATTAATATTTTACTTTAATGTGATTTTGACAGAAACTGAAATGTTTTTAAAATATAAATGAACTTAATTCAAACTACACAAATTCTATTTTATTAAACAATGAAATAAAACAAGAAGATAACAAAATTGAGAGCATAATAACAAATGAAAAACATAAAACAATTATTTGAACATAACTAGAAGAAAAGTGATAAAAAGATAAAATGAATCATTACAAATGTTCCACATGACCGCCAATTTGATTTAAGCATTTTATAACTCTATCATATACTCTCTTCGAAATAGATCGCCGAATTTCTGTGGACACATACTATTGAATGCATTGTGAACACGATTTAGCAATTCCTCTCTAGTTTGAACTGGCCTAGAGTACACTAATTTTTTATACGACCCAGAGGTAAAAGTCCAGGGCGTCAAATCGGTGATCTCGGTGGCCAGTTCCAAGGTCCTTTGGAAGCCAATCCACCGATCTTCAAACATCAATGTCAACTGTTGGTGTACAGCTATAGTGGAATGTGGGCACCATCCAGCTGATACCAACTGTTTGCCCTGTCACATGCAGGTAGAGTAGTATTTAGAAAATCCATAACAAATCCACGGAGAATTTCAAGATATCTCGCCTCATTCAAATTTTCATCGTACGCTTGATATGCCACTCTATTATCCATAACTAAACAAAAAACGTTAAAACTAAATTGGAACTGGTGATTACGTTCTCTTGTTACATGAGGATTATCTTGTGCCCAGTAGTGATTATTTCGGCGATTGAAAATTCCTTCCTACTGAATTTTGATTCATCGGTCCAAATAATGTTGTGAAGAAATCTCGGATATTCGGTCATTTGTACAAGAATAAATTCACAAAGTTAACTCGTCGTGCCTGATCACCAAGATGTAATCCTTGCACAGTTATTACCGAAAAAGGATGCATTTTATACTTCTTTAATATTCTGTGGATTGATGTTTGGAAACATCCAAATCCAGTGCAGCTGCTGTAATTGAAGTTCGTGGATAAGCGTGAAAATAAGCTAACACGTTCACCTGTTAACTTCATTATCTATTACTGGTTTAAATGCGTTCGAGTTCCCTTATACTTCAGTTGCAATAAATCGAGCTTCAATTCTTGCAAATTTTCCAGGTGTCATTAATGGTAGGGTGGATACCGTTCGTTAAACAACCTGCATGTTCGCTAACAATTCGTCCACATTCACCATGCGTGTAAAACAAATTTAATAAATCATTGTTAGAATATCTTGAATACATTCCATTATAAACAGTACTTAAAAAATACTTAAAAAATTACAAATCACTAAATTGTACTGATTTGACATTAAATACAACAATGTTTTAATGCGTGTCAAAATCAAGGCTCACTAGATTGCAGTTTTAGAATTTTATCGGCTTTTATAAAAATCGGAGTTATACGAGTTATAAAATGCTTAAATCAAATTGGCGGTCATGTGGAACATTTGTAATGATTCATTTTATCTTTTTATCACTTTTCTTCTAGTTATGTTCAAATAATTGTTTTATGTTTTTCATTTGTTATTATGCTCTCAATTTTGTTATCTTCTTGTTTTATTTCATTGTTTTAATAAAATAGAATTTGTGTAGTTTGAATTAAGTTCATTTTATTTTTGAAAAACATTTCGGTTTCTGTCAAAAATCACATTAAAGTAGAAAATATTAATTAACAAGAAAATTGTCGATAATAGGTATAGGTAATGTTACAGCCAAACGATGCATAACTAAATGCTGGATCTATTCATCCAATAATGTACAGGGTGTCACATTTGAATTAACAAAGTTTTTCAACTTTGAAAATTGTTCATCAAATTTTGAACACCACGTATGCAGTAAATCAATTGTCAATGAGTATTTCAAAAGTATAGTTCTTATGCTTCTGTCTACTCCAGAAGCACTTTCCATCAGTCAAAAATAAGTAAGACAAGCAGTGTTGAAAATAGGGTTACATCTTTCAAAATTTTTGGAAAAATCAGGATATCTAAGAAACAGTTGGAAAAAGGTATAGGAAACCCTTATAAGACATCCTAAAATTTTGTCAAGAATCCAAAAATAAAATCATATATACAGGGTGTTCCATTTAAAATAAGGAAGTTAGTGGCGACTTCCGGTATAACCGGAAGTAACATGACCTTGAAAATATTTTAGAATGAAAGAGAATCTTAAATAACCCTTAAGTCCAAAAATTCAGATTTCTAAATTGTTTCTAACCACATAAACTTCTAAGAACTCCTACCGTGGAAAACCCTGTATATTCTTTCATGCTGACAAGGCCATGTCATTATGCCATACAATGGTCTCTGATTCATTGACCGTACATAATACACCGTTTACACACCACCAGTATTTAAAGTTTTCGATTGTTCCTTTTTCTAAATGCCAAAAATAATCCTGTATGATTCTACTTCTGAGTCTGCTAATAAAAGAGGTCTTGAAGTTTGCTGGGAGGTGTTCATTTTTCATGGCACCTATGGTCAGGTGGTATACAGTGAACTTTGATAAATTTATTATGTAATTTGCTACTGCATGAGCGCTCGTGCGACCTTTTATTCCGCCTAAATACACGGAGTCTTCTATAGGGTTGATGTTTAGCAACTTCTTTATCATTTTTGACACTAAGTCCCAAACTTGTAGTGTATACGGGCATCCAAGCATCATATGGTATTCGTCACACTTTACTGTTGGGCATTGGAGACATGTATCAACACTCCTCATTTTTGCATGATTTAGAAAAATTGGATCAGCCAACCGATTTTTTTAAAATCTCCATGCTATTTCAGACACGTGTCCGGTTGTTAAACTATTAAACATAGTCTGCCAATGTGTGGTACTTTGCGACCAGTAAGTGGTTAATATCTGCTGGTCTTGCAGTTGGAAAAAGTTCGCTGTTAGTTTATTTTGCAGCTTTTTCCGTGAGTTAGAGCTTAATTCGTGATCTCGATTCTGGTACTTGAAAACCAAAACATTGTTATAACGAGAGGGCATTGAGTCATGTTCAATAAACCACTCGTTAGAGGTAGCTTTAATCCTACTGTAATGGTTTATCAATTCCTTCTCCAACATTTCACACGGTATTTGTAGACGTTCAAGTAAACCGCATTCTTGTAGCCATGTACCACCAGATCGAAGATCGCTTATCGTAATGAATCCTGCTTGTTCTCAAACCGCTGTAAATATTGGTGGAATCGTTCGTGGGGATAACGTAGACTGTAATGTTGGAACTTTTGAATGGTCGAAATTCTTGATACTAAGGTCGGACTGCTGAGTAGTCTTAATTACATCCATAATAAAATCAGATAGATTATGCTTTTTGGTATTCTTTTTCTAAAAACAACCACTGCCAAGTTAAGCCTAGAGAATCTGCTTCCTTAAAGTGTGATCAACAATAATCTGCCATTTTTTTCACGTTAGTGCTTATTAACTTTTCTGCCAGACATGTTCTTATAGTTTTTATTTTGATGGAATGAACGACCCTAGTCCTCCTTGTCGAATGGGGAGACATAAATGATTTTGAGAAACCCAGTGTTTCCTTTCCAAATAAAGTTAATCTTTCTTTGTAAAAAAGTTGTTGTTGATGCGTTATGCGTAGGCAATGAATGTGCCATAGTTTTGGTGCAATGAACGGGTTCACGATGGTTTTTCGTATAATTGACACTGAAGGTAATCTTCTTTGCCACTTTTATTGACATATCCAGGTCGTGAGAGGTGCGTTGAGGATTGAATTGAATCTTGATGGAATCATTCGATAACGATCCTAATACTTTTATAATGGTTGACCAAGTAATGCCAAATGTGGTATCCTTTGGTTCTTACGCGCCTGCCCAAAACCGTTACATTTCTTCAGATTTAATTCTGCACGATTGTTCCATTATATGATAACAACTAACCAATATATTATGTGCGTGCGTGTTTGTAGTGTCGTGTTCCTGATCTGTGTGTCAGTGTGTGTGTGCGTGTGCGTGAGTGCTGTGCGGTGCGTGCGTGTGCGTGTGCGTGTTGTGTGCGAGATAGCGTGTTGTTGCGTGGATGTTGTGGTGTGCGTGTGTGTGATACAGTAAGTATTCTTTGGTGCTACTCTTGATTTGGCTTGAATTAATTTAAAAAATATACTTGGTTTAACCATTTCTCAAATTTTGTTTTTACAACGTCAAGTAATTCTGTATCCCAATCAATCTTTTGTTACCAAGTTTCTTGTAAAAGTAACTTGGGAATCAGTAATACGAGATACGAATAGCCAATAGGGTCAATCAGTTTTTGTGCAGCAGATAATAACCCGCTGTTAGTTCTAGGAATTTTGTTTAATTGGTTAATGGTATTTACATCACAAAATAAGGTATCAATAACCAAATCCCAAAATAATCCCAAAACTAGTGTAATATACTTTTATTTTCTAGGCAATCATCTAAATTATAAGTCTTGCCTCAAAGATTAAATTTTGCATTAGACATTAAAGTTTTGACTGTTTCATAAAATTATTTAACTCGTCTTTTGTGTTAACGCTTGTAACGAAGTTATCCACATGAAATGCGTTTTTCAACTTTTCTGCTACGAATTCTAAATGCTTTGGTGCCTGTCGCAAATGAAAATTTAATGTAGCTGCTAATACAAATGCTCTAACACTGACGCCAAACGCGACCCGGCAATGTTTGTAATATTTATTTTCTTTATTTTCGAAATTTCTCCACCAAATAAATCCTAAAAGTTCCCTATCTATTTATGTAAAATCTGTAAATATTCTTTCTGAATGTCAGCAGTTACTCGTATCATTCGTAACCTAAATTAAACTATTAATGACGGAATTATTTCTATTAAGTTAGGGCCTATTCGAAGATAACTATTTGGTGAATTACCTCTGTGGTCTTTCGCTGATGCGTGAAAACTGGATGTATCTTCGCAGTTTGACTAGATTCTTTGATTATTGCCTGATGAGGCAAGTAATGTACCATTACTTCTTTTTTGTCTTCCATAGTTTCTTCGATTACTCCTAACTCTTCCAATTCATCAAAAACTGCTTTATAGTTTTCATATACCTGTAGTTTCTTTATTCTCTCTGTAGATGTATTTAACCTTGATTCTGCCAATGACTTATTGCTTTTTAGGTTTTCATATCCTACAATCCACGATAATGCTACTTCATATCGACCTTCCCCGTTGATTTTTACCGTTCTGTTAAAACATTTGACAGCCTTGTCTACAATTATACCTTTTCTTTTAGTTCATCGGGATCTTGTATTCCTATAACATCCAAATTCCATAAGTAGGATATAGTAAAATTAGAAAAACCTGAAAATATATCTTTATTTGAAGTATTGTAGTAAACATTTGTATCTTGCCCTACAATAGTCCATCCAAAAGATGTTTCTGTAGCAATTAACCCGCTTTGTAAATTTTTAATAGCTCCTGTTAACAATTAAAAATTATTATTAATTTTATTAAACACATAAATAAAAAGTTTACCTCGAGTAGGATTTGAACCTATTCTTATTCGTTCATAACAAAAACTTTTAATAAGCTGTTAACAATTGTCCAGAAATGTCTTCGTATAAATTGCGGTTATCTAGCTTGCTTTGACAATTTCCAAAAACCCCTTGTAGAGGAAAGTACCCTAAGTTGGGACAGTATCCTATGACGGGACTAGCCATTTATTTTAATGTTTGCCAGTCTGCTGCCATCTATTACGCCATGCGGGAACTAGCTTACAACAACTTTAAACTCCTGACATATTTATTTATTAGCAATGACCTGTGAGTAATAACCAGTGGATGCACGTTTTGGCGCTGTTTTCTAAAATATTTTTAACCAGGTAAACATAAGTAAATTTTGTTTTTAATTTCGCACGAGGTAGAGTTTAATGCTGAGTACCTTTGTATAATTATATGCTGTTATTCTTGTTCGCTGCAAAGTGGGGTTATAAAAGTTTTTAACGTTGGAATGTTCTCTAAGATGGAAGAGACAAAATTGCGTAAGTTAGGACTTCTCATCTTAGGTAACTGATCTACACCACATTAGTTAATCGTACTATAAATTATCTTTTGTTAAGGAGTTTAATAAAAAATAAAATGTACAGAGGGAAACACTACTGGCAAGTAAAATAATTACTTTTTTTTTTGTTTGAAAGATGACTTGATCGAGAATGTTCGTACCTGTGATTCAAGGAAATCTGTTTAGCCCTTTGAAGATCATCGTCGGGGACTTTTTAAATTTTTAGTTTAATTCACTTGCTTAAATTACATTAACAAGCTTCAATTTTTTGAAGGGACAAGACCTTAAACTGTGGAACTCGGGTCCTGGATAATATTTTCTTCAATTATTTCAGATGCTTCACTTGGAAAACTATAAGTATAAGAGAATAACTGATCGCGGCAAATGGTCGAAAGGTGGTATGATATTAGTAATTGAAAAAGTTCAAAATCGTGAGCTCTGGGTTAGAGATGCGGCAGAATGTTATAGCGTACTAAAAAGTAATCTTGGAAGAAGAACTGGAGATAAAAGTAAAATGGTGCAAGGTAACGAAAAACATCTGGGAAGATTTCGTAACGTGTTTAACGAAGAGCAGGAACAAGAAATAGTTGAATATATCCTCGAAATGGAATAAACGACAGATTGGGGGAATAATGACAGCTGAAAGAGCAACGAATACCACACTTGGTTTTGCAATCAGTGCAACAGAAAGTTTTTTGGCTCACGCATTTAATTTTGCTCGTAAGAAGATAAAACCATAACTTATGGATTATGCGCCAAATGGTAGTCCAACTTATCCTCAAGACAGAGGGTGCATGGATAGAGAGGTGTTTTTAATATATTTAAAATGTTTTTTCAGTTAAGGCCAACTGCCAAAAAACCTGTTTTACTGATATTAGATGGTCACGTCTCTCATGGTAAAAATTTACACGTGATCCATTTTATGAAGGAAAATAATATTACTTTACTAAATCTACCACTTCATTGTACTCATAAAATGCAGCCTTTGTATGTGGCCTTTTTTAAATGATTTATGAAATTTTTTTATGCTGAGTTGAATAGATGGATGAAAAATCACCCTGGACGCATTTTTGGCAGCAGCTGTGACTAAAGCATTTGGACAGTCAGCTTCAGTTAAAACTGAAGTAAATGGATTTAGGAAGAGCGGAGTTTGGCCATTTAATCACAATGTTTTCCAAGACTGCCAGTTTGCAGCAAGTTAAACAACCGACATCTCTTTAGAAATGACTTGTGACAATACTAACAAAACTTCCATCACCACTACCTTAAATTCCGTCTTCTACAATTCTGAAGACTTGTATAAAAATCCTCAGCCTTTCACGTCTAAAATCAAATTGTTACCTGGAAAAATCCAAAAAGCAAACATCAGACGTTTAGAAATAAGTCCGATTCCAGCGGCGACAAATCGAGCCAAAAATAGGAATAACAAGCTTTTTTACCTAAGATTTTAGCTTTTCGTTCATCTAATGCATATGTTTGTGCTTGTAAACAATCTTGACTATTATGTGATCCATTGCATTGTAGGCGTTGGAGCTTGGCTGACAAAGACAGATGCCGTTTAGGTACTTCTGTCACTTTCTAACTTGTTGCGGTATTTAATTTAACCGGGGACGGGAATTGCAGCCACCTAAGAAGAATCGGTAATAAAAAATGACCTTTAACACATACGGCAACAATTTTTTTTGTGTAGGTAGTCCAAGAATCAACTGTAAGTAATAGTGATCTATCCTTGGCGGAGTATTATGTGTAGAAAAGAAAACACTAAAATCTCTGTTTGGCTGCCATTGCCCCATAGTATCGGGTAACTTGCACCATAATCTTTAAACAATAACAAGAAACCACAATAAATCGATTTCAAACATACTTTATCTGGGAAAACATTGAAACAAATGAAAAAAAAAACGAAATTTCAAAGAAAAATATTTGAAAACTATATTGAAAAGAAAAGTCACATGTAGTTTTTCGCTTTATTGGCCCCAGAACATTCCGCATGAACCCTTCCACCACAATGAACACAACGAAACCAAAGTTCGACGTCTTTACCGACATCTCTACAGATGCAACATAATTCTGTTTCATCGCCAACTTCCCAGTTGTCATCACAAAGATCTTCGTCAATAACACAATCATCGTCCGATGGTTCCTGAAAAACTTGCCTCTTTACTTTTTCTTTTCTTGCACTGTTCTCTTCTTTCTCCGTCTGCAGGTTGTTCCTTTTTACAGTTATAGAGTGTTTTTCCATTTTTCTGATCTTTTTTTCTTTCTCTTCAAGAACTAACTTTGGGCGTAATTGTTTATTATCTCAGAATGTTGCTGATCTTGCTCTTTCTTGGCTGGCTCTGTTGATGGCTGTAGTAATGGAGAAGTTATATCAAGGATATCAACAATAGACCTAGATTCTTCTTTAGAGTTTTTATTAATGGCTTGCTAATCAAGTGAAACTTTAAAGCATTATGTGGTGCGTTTTGATGTCTTTAGCGGACTGCCATCGGACCAAATGAACACCCATTCTTGAGTGCGTAACCTGACGGTCAGCAAAATGGTTCACAAGTTGACAATGCTTCTCACTTCAGTTATGTAGCGATGACTACCATCTATAAAATCTGCAAAATATGTTAGCTGTACTTAAAATTTCAGGTTGTCTAAACCAGACATTTTCTATAGATGCTAAAGTGTATGCCTTATTAAAGATTATTACACCGTTATTTGATTAAATTTGAATTTAATAATGTACATTCTTTATATGCCTTTAGAAAAGTCTACAAGTTTTTCAAATATTTAACAGATATCTGTTTTATGCTGGTTTTATACGAATTTTCCACTTTCTACTAGTCTAACCAGGTAATTTTCTTCGATATTAACCTGCAAGTAAAGGTGATATGGTGAAGATAGCCGGATCATATTTTTAATGTGATTTAAACATTTGTATGATTAGGTGCTAATTATACGCTATTTTGGCGCATTGAAATTAAATTTTGCGCTCCAATAGGAAATGACTTGCAGCAAAAATTCTATGATCACAGACACCTTTGGAATAAATATTATTCTTTATGCAGCCATTAGGTCTAATTATCCACCAGTTTGCGACATCTAAAATAAAAGTTTGCACCTTTATATGAAAGAAGTTATTTTGTAAAATCCTATCACACAGCCGTGAACTTTGTATAAATCAATGTTTTCTTATGCACTAATTAAGTGCTAATAATGCGCCATTTTGCACCGCTAATATAAAATTTTACGTCGCCAACTCATGCATTAATCATTGCTTTTTATTGAAAAAATTGTATCGACAAGGCTAACTTCACAGCCGTAAACTTGTACATAAATCAATTTGTTATTTAGTAGTTAGGCGCCAATTATGCGTTGTTTTACGCCGATAAAATAAAGTTGTGCACAACCATCAGAAATAGGTTATTACAGAAATTATATCGACACGACTAACTACACAGCCGTAAACCTTTACATAAATCAATTTTTGATTTAGCCAATTATGCGTTGTTTTGCACCGCTAAAATAAAATTGTACGTTCCCATCAGAAACAGATTATTGCAAAAATTATATCGACACGGCTAACTTTACGGCCGTAAAGCTTTACATAAATCAATTTGTCATTTAGTAGTTAGGCTCTAATTGTGCGTTGTTTTGCGCCGCTAAAGTAAAATTGTGCTCGCCCATAAGAAATAGGTTATTGCGGAAATTATATCGGCTAACTTCACAGCTGTAAACTTCTGTGTAAATCATTTTCCCTGGTTTAGTAGTTAGGCGCTAATTATATGCGTTTTGTGCCGTAAAAATAAAATGTTGGGTATCAATAGGAAATTAACTTCAAACTCTTTAGTCTAATTTAGTCTTATCTTGACCGATAGTTAAAAACCCATTCTGCCCCGTTTTGCGTCATTAAAGTTGAATTTTCCGCCCCCCCATAGGAAACAATTTATTGTTAAAAATTACGTTAACAGCTGTGAATTTCTGTATACATCATTTAATTATTATAATTATAATTATTATTATTATTATTTAATAATTATCTGCTGTTTTGCGCTCCTAAAATAAAATTTTTCGCCCACGTAAGAAATAAGTTGTTGCATAAATTACCTATCTGCAATAAGTTATTGCAAAACTACATCATAGCCTTTAACTTTTTCGTATCTCAACTTTTTAAATGTAGTTGCAATTATGCGTGTTTTGCGCTCTAATGGGAAATGAGTTATTGTACAAATTATATCAACAGGGCTACAAATAAAATAATCTTTTCTTGTGCGATAATTAGGCACCTATGATGTGGCTTGTAAAAATTACATTGACCGGGTGAACTTCACAGTCCAGAATGTATGCTACAAATTAACCTTTTCTTGAGCGTTAATTAGATGCTAATTATGGTACGTTTTGCATAAATAAATAGTGCATAATCAAGGTCTAATTACTGTATTGCAGTGGGTAAACAACCTTATGAATTTAAGACGTAGACATATAGCTTTAAATTTAAACAGGAATTTGTGTATTAGAAAAGAAGTGATTTACGTAGAAGTTCACGGCTCGGTAAAGAAATTTTTATTACAGTAACTCATTTTTTATAGGGACGCAAAATTTAACTTTAACGAACATAATGGGCGCAAAAATAAAATTAATTTATACATAAGTTCACGACCAAAAAGTTAGCCTTATCAAAGTAACCTTTGCAATAACTATTTCTTATGAAAGCGCAAAATTTTGTTTTAGCGGAGTAAATCAGCTCCTAATCGGCGCCTAGTTACCGCATATCCGTGTTGATAAAATTTCGTTCCTATGGGGCAATATTTAACTTTAACGGCGCAAAACGATGAATATTAGGCGCCTAATTATGGCGCAAGAAAATATAGGGATATGAAGATAATCTTGTCGATGTAATTTTTGCAATAATTTATTTCCTGTGGAAGCGCAAATTTACATTTTTGCGGCGCAAAGCGCCGCATAGTTAGCGCGTTGTTAATTAATTAGAAAATATTGTTTTATGCAGAAGTTCACGGCTGTAAAGTTAGACCTGTGGAAGTAATCTTTGAATAACTTATTTCCTGTGGAGATGCAGAATCTTATTTTAGCGACGCAAAACAGCGTATAATTGGTGCCCACTTATTAAATAAAAATTGACACATGTTAAAGTGGACGGCCGTGCCAATGTGCTTTTAGAATAACTTCTTTTCTATAAAGGCGCAAAATTAAACTTTAACGGTGCAAATGGCGCCTTATTCGTTCGCGACTATGTAAAGTTAGCCGTGTTTACAGAACTTTTGCTGCAAGTTGTTTTATTGGGGCGCAAAATTTAATGTTAGTGGAGCAAAATTCGCATAATTAACCCTAATTATACCTGTGCTTAATGTTATTCAAAATGACCCGGATATCTTCACACACCTCTAAGTAGTAGAATTAAAAGCAATGGTATGGAAAGGTATTACACCACATTCCCTTTTATGATACCCGGAAAAACTGGTATAAAAAGAAATTCGTTTAAAATATATTACATTAGAGAAACGCTAAGTAATATAATATTTAAGGAAACTCGTATATTTGGAAACTGATATAGGAGAAACTAGTATAGGAGGCAAGTGATATAATTCAAATTATACCACCTTCCCTAGTACAAGATTCGGAAATTGTAAATTTTGGGCAATCTTGTACAATTGAAACTGTGTAGCGTTACAGGTCTACAAAAAAATTTCTGGTAGCCCTTGAGTCTCTTATCTTCTGGATCGAGGTTAAACGACCCACTATTTTGTGAATAAGTAATTAACATGTAACAGAATGGTTATAAACGTTTTTATTATACAAAATAAATAAAATCCTACGTAATAAATGAAACAATAAATAATGAAAAATAAAAAGTGATTCTGGTTGGTCCTTTTTTTTATGATTATGGAGCTGAACAGGCTAAATTTGGCCTGTAGTGCTAAAGCACTCAGGAACACTTAGGAGGATGGATAGAGGGATAATGAATTGCCAATAGATGCCTATGAACAGCTACCTTAAATTTTCTCATATCATAAGTGAGAGGAAAACAGGAACTAGGGAGATCATTCCAGAGTTTAGAAGCCGTGTAGAAAAATATGGATTGCGCCCGTTTGGTACGACAAGTGGAGATTTGTACCGCATACTGATGATGTGAATGAGCGAACCGAGTGTTTCTCGAAAAGATAGCCCGAGATGGTATCAAAGAATATATTTCAGAAGCACAATAGCCGTTGTAATAACGATAATACAAAGAAATAACTGAAACCATCCTTCTATGCTCAAGGGACTGTATGTGAGAAGTTAAGGACGGGTAATTTATAAGCCTAATCGCTCTCTTTTGAATACGATCAACGATATCGAGAGTGTATTGGGGAGCACTAACCCAGAGGTGAGAATTACATTCCAGATGAGGCCGAATTTGGGCCTTATACAGCAGAAGGAGTTGTCGAGAGGTAAAGTACTGCTTAGATTTGTACACAAAGCCTATTTTACGAGCAGCTGTTTTAGTAGCTGACAGAAGATGGTCAACTCATGAGAGATTTGAAGATACAGTCATACCCAACAGAGTAATAGAGTCTGAAAACTTAAGAACTGAACCATTCATACTTACAACAGGAAATGATCGATCATTTTTGGCGGACACAAGGCAACACTGAGTTTTGTTAGCATTAAATTTACCTAGATTATTGCTTCCCCATTGGAGAATACGTTGAATGTCTTTGCTGATTGAATTTGCCATTTCAGCTTTAATTTCTTGATTTGGCATAGAAGGTGGATTATCACTATGAGTAGACTGAGATGAACTACAGTGAAGAGTGCTATCGTCAGCAAAGCAATGGATGGGGTTAGTTGTTGAAGAAATAAGGTCGTTTATGTACAGTAGAAAAAGTGTAGGCGCTATAACGGATCCCTGTGGTACGCCCGCGTTAATGATAACTTCTTTTGAAAAAAAGCCATCAACTACGACACGTATTCGTCTTTTATCAAGGAAACTAGAAACCCAGTTGATGAGCGTACCATTTAACCCAAACGAGGTGAGTTTAGCAAGTAAACACTTATGCCAAGCTTGGTCAAATGCCTTGGAGATATCTAAAGCGACTACAATTGTTTCACCGGACTGCTCTACTGTATTGTTCCAAACTTGGGTCACATATGAAAGAAGATCGCCTGTTGAACGACTTTGCTAAACCCATATTGGTGGTCACTAAGGAGCTTGTTAGTTTGAAGGAACGTGAGCAGTTGCTGATTGATGGCTATTTCCATGATTTTAGACAAAATGGAAGTGATGGCAATTGGTCCTATTTCTATCGTAGCGAGGGACGCCATTGAAAATTTTTCTTCCCCTGAAATAAAATCTTATGTTAATTATAACGGTATGGGTCGTGTGTTTGTATTAATGTTTTGGTGATGTGACTTGGTGGTTACACAGGTGGGTGTGTTTAGTATTATCCTAATTATGTAGAAAATTTGGTTAGGATAGGTACTATGTGGTTTTCAAATTAGAGCTTTTATTTAAACCGGTATAATTAATTGGTTTGATTTTAATTAGGTATGTCTGAATGAAACGTAAATCAGTTGGGTGTACTTTTATGACCTGAAGTGATATAGCAGGAGATGTACAGGGGTAATGGAATATCGGCCTTAATTATGATGGTGATTTAGTATTGAGTGGAGGTGAGAAGGTGTATTTAAGAATTAGGGATAGTAATAGACGTTGTTGGGGTGTAATTAAGGACAGGTAAAATCGTATTCGCAGCCTTAACTGCCGGCAAAAAAAAGGGTTTTTCTGTTTCAAGGGGGTTGGTTTGAGTGAAAGTAGTTAGACTTTCGGGGAAATACCTCCGTCAAACTAACTACGTCATGTGGAATAATTCAAAAGCCCACCTCGGTGTAAAAACCAGCCAAGATGTTGGTCTGAATTATAATACGTCTCTCTTTGCTGGAGGGTGGTTGTATCCAATTGTATGTAGTTTCAGGGGTCGCAATAATTAGTAATACGGGGCGGTGTCTCGGGAAAACTAAGTACTGCGTACCTTAGGTACGTCTATATACCGGGGTCAGTGCTAACAGTAGCAAAGAGCGTTTTATATAAACGTGGCTCCGAAAAGGGTTGTTATAGGAATATGTTATTAATGAATGTAAGTGGTGGATGAAGGTGTTGTAAAAAAAGGTGGTAGGTTCTGGCAGGACAAGTAGATCAGATTTTTGGGTACTAAAAGGATGTTGGTCTGGTATAAGTGCAAAATATAAATAATGATGGACAGGTTTGGTATTAAAGTAAAAGGCGAGCAAAAGTTAAAAGGTACAAAGGGAAAAGTGTGTGTTTAGAATACTGAGGCGGTCGTGTATTTATAAGGAAATATAGAGAGTGGGAATAGGAATGTCAACTGTTAACATTTATGAACAATGATAATACAGTTGTGGAAATAACTAGGAAATAAGGTTTGATAGGAATTATTTTCTAGTGTAGGAAATTGTATGTAAAGGAGTCGCAGGATCATTGCAACTGGTCTAAAGAGAAACTGGTATAAAATGAAACTGGTATAGAAGGAAAATGATATAATTCAAATTATACCTCCTTCCCAAGGTCGACATTCAAAAATTGGGTATTTGAGGAATCTAGTAAAACTGTTCTAGAAAGAAAAAAGGAAAGAAAACGTCGATTATACCAGTTTCTTTCTATATCACATTCACAGGTCTCGATTATCTACGGTGTTACCTTGCAGAGTATCTTAACTGAGTTTCATTAATTTTTTGTATTATTTTTTTAACATTAGTATAATTCTGAAATTTCAAGTTTTGTTCTCACTCGTTAATCTAATAGCATTGTATTAAGTCTATATATGAACTGCGTACTTTAATTATTAAAAAAGTCTATACCAATATCATAGGAGGTTGTTTAGGAAGAAAAAACCAACAAAAGGTACTTTGGTACTTCACCTGTATTAATGTTAAAAGTTTATTTTGGAAAAGACCTACAATCTAAAGTTACAGGTTATTCGTGTTTAGGAACGCCTGACATGTATTTCAACTGTGGCAAATCAAATGGTAGATTATAACAGGAAACTTTTCCTAACCGTGAAATTTCGTCCCGCGTGTTACTTGGCACAGAGCGAAGAGGGAATTGTAATCCCAAAAATATCTGATTGTGGAATACCTCATATGACCCGCGATGTAAAATCGGAGGAAAGTTTCGGTGTAGTTTAAAGCTAACCCGAGTATCAGCACTAACGAAAAAGAACTAGGCCACGTAACAAAAGTGCATTATCTTCTGCAATGAAGCAACAACAAAACAGTACAATGTCTTAATTAGGTTTGTTCTACTAATTCTTGTACTGGCCTCAAACATAAAAAAGGTAGTAATTAGAATCGATTGTCCGTTCAGCCTAATTAAGCTACAATAGTAGCAATAACCCCTCATTAGGGAAATCAAACTTTTACAACACAACAATGTTTACAATTGGTCTTACTTATAAATTCCTACTCCTTTTTATTGCACTATCGTGATTAATGGAGTTGAGCTCCTTTAACTAATCCTTGGAATTGAACACACTCACGCCCACTCGGTCTATTAAAGCTAAACATGAATGCCTTAACTCTACGAATACGTGCGTTTACGCCTTCACTAATCATGCCTGCATTGATGCTTCTCACTGAATTTACTGTTTTTATTCACTTCGTGGCCAATCTCTCCACACATTAAACCTAGACGTACGCGTATTAAAATAAGCAATAATTATAGTTATTAGCCTTAATTGTCGATTTATCTCTAATGAGTCATAAAGGATCACATAAAAGTTTCTTCTATCGTGCGAATTTTTAAACTTAACTTTACTTAACCTTCATGCCATTTCATTGCGGGGTAGGCAAAACATTCCCTACCTCTTATTTATTTTTCATTCACAATCTCTCTACACGCTTTCCTATCTCCGCATACCTCCCTACATTCCTCAAGGTTCATACATTGTCTCTGATATACCCTTTTATTTTTAAACCTCTTTATCTTTCTTTCCTTTATTATACATTCTACTACATTCAGCCAAGTTTTACGCGGCCTACCAGAACCGGCATTTCCTCTAACCTCACCCACATATATTTTCTTCGTTAATCTAGCGTTGTTCATTCTCTCAATGTGACCAAACCAACGTAATGTTCTACTTTCATATCTATCCATCACCGTCTTTTCCTCGCCACACTCCGTCATTATCCATTCATCCTTTATCTTCTCTATTCTCGTTTTACCACACACCCTTCTCAGGAATCTCATACCCACAGCATTTACCTTTCTTTCGCGCTTTTTTTGATATACCCATGTCTCACTTCCATACAGTACCGATGGGACAAACACGCCATTATAGATTTCTCGTTTCGCAGCCCATGCTTACATTTCTCATTATCGTCCACATACTTCCAATCACTTTCCTTCCAGCATTGACCCGTCGTTCAATCTCGCCCTTCATTGTACCATCTGCAGTAAACATTCTACCCAGATATACCAGCTCGTCCACTTTTTCCACAATTTTATCTTGCAGAGTAAATACTATACTCTCCTTTCCACCTTTTCGATTGAACACAACAATCTTAGTTTTGTTCATGTTTACCTTTAGGTCCATGCCCTCACAGACAGTATCAAACTTCCTCAGAGCGGTTTGTAGCTCACCCGCACTGTCAGTTAATAAGACTGTGTCATCTGCATACACCAGAAGTCGTACATTTACATCACCAACCATTACACCATTTGTATCGGTACATGCTTGTCTAACACATTTATCCATGTATACATTGAACAACCACGGTTACATCACACAGCCTTGTTGCACTCCTCACTCACACCGCCTCTCACCCTAACACATGCGCGACTACCGTTGTATACTGCCCTTATTCCATTTATTAGACCTTTATTTACGCCATATTCATTTAATATTTCCCACAGCTTCTCCCTATTCACTCTATCATATGCTTCGTCCAGATCTACAAACGCACAGTACAGCTCCCTTTAACCCTTAAACACTTTTCTATCACCTGCTGGAGAGCAACCATCTTATCGACACATCCTCTCCCTGGCATGAAGCCACCCTGCACACCTCAAATCTTAGTTTGTCTAGTTTCTCGTACTCTATCAATCAGAATTCTCCCAAATTCTTTGCCAGGCACGCTGAGCAAACTTATCCCTGTGTAGTTCTTGCAATCACTCTTGTTCCCCTTACCCTTATACAGTGGTACAATGATCGCGCTCTTCCAATCCCTCGGCACTTTTCCACACATAAGGCATACATTGAATAATTCACACATCTTCGTATAAGCTTTATACTCCCATACTTTAGCATTTCACCAGTCATCTACGCCTGCTCCCTTGCCGTTTTTCAACATTCCTGCCGTTTTCTCCACCTCATTTATGTTAATATCCTCAGTTTCATTCACCATTCCTTCTACTTCCTCCTTATTTAACCCTGCAGTCTTATTTTTCACAGTACTGTACAGCTTCCCGAAACATTCTGGCCAGCATTTCCTCACTTCACGATTGTCCAATACTATTTCGTAGCTCGTATTCATCACACCTGCAGCGTTTTGTTTTGGGACACGTTTTGTATTTTTGACCCATTTCCAGAAGAGTTTTTTGTTTCCCTCAAAATCATTTTGCTTTTTCTCTTCTTCCATAGCCATCACTTCCTCTTTACTTATTCTCACTACCACCTTCGCTTCTTGGTTTCTTAATCTGTACACCACATACAATCACTGATTCCACCAATACATTTTTTCTGGCTACCTACAGTCGCCCTTCCACATTTCTGCACGGCACAATTGACAACACAGTTTTCAAGCTTATCCATGCACTTTCAACGTCAGTGTCTTTTATTTGTTCGTTCCACACTGTTTCATTCCCATTCAACCCTTTACTCACTGCATCTGCGTATTTCATTCTCGTACCATTATCCACTAGTTTGTCTACCCGAATTCTGGACGTCCGCACTACGTTTGCTTTCCTTCTCCAGACCCACGCTTGCCCTAAACACACTCTCGATACAACCAAAAAGTGGTCCAATCCACACTCCGATCCGCGCATTCCCTTTGTGCCTTTCACCAGGTTTCTGAGCCGTTCATCATACACTCAAGTGTATCATACTATTAGATTCACCTCTTTTCCATGTATACATATGCACATTTTTATGTTTAAACCACGCATTGGATACAAACAGGCTTCTCTCCACCCAGAAGTTCACAGGCGTTCACAAACCTCATTGACTCTTTGGTCTCCGTACTGTCCTAGAACGCGTTCGGTATGTTCTCTCTGTACACCTACCCATCCGTTCATATCCCCCACTATCATCACTCGTTTGCCTTACATACGTTCAACACGTTCTCTACTTCATCCCAGTAGTTCTCACGCTCCTGGTCTCTTTCTCCATTCACCGGTGAATAGAATGCAATAAGAAAAAAAATTCGAAACTCCACTTTCATTCTAACCCATATTACCCGGGGACATTCGTACTGTTTAATACATCTTTTCGCTCTTTCACTTACGATCACCCAAACTCCTATTGCGCCATACGCTTCAGTCTCAACTCCTGACCATAGTGCTAGGCTACCATCCTCTATCTCCACAGCATCCTTTCCTTAGCGCTTTGTCTCCGATACACACAGATAATCAAGGTGTCTTTCATACCTCTAAAATTCCACGTACCTACTCGCCATTCAATCCTTGCGCAGTCGTTAGCAACGGGGCGTGTCTGTTTCGACTTTGGCCGCCCCTTGTAGCCAGGTCGATCCGAGGCAATTGGTATTTTTCTCTTGAGTAATACTATAGCGAGCAGACCGGTTACTGGCCAAATCGTGCCCCGGACGATGTAGCATTCCCTACTAACGGTATAGTCCTACTACCGGACAGTTATTTGTCTACTGCCTCGACACGTAAGGAAGCCAGATGTAGAAATATAGACAGAGGCAAGAAAGATATAAATAATAGATTGTATACTTACTGTATGGATATCTAAATATTGATATATACATATACATTTTTCATTTACATTTCCTTCAATCACCTCACGTTTCAACCAGATTGCTCCCTACGCGATTCCTGGCTATCGCGTCTGTCACCGGATGCTGTTATTTATTTGCAACAAAATGATTAAATTATTTTTAATTTAGCTTTCCGAGTTATAATTATTTCTTTGTTATTTAATTTAATTTATTATTGTCGCGAACCGTGACAACTTGAACGTTTCCATCCTCTAAGTTCCTTTTTTTATTCAATTGAAGAGTAACAATAAATAGCGAGAATGGCCCTATTATTACTCTCCCGACATTAATTTACTTTTAGGATTAATTAATTCAAATTAAGATCCAACATAGTAACGAAGGTTAAAGTTATTTTAAATTTTGAAATTGGAATCAAGGAAAAATATTATATAAGACAATATGCAACACACTGTTATAATTAAACTTAGAATCACATATAGCACCAAAAATAAAAATTGGATCAACCTTCTAATTTGAAAACAAGGAGAAAAAATAATACGGATCTGCCCTGTATAGTCACATCCTTTGTATTTTTATATTTGACGAAATTCTACTGTTTGGATTATTATTATTTTTGTTTATTAGTAATATTCAAACCGATAAAACCTATTCAGTACCTTTCTACTTGTATTTAGATTAGATTGTTCCCTAACCCGACTTGCTATCATTTATTTGACAAAAGAAATTATTTAATTACTTTCATTTAGAATTTCGATTACAAATTAGAGCCAGTTATCTGTTTATTTTATCTACTTATTTGCATTTTTTAATACTCTGGATTACGGATTCGATCCAGTTATTTAGTTTTATCATTTAAGCTAATAAAACAGTACCTGTGACAATGCTTACGTTCATTACAAGGATGAGTCACATCTTGTATTTTTCCTACAGATAGGTATTTATGATTGCTTTCTTTACCCCGCCCTACTGTCGCATAACATTATATAACGTTATTTTTTATTATTTCTCTATAATTCATTGTTGTTGGAAAGATTTTTACCTGTTTCAGTTCAATCCTTAGACAAAAGGGTGGTATTTATTTACGTTTTAAGCTTACTTTACAATTTTACCTGTTTTAACAATCACATCTGATATGGGTTTAGAAGAACCGTATTTTTTCGTAGAAATTCAATACTGCAGCAATCCTAAATGTTATTTTCGCGCCTATTTCAACTAAAGAACCATTTACACGTTACAGAACCTCTACTAACTTATAAACAAAATCTGACAGCATCAACAAAACAGGTACTTACTGCTAATTTTGCAGTTATTAAAGTTAAATCATAACAGAAAATAAATATAAATAAGTAAATTACGTATATGAGTACAGAAACGATGAGTTAAAGTTTCAAGAAACGCTTTAATTAAATGTGATAAGTGTGTAATATGCAATATATAGTGTCTATATACAATATAGTTCTATGAATAGTTATATATATGTATATATATATATATATATATATATATATATATATATATATATATATATATATATATATATATATATATACAGTATGCAGTCTACGCAAGTTTTCACTGTGCAACGAACAGTGTTCTGATAGTATGAATATGCTAACACTGCCTGAACGACTTGACAAACATCAAATAGAATTAATGTAAGCATCTACTGAATTCTTACGGTTTACATGTACCTCAGTAGAGGTAAGCAGTCACAAGCAGCTACAAAGTGTGATCGTAAGTACCCAGTTGAGTGTAACATTGGCAGATGGTGGTATTACTGATATTATATGTGGTACAAAAAGTTCTAAAAGAAATTAAATTTGAAAGATTGTCTTCTAGTTAAAGAAATGAGTACAATTGTTACTCAATAGTTCTTGAAAAAACTATTTCTAGTACCTTAAATTTACGTATCCAATAATTAACTGATTCGTTTAATTCATTCAATAAACGAAAAAAATATTTTAGACACCGTAATGAAGACGTGTTTTACTGTTTTTGGAATACTTCTTATCAAAGAAAATCCGCATGAAGACGATAATGTAGTGAATTCGTATTCAATACGTAAGATAGAATTCAAGTCAATATCAGTGATTAGACAAATTTCGATGTAAAACTTAGTAAATAAAGGTACTTAAAGATGAGTTGATTAATTATTTGTTCCTGTAAAGCAGAAAATCGTACATCGAATAAGAAATATGTAATTTGGATGACGTAGTTCAAAACAACGGCGTAATACAGCATTTTACGTAAGGCGAAATTTGTATGTAGATTTATGCAAACAATTTTTAATGTAGGTTTAGAAACGTCAATCTTTTAATAAGATAAGGTCCACCAAATTTGGAAGCTAATTTAGCGTAAAAGTTACGAGAAGTGTCAGAAAGTACAAAGTTACGTTCCAAAAAATAAATATTCAAGGTGAATTTGACTGAAGGCAAGGACACAGATGAAGATATTTCTAAGCGATGTAAAATGTTCTGACTAGAACTACCTAAGGTAGTGCGAGAAAGACTAGAATCTAAGAGACACTTAAACGTATGACCGCAGATAGATACATTAATATTATCATTACGAACACTAGCAAGTACAAAGTCAAGAAGTCATTTATCAAAAACACCGTAAAATAGAGTATTGGAGATTGCGGAAGGTATAGAACCTTCTTCAAAATCAGAAGACTGACAAAGGTTCCCTGTTTCTTAGAACAAGCAAGACAAGGGAATTTAGTACCATCAGGTTTTCCGCAATTATAGCAACGCATGACTTTACATCTAGGACAGCCAGGAAAAACATGTTGCAGATATGCAAATACGCAATGACCCAAATACGAAGATATGGAAATACGCAAGTACTAAAGTACGCTGATATTCAAATACGTAAAGTCTTAAACACGTAAATATGCAAATATGAAAATACGCTACAGTGTAGGTCATATATTGTATATAATGGCATTCTTTGAACTATTTCAATCACTTTACTTAAACGTTTTTGTACCAAGTGCTATAATGTAAATTTAATCTTATATTTTTATATTAACTTTCATTTAGTACTTATTTAGCTTTTGTTCGACGCTAAATTTCAGATGGTTTCACACTAAGCTTAAATTTTGTTATCATTGCTTAACTACCTTTTTTTACTTTTTTTAAATTAACGTTAGCTGGATAATCTTAGCAGAAAGACAAAACTTTTTTATTTTATTTTAAGTTTACATGTATTTTAATGCCTAGGAAACATATTACTGTGTTCATTTAAAATTTGGTTCTTTTGTTCTTTGCACAAACGTATTCTTTATTGGGTACTTAATTATGTGACTTGCTCATATGCTTCAATTGAAAATTTTTAAATCAATCAATTAGTGCATGGTTAAGCCTTTGAACAGATGTTATAACCCGGCGGTTTGAATATTAATAATAATGATCTAATCAGTATAATTTTAGTAACGTGTGCAAAGCCTCTATAGATACACAAATAAAAAATGAGCGGAAACAGTATTGTTACATCTCTATGAAAAGTTCGGCTCCTTCGAAAACATGTCAGGTACGATTGTTAAAACTAACATAATCGTAAAGTAAACTTAAAGCGCAAACACCGTCCTTTTGTCTAAGGTTTGAACTAAAACACTCAACAAATACTTGCAATAACAATAAATCTACATAAAAATAATGAAATCACTTATTTTTATCCCACGGTGACACGGGTGTATACAAAGCAACCATAAATATGTACTTGCAACAGTAGGATAACAAAAAAGACATGCCAGATGTGAATCATAAAAGTGTATAGCTCTTAAGATTGAGGCAAGGATTCAGTACGTGCGTAATGAATTTACCTGCAATAAACCCCTTTCAATAACAAACCCAAACATATAATCATGGTCGTACGAATATTCAGTTTATTAGCTTAAATGATAAATATAAATAATTCGATCGAATCTGTAATCTAAATGATAAACAAAAAAACGAATAAAAATAAACAATTAAATTAATACATAACTAACTCTAATTTGTAATAGAAAATCTAAATTTAAAGTAATTAAAGCATTTTCTTTCTCAAATAAATAACAGCAAGTCTGGCAAGTAGGAGAACCAAAATCGCGAACAATTTAATATAAATATGATTTAATGAAAGTAAGTTAATAAATATATATGCTTACTGCACATATATGTGTGTATGTGTGTATATATATATATATATATATATATATATATATGGAGATTCTATGATTCAAAATAAGACAAAAATGATCATAAACGCTTTTCCGAAAATGCTTTCTAACCGAGATACAGGTTGATTAAAAAATAATTTTTTTTAAATTCCTCAAAAACTACAAAATATATTACACTGAGATTTGGTACACCTAAAAGTCTAATTAAGTACAATTAATCAGATGAGTTTGAGTCAACTGGCTCCATCCAGTGGCATAGAATATGTTAAGTTAATTACTTCAAGTAAAAAAAATGCACACCCCTGCTTTTTTGAAGAAATATTTTTTTGTTAAATTCAACATTTAATTCTGCAAATAAAATCATGCTTAGTATTTTTTTCGGCACTCCTTTTTGAAATATTTTGCATTAACATAAACGACTACATTATTCAGTAATAACCAAATTAAATAAATCAGAGATTGCTTTGCATTTGACAGTTACGTATCTTATGCTAAAATAGTTGCATTTACGCGTGTTTTGTAATTCATTGTTTGTGTCTAATTACTGTGAAAAAATGAATTATTCCAAACGAGAACTGGTCGATATGCATTTATGTTATGGTAATAATAATTGCAATGCTCGTGCAGCTGCTCGACTTTAGGAACAAAGATTTCCAAATAGAAGACATCCACATCGTACTACGTTTAGAACCGTTCATCGTAACTTGTTAGAGTATGGAAGTTTAAAAGGGAAGAAATTATATATATATATATATATATATATATATATATATATATATATATATATATATATATATATATATATATATATACAGGGTGAGCCGGTTTTGTAGACAAACTTTAACAGGAGATAGAACACATGTTTCTAAAAGAAAAGTTCCTATAAACATATGTCGTAGAAGGCTTCGTTTCGAGATACAGGGTGTTGAATATAATTTTTTTTCTCAAATTTTCATTATAACTCATAAACGAATGCTTAGATTTTTTCATGTTGGGGATAATGTCTATTAATTAAGGCGTAAAACAAGCGATAAGAATGTTCACAAACTTGCACAGTGGCGGAGTGGAGGGGGTGCTCAACCACTTTCATAAACAGAACTTCTACGCCAATAACTATTTTTTTAAAAAATTGTTATTTTCATTATCTACATACAGTTTAACAAAAATAATGTACCTTTTCTGTTTCGAAATTCCTGTGCGTTTCGAGTTATTTTGATTTTTAGTGTTTGATGTGGTACTAAGTTAAGTAATGTGCTTTATGTGAATAATTGAATATAAAGTTTTAATAAAAAGATATAATAAAACATTTAGAGCCATTTTAGTACCTAACGATCGTTTCTTTAAAATTTAAAATACATTTTCATTTATAAATAGGTAGGTTATGGGTTTTTTAGTATCCATTGTTATTATCCTCGTATAAAAGAAATGCATAATTATTATTGTTATGCGGTCAATACTTTCTGTATAATTATGTATGTATCAATTTCGCCATAAACATGTATGTAGTTTTAAGTGAGATTCTAATAAGTTATAGACCGCTGCTCACTTGCTCTCATTAAAGAGCCGCCACTGTATCAAGCCATACTCAAATACAAGACTTTTGTAAATTGAAATCTGTTTAGTACACTAATTTTAACAATCCTTATTTATTATTGTAACAATACTTAATTAATAATTGTGAAATTAATAAGAATTCTTAGCAATAACGATTTATAAATAAATAACAATAACACTGATATAATAAAATTAGACTCTTTGTTCAAAATGTAAACCGTTCTTTTCAATACACATTTCACAGCGACGTACAATAGAACGTCTTAAGTTAACTAAATGATGCACCCTTATTTCATTGCAACAAAATATGATACTCCTTGGAAAACAAGTAAGTATTAAATTTTATATTTTGAAACGACAGTTTGACTTTTTACAAACACTTGCTTCATCTTGAATAATTTCACTGTTATTAATTATTGTTTTTAAGTTCAAAAAGTTATTTCATTTGATTTGCCTGCTTTTAATTAGTGTAACATGCCGTTTACATTTACAAATAGCGAACAAGCCGACATTCATTTTATTTATGGGTTCGCAAATGGGAATTCAAGGTACGCAGCTAGAGAGTATAGGAGAAGATTTCCAAATAGACGGCAACCTCATCATTCCGTTTTTGTGAGTATCCATCGTCGATTTGTTAACCAGGGTTTGAAAAATGTAGACGGGGACCGACAGAACAACCGTGGACGAGATAGAATTGGAGAGGGTATATTGTGTGAATTTAATAGGAACCCCACGACAAGTACTCGACGTACTGCTGTTGCTCTTAGTATTTCACAAAGTAAAGTTTCCCGGGTTTTAAAACGGGATCACAGACGCCCACTATAGATGGCGCCCTCTGCAGACAGCATCAAAATCAATAAAATATTTAAGTTTTTCGACCACAAAAACTCCCGTGCTCTAAATTTCAGGGCCATATTCAAATTTGTTCGCAAAATATCGCCAAAAACCGAGGAAAATAAATTTTGTCACACCCTGTAGGTCCTAAACGAAGCATTTCCGGACCTGGGTTTATATAAACTTTTTTTCTTATTTTTGGGTCTAGAATCACTACGCAAAGTTTGTCCGTAGAGTTTCTGGACACCCTGCGCTGGTGATTTTAATTTTGACGTAAAAGGACATTTATCAACGCTTTTCAGAATTTCAAAGTGCACAACTTAACTTGAAATAACTTCTAAATTAGTTATAATTAATTAATTCTGCAAAAGTGTCATCACTAAAACTAAACAGTTGTTCGAACAACGAAAATACAGTGAACTAGCTACATCTCCTTTAGTCAGTCGTAAATTTTGGTCTTTAGCTAAAGCGATTAGTAAAAACTTTGGAACATCTTCATTTCCCCCCCTGACGTCTATTGACGAATCGGTAGTTGCTGATTCTGTAGACAAAGCCAATATTTTTGTGGATTTGTTTGCATCAAACTCGTGTCTCAATGATTCTGGAAAAGATGCGCCCCTAGTCAACTCTTTTTCATACGCTATGAAACCAATTCATTTTCGGTACAAGCTTTTGGAATCGATTATCAGTAGGCTTGATCTCAATAAGGCGACTGGCCCAGACGGTATCCCAGCTATTGTCTTAAAGAAATGTTCCCCCGAACTAGTACCAGTCCTATCTAAGCTCTATACGATCTCTATGTCTTTTGGGGAATTCTCTTCATCATCGAAATTATCAAATGTTCAACCTATTCCCAAAAAAGGCGATAAGACCGATCCCTCAAATTACCGACCAATTGCCATCACTTCCATTTTGTCTAAAATCATGAAAAAGCAATCAATCAGCAACTGCTCACGTTCCTTGAAACTAACAAACTCCTTAGTGACCACCACAATACAGTAGAGCAGTCCGGTGAAACAGTTGTAGTCGCTTTAGATATCTGAAAGGCATTTGACCAAGTTTGGCATACGTGTTTACTTGCCAAACTCACCTCGTTTGGGTTAAACGATACGCTCATCAACTGGGTTTCTAGTTTCCTTAATAAAAGACGAATACGTGTCGTAGTTGATGGCTTTTTTTCAAAATAAGTTAGCATTAACGCAGGCGTACCACAGGGATCCGTTATAGCGCCTACACTTTTTCTACTGTACATAAATGACCTTATTTCTTCAACAACTAACCCCATCCATTGCTTTACTGACGATAGCACTCTTCACTGTAGTTCATCTCAGTCTACTCATAGTGATAATCCACCTTCTATGTCAAATCAAGAAATTAAAGCTGAAATGGCAAATTCAATCAATTAAAAAGACATTCAACGTATTCTCGAATGGGGAAGCAATAATCTAGTTAAATTTAATGCTAACAAAACTCAGTGTTGCCTTATGTCCGCCAAAAGATCGATCATTTCCTGTTGTAAGTATGAATGGCTCAGTTCATAAGTTTTCAGACTCTATTACTCTGTTGGGTATGACTGTATCTTCAAATCTCTCATGGGTTGACCATCTTCTGTCAGCTACCAAAACAGCTGCTCGTAAAATAGGCTTTTTGTACATATCTAACCAGTACTTTACCTCTCGATAACTCCTTCTGCTGTATAATGCCCAAATTCGGCCTCATCTGGAATATAATTCTCACCTCTGGGTAAGTGGTCCCCAATACGTTCTCGATATCGTTGATCGTATTCAAAAGAGAGCGATTAGGCTTATAAATGACCCGTCCTTAACTTCTCACATACAGTCCCTTGAGCATAGAAGGATGGTTTCAGTTCTTTCTTTGTATTATCGTTATTACAACGGCTATTGTGCTGCTGAATTATACTCTTTGATACCATCTCGGGCTATCTTTGCGAGAAACACTCGGTTCGCCCATTCACATCTCGTATCAAACGGGCGCAATCCACATTTTTCTACACGGCTTCTAAACTCTGGAATGATCTCCCTAGTTCCTGTTTTCCTTTCACTTATGATATGAGAAAATTTAAGTTATCTGTTCAAAGGCATCTATTGGCAATTCATTGTCCCTCTATCCATCCTCCTAAGTGTTCCTGAATGCTTTAGCACGATAGGCCTAATTTAGCCTGTTCAGGTCCACAATCATAAAAAAAAAACTATAAATATAATTATTGCGTTTGTATTACTAACATTAGGATTATTGCTAAACTTACACTCCTGTATCTCAAAAATTATATTTTCAAAAGTTGTTATTAATTTTTTCATGCTCTATCGATTGGTGAAAACCGAATGTCCCTACCTATTTTACTTTGCGAGATAGTCATATTTGAGTATGCCGCAAACGACATTTTTTTTCAAAAAACGTGAGATAACGCCGAAACGGTGGACTGTAGATGACATGTATGCTTAGCAAAGTGCCCCTCAATTTCAACAAGAAATTCGAAAATGTAATAATATACAGGGTGTTCTATTAAAAATAAAAGAGTAGAGTGCTGTGCAGCAAAAATGGAACACCCTGTATACATGAATATATTTTTAGGTTGTAGAGCTTGAAAAATAAGGTGACGTTCGTTTTTATACTTTTTCTTTACAACAAATAATAAAGATGCTAAAAAGGAATGCATGAGCGATCGCGGACCCTAAACAGCGTACACCTTGACCATGCTCATAAGTCATAACCGTTTGGTACATCGTACATACTTCTCTTTAAGCGGATCCGGTATAATCAAAGAAAATAATCTACAATTTTTGTACAAAATTATGTTTACCTTGTACTCATTTATACTGATTAAGTGGGGCTACCTTCATCTCACAATTAGGACCATGGTATGTACTCTTATTTCATGAAGAATGGGCTATCCACATCAAAGGTATCAAAGTGGTATGTGCAAAATTACACTTTGAAGATGCCATCTTTATCAGCAGAAAAAAAAACGTCATTATATTAATCGTTATCATTACAATCATATTTTGCATTATCCAGACATTGAAAAACATGAGAATTATTGGAAACGTTATCACAAAAATTACTAACTGGGATTTTACAAGTTACAAGTTGTTAGATAAATAACTATAAAGACATAAAAAGTATGACATTATTGTTACACAATCATGCCAAATGGATTGATTTTTGACCTTTTTAACTTCACTGATATACTTCCTTTACAAGAATCATTTTGGTAATATTGTATAATAACAACATTATCTCATAACTAGAGCAAATTGGTCAAAGGATTCTTGGGTTATCGCTTATAGACACTGTTATCACATATTACAATTAAACGAAATTTGTGGGTTCAAATAAATGAACTTCCTTTAAACTAAATTTTTTAAGTTGTTCTAGACATCAATACAATGCCGTTTTACAAACAGATCGTTCTTGTTTTAGAAATAGTTTTTTTCGTGCGGTAAAAATGCACTATTGTCCAGAACAGCATAACTAAACTATAGTGATGATGTATATTAAGTAAGACATGACTCACAAATTTTTAGTTTAGGCAAAAAAGAAACATGAGAACTGGTATAAATGCAAACCACCTGTCCTCTAGACCAAAGTGTATCAGTTCCCTGCTTTCAATGTTTGAGTCTCTTAGTTAAGAATGTGATATAGTATGAATTATATTTTGTGTGTAACCCTCCGGAAAATGTCAGCAACGATCGCAATATGCAAATTTGCGTTACTTGTCATAGGCAGGTGCCTGTCCGTTGGCATGGGCAGCGGACACAAAACACCTTTCTGTCCGCACAATTACTTCTAGCAGTGTGATCGATGGTTCTATGTGCTGATTTTTCAGAAACTTTGAATACAAATAAATATAGGTACATAACCTCAATATTTTGTACTGAATTCAACAAATTATATTAATTGCAAAACACTATTTGATAATGAATGTTGTTTATTATTTGACGCTGTTTGGTAAATTTTAATATCCCCCATCGTAGAATACTAAGAATTTTAGTACTGATTGTGGACATAACTTGAATTCAATTGTGTATTCATGTTTATTGCACATTCAATTTTGTGTACGCCACGGACTCAACATGTTTTTGAAGGCGGTAAGATTGTTGGCCCCGGCCGCAAGCGGCCTCACCCGCCAATTTTCCTTTCGGCCGTCAAAATAGCATATTGCGTCCTTGGCACACAATTAATTATTTCTCTTTATACCTGTTATTATACAAATGTTTCCAGGAACTGTATACTCAGATACTTACAAAAGGGAATGTTCTATAATACGTTATAACAGATTTTATGATCCCCAGAATGATTGCGATTTTTTTAAATAATTGTGAACCTGAACATGCTAAATTTGGTCTATCGTACTAAAAGCACTCAGGAATACTTAGAAGGATTGATAGAGGAACATTGAACTGTCAAGAGATGCCTATGAACAGGTACCTTAAATTGGAGATCATTCCAATTAGAAACTATGTAGAAGAACGTGGATTGCGCCCGTTTGGTACGACAAGTGGGGATTTATACTGCATACTGATGATATGAATGAGCGAACCGAGAATTCCTAACAAAGCTAGCCCGATATGGTATCAAAGAATGTACTTCAGCATTACAATATCCATTGTAATACCCGTAATACACACAAAAAACTGATTAAGAGGGTTTCACCAATTACAATCTAGCAAGTATAACCCAGCAGCTAGCGAAATAATTGGAGTACTTAGATTGTGTGGTAAAAGTATTTGTATTAATTGCATTAAACGTCCATAAAGCGAGCAAGGAAAAAGGAAAGCTAGAGAAATTTTAATTAGTGTATACACAAAGAAACATATAAACATAACATGACCAGTTACGCCATTCCCTTGAGGATTAGGCAAAACAATTCCTGCCTCTCGTTTATTTTTTATTTGCTATCTTTCGCTATGCTTTCCTATACCTGTATACATCCCTAGCTTCCGCAAGATTCATACATTTTCTCTGACACGCCCATATATTTTTAAAACTTCTTTTCTTCCTTTCTTTTACGCGACCTCCAGGCCCAGCCTTACCTCTAACTTCACCCACATATCTACTTTGTTGACCTTGTGCTGTTCTTTCTTTCGATGTGGCCAATCAAAGGTAGTGAATTACTTTTACTTTCTTAGTTAGCGTATATGAACACGGGCGTGGCTCGTGTATGATACCTTTGATTTTCTAGTTTCGGCGAAATCGGGAGTATCCTAGTTAAGTAGTTTTAAGGACGTAGATTAAGTAACTAAAACGGGCAAAGGCTTCACCGTCGCACAAATTTTCTTTTCCCCCGCTCCAACTCTGAAGGAAGTTTTAAATAGAATAAGAGTAAGGATACGGACGCGAGTTGCTCGTACAGCCGTACCACTACGTGGAACAAGGGCGACTTACTTAGAATAGATACTTAATATTAATTTAAATAGAGGCACGAGCATCACTCGTGCACAGACGACTGCCGCCGGCTACGTCCAGAAGCCCAGGATTCTTAAATATTTCGTAAGGTAGATTTAAGAAATAGGCACGGGCGTCGGAGTAGCCGTCGCTCGGACTCCCATTGGGGTCTTAGTTAAGAAATATAGGAAAGGGCGCGGTGTTAGGCCGCGTACAGGTGTCATGTGACGCCTTTAGATAAGGAACATAAGGGCGGGAGGCGGGCAGCCTTTACAACCTGCACCTGAGCAGGTTTAGAGTAATTCTTAAATAAGGAATAGGCGGCCGCAGGATTATCCGGCGGACAGCTGCCGCTAGGTAGCTTAGTTAAAGATAAGAAGGTAGGAACGGGCGTAGGATTAGCTTACGCACAGATGCGATTGTCGCATCTTAGACAATACGATTTAGGACGGGTACGGAATAGCCCGTACACAGAACCTGCGGTGTCCTTAATTAAAGAACGAGGAATAGCCGAGTACAGATGAGGAGCCGCCGCCTCGGCGACGACTCCAACATCTTAATATAGGTAACACGAGGAGGCAAGCGAAGCAGGGTTTTCTTTATTTGATTCAGGATTGCTTGCACAGGGTTTCACACTACGGAGCTCGGCGAGTTTCCTACCCTAGTTAAGGAGCATTATTGTTGAATCAGGAATGTAAGCATTTCTACAGGGCGTTGATTGGACACCTGGAGGAATGTCGATAAAATACTACTTGTAAAATATCGATTATGGGACAATAAATATATATTGAATTGAATTGAATTGAATTGAATTGAATTACTTTTATACGTATCAATGATCATCTTTTCTTCGCCACGCTCCTTCATGATACTTCATTCTTTATCTTATCCCTTCTCGTTTTAACGCATGCGCTTCTCAGGAATCGCATTTTCACGGCATTTATTTCGCTTTAGTGCTTTTTTTGACGTACCCATGTCTCACTTTCATACAGTACTAACAGGACAAACACATATATTGCTCGTTTCACAGCTACACTCACATCGTTTTTCAGTATCGTCCACATACTTCCAATCACTTTCCTTCCAGCTTTGACCGGTCGTCCAATCTCGCCATCTATTGTACCATCTGAGTGAACATTCCACCCAGATATACCAACTCATCCACTCGTTCCACAATTTCATCATACAGGGTAAATCTCTACTCTCCTATTCACCTTGCCGATTGAACACCACTATCTTAGTTTTTTTATCGTTTACCTTTAGATCCATGCTCTCACAGACTATATCAAACTTCCTCAGGTAGCTCATCGGTATTCTCGTTTAATAAGACTGTCATCTACATACACCCGAACTCGTACGTTTACATCACCAACCAACACCATTTGTATCGTTATATGTTTACCTAACACATCTATCTATGTATACATTAAACAACCACAGTGACATCACACAGCCCTGTCGCACTCTTTTGTCAATATTAAAGTATTCAATCACACCTCTCACCCTAACACATGCCCGGCTGCCGATATATACGCACTTATACCGTTTATTACACCTTTACTTACACCATACTCATTTAATATTTCCCACAAATTCTGCCTATTTACTCGGTCATATGATTTGTCCAGATCCACAAACGCACATTACAGCTTCTTTCCTACCGTTAAACACTTTTCGATCACCTGCTGGAGAGCAACCGTATGATTAACACATCCTTTTCCTGGCATGAAGCCACCCTGCACACCCAAATATTAGTTTGGGTAGTTTTACGTACTCTGTCAATCAGTACTTCTCCAAATACTTTACCATCTACCCTGAGCAGACTGATTCCTCTATAGTTTTTGCAATCAATCTTGTTCCCCTTACTCTTACACACTGGTATAATGATCGCGCTGTTTCAATCACTCGGCATTTTTCCACATCCTTCAGTATTTGTAAGAGTTCACCAACAAATTATAAGTCAGGGGTTAAATAATGTGCATGGTCGTCAAAATGATAATCGTAGGCAGCAAAGAAATATTGCACGACGAATTTTGCGTGAATTCGACGGAGATCCCACAACTAGCATTAGAAGAGTATCCGTACCTTTAGTTGGAGTCTCAAATACTACTACTCACCGAACATTAAGACGGGATTACCGATATCCTTACCATCTACAACCTGTTCAAGGACTAAAACCAGGGGATGCAGAACGTAGAGTTGCGTATTGTCGATGGATTCTTGCTGAAAATAATAACAATCCAGGTTTTTTAAATAATGTTTTATGGACCGATCAATCCTGCTTCACTCGTCGTGGTGTGGTAAATTTTCACAACCAGCACGTTTGGGCACATGAAAATCCACATGTAGTTCGCCCGAGACATTTCCAACAGGAATTTAGTGTGAACGTCTGGATGGGTATTTACAATAATCACCTTTTTGGGCTCTACTTTTTACCACCTCGGATGAATGCTGCGGCTTTCTTGGAATTCTTAAAGAATGAACATGGGAATGTGTGGGAACATATTCCCTTAAATTTACGAAGAACGGCTTGGTTCCAGCTTGATGGTTGTCCAGCTCATTATAGCAGAATCGTTACAAAATGGCTGGACAACCATTATCCAGGAAGATGGATCGGTCGTGCAGACCCAGTTCCCTGGCCGCCAAAGTCTCCAGACCTAAATCCCTTAGATTTTTTTGTGTGGGGGTATTTAAAAGAAAGGGTGTATGCAACTCCTGTGACAACATGAGATGAACTCATTAACAGAATTAGGGATGCGTGTAATTAAATAAGACAATTTTTAGTTAATATTCCACGTCGGTGTGAATTATGTATTCAACAAAATGGTTCACATTTTGAACAGTTATTTGTTTATTTGTTTAATTTATTTATTTCGTTCGTTTCGTTCTTGTTAAAATCTTATACAGAAATTCTTTCCAATTTTTTCCAATAAATACGTATTTTTTTAATGTTTATTTTGTTGTTTTACTTTTATTTTCCTTTATTTAATTCAACTGAAAAGTTAGGAAAAAATCAGTGGAGTACTGCTTTTTATTAAAAGAGAAAAAGGAACGTGAGAATTGACATAATTTGATTCTTTTTTTTTATTGTTCTTTTCATGGCACGCTATTTTTTGCGGGAGCATCAGGCGTTTTTTACTTACCATTTGGAAACTGTTCATAGATTACAGCTAATTTATCTTAAAAACTATGCATTTTTAGAAAAAAATCAGAAGACAAAAAAGTTTCTAAATCAAATGGCAATCTAAATTTTTGGTTTTTAAGAGTTAATATTGAGTTTAAGGAGTGTAATATATGTACTAAATTTGGATTTATTACTTTAAATAGTTTTGAAGATAAATTAAAAGAACTGAAAAAAAATTAAAACTTTGAAACCCTGTATCTCCAAAGCGTTTGGTAACCTATGGTTATATGAACTTTTTGTCTTAATTTTGAAAGCTCTATCGACTATTAAAGTCCTGTTACAAAAAACTGGAACAACCCTATATATATATATATATATATATATATATATATATATATATATATATATATATATATATATATATATATATATATATATATATATATATATGTACAACATACACTACTGCGCTGGTGATTTTAATTTTGACGTAAAAGGACATCTGGCCATTCTTCCAAAACGGCAGTTCAGGGCTGACGGTGATTATTTGGACTCACTCCTTGTGACCTTTTCAACGTTCCCATACGTTTTCTATGGGATTCAGATCTGGAGAGTTCGCTGGCCAATCCATGTGCGTAATATTACTCTCTTAAAAAAATGCATTGATTTGCCTTGTTCTATGAGGACGCACGTTATTATCAACAAACACGAAACCATCGCCTATTTTATTGGCAAATGACAACACTACAGATTGTAATACCTCATTAAGATACCTGACACTATTCGTTGTAGCATTTCCAAGTATAACCAATTCTGTACGACGAGTAGCAGAAATAACTCCCCAAACGGTAATTAAACCACCTCCATAAGCTTGAAGGCAAGTCACGTGGTTCTCAATATAGCGTTCTCCTCTGCTTCTCCAAACCTTCACTCTTCCATCTGAGCTACGGAGACGCACTCTGGTCTCATCACTGAATAAACAACGACCCCAATCTTCAACATTCCAATTAGTGTGCTGGTATTCCCACTCTAGCTTACTTCTTTTGTGGGCCCTGGTCAACAATCAACATTTTGTAGAAGATCTGGACGTTAAATTTACCGCGTGGAGCCTTCTTCTTATCTTCTTCTGATCACATTGTGGCTTACATTGAAATGGACCGCAATAGTTCTTAGCGATGTACCAGTCATAAGCATTCCGATAGCTTGGCTCATCTCTTCAATACTTAAACGCCTTAATGACATCTCTAAAATGCAGACAACCACTATAAATTAAAACTTACTCGGAGAAATTCGCAAAAATTCTCCTAAAACTTGACAAAATTATAACACGAGCTCGATAACTGCACTTATGACAGATAATAACAAACAATAATTGAATCGCAAATGTCATTCGATAGGTATTTATTTGCAGTTGGCCCTGATCATGTAGGAAGTCATTGCAAACTTGCTTACTTTTACTGCATGTTATATAAGTGTACCAGTTCAAATGTTGAGCAGTGTATATAGAAAAAAATTAAATACAAAAGTTGCCGGAATGTATCAGGCACACATCTTAAAATTATTGTTACTTCTACAGGGTGGCTCACAAAGATATGGCAACACAAACTTAAATGACACTATATTATATGATTAATTTTAAGGTGGCCTTATCTAGCATTCTCTATATCTATCTACAGTAGTTTCCGAAATCATGAACCTATAGTGTTCAAACAAGGTCAAGCTTAACGCACTAGCTCTATCTACATATTACTGTTTTATGATTTTTCTTTACATGGGTATAATTCCTCAGTTCTGAAGTATAATATTCTGTGAATTGTTGTTTGTTTCGAAATTTTTTAATAAAACATACTGTAATTAAATAGCCTTTTGCAAGAGTTTTCCAATAATACCAACTTGATAGCCTTTCTGTGATTAATTCAAAATATGTTTTCTAAAAGATTATTTAACTTTTCGTAGCTTTACCGGTATAATCGAGGCAAACATGTTCGGAATTCTTGTTTTTATATTTTATTCTGTTTTCGGAGTTTCCTGGTCAATAGCAATACAAATCGAGCGGTGTAAGGTGTCACTATCAAGCAGGCCAGTTAACAGCACCTCCACTTCGAGGTAAATATAAATAAAAAATATATACATATATATATATATATATATATATATATATATATATATATATATATATATATATATATATATGTACAACATACACTACTGCGCTGGTGATTTTAATTTTGACGTAAAAGGACATTTATCAACGCTTTTCAGAATTTCAAAGCGCACTACTTAACTTGAAATAACGTCTAAATTAGAATTATTGCTAAAGCTACACTCCCGTGAAAATCAATTTTCAGAATAGTTATCAAAAATCAGGCAACGGAATTATTAAGCAGCAATATAATTTAGTATATCATAACAATTTCAATAGTCACCGGTATCACAAACACGATAAAAATTCAAAATTTTTGAATGGGCATTGCTGCGCCAGCGCCGTAAGGAAGCCTCATTATGTAGGGTTCATGAAATTCTAGCATAACAATACAATATATATATATATATATATATATATATATATATATATATATATATATATATATATATATATATATATATATATATATATATATATATATATATTCCAACACGCAAATATGCAAATACGCAAATAGTTAGTACAAATACGCGAATGCAAAATGCGCAAAAGCGTAGATACGCAAATATAAAAGATGCAGATACTCAAAAATGCAAATACGCGGATGCGCAAATATACAAATACGGAAATACTCAAGTACGCGAATTCACAAATACGTAAATAGGGGAAAACGTCAAAATATGGAAACAACAAAGGCGCACATATGCAAATACACGAATACGCAAATATTCCTATACGCAAATGTACAAATACGCAATAACGTAACAAAACAAATACATAAATACAAATACGCAAATAGATAAATACGCAAAAACGTAAAAAGGCAAATATGGAAAGACGCAGATACTCAAATATGCAAATACATGCGCAAATACATAAATACTCAAATTCACAAATACGTAAATATAGTAAAAACATCAAAATATGAAAACAACAAAGACGCAAATACTCAAATATGCAAATACGCAAATTCACAAATACCTAAAAATGGTAAAAACATCAAAATATGGAAACAAAGGCGCAAATACGGAAATAATCAAATACACAATTACGCAACTAAAAAAATATGCAAATACCTAAGCACGATTACGCGAATACAAAAATACGCAAATATGCATACTCAGATACTTAAATATGACAATACGCAGATGCGCAAATATACAAATACTCAAATAAGCAAACAAGCCAAAGCTCAAATACGAAAATTTGAAAATACGTAAATACACAAATAGGCAAACAGAAATACGCAAAAACGTAAATACGTAGATACTCATACGTGCAAATACGTAAGTGCGCAAATATACAAATAAGCAAACAGGCCAAAACTCAAATACGCAAATATGAAAATACGAAATACGAAAATAAACAAATTATGCAATTACATAAATAAGCAAAGCGAATTATGAAGACAATCATCATACAAATGACGCAAATAGACTAACGAATTGTAGTAAACATATAACACTAATCATGTAGTACATCCAACGAACATAGTAACAATTTTAAATGGAATTTTTAAAAATAATTTAGACATAGAGAAGGAATGGGTGTAACATATGCAACTGGGCTCCTTACTATGACGAGATTAGTTTAGAGAAGGTAAAATCATATGTTTTATGACATAACATAGTATTATGTAGTGTTGGAAAAACCGGCTCAAATTCAAAATGATAAAGATGTAGAATGAAGGGACCGGCGGTTCATGAACAATATGTGTATGGACGAGAAAGTACCAAAGTGGATTGTCGAAAGGACTGAAAGACTAGCTTGTGCATAAAAAAAAATATTGTGCAAATTGTTATTTTTCTGGAAAATTATTTGATATTTTCTAGTTTTCGATTTCGAAATATTCATCATTAGAATCGCATGTAACTACAGCAAGCTTTGACTTAAACGTAAGCTAAAAGAAAACAAAAACATACAAATTTCTTCTCAATTTAGTTGTGATCAGTTCTGAAACTTAGAATTGCCTTTTGTGTTTAAGTGTGTTAATATATTTTGAGGAAAATGATTATCTATATACGATTTATATTTTGGATGACCAAAAAAGTTGCTTACTTTCTAGAAGAGCTTGTAAGGCAAGGTGTTCAAATAATGGAAGGTATCCAAGACAGGAATAATTTACTAGTCTTTTGGAACGTTTTGAACGAACTGGGAACGTTACGTATAAAAAACATTAAACCACAAAAGCCGAAATCAAAATAATGGGTTCCGTGTCATGATAGCACTAGTTGAAAATCCTAATATTAGAAGTCGCAAATGAAACAATAACTTGGAAATCCCAAGAGCATCTGCCTGAACGATTATCATCAAACGTAAGTTCTGTCCTTACCACATCCATCTTAACCAAGAACTCTTGTATGAAGATTATGGTACAAAATAAACCTAAGGAGCATGTTCCACTTCTGAAAGATCTAATGTTTTCTGATAAGGCCACCTTTTACAAAAACGTGACTGTAAACAAGCTCAACTTTCATTATTATGAATACTATAATCCACGTCGTTTACTAATAGCAAATAGCCAGAATACGTGGTGTCTTAGCGTGTGGACAGGAATTTTGGACGAAAACCTGATTAGTCCATACTTTTTTGAATATCACTTAAATGGAAATATGTACTATAATTTTCTAAATAACGAACTGTTTGGATATTTCGAAATTTTTCACTTAACATTGTTCCAAAATGTGGTTCCTTATTTTGCCAAAAACGTTAAGGACTGGTTAAATTAATATTTACCTGGAAGTGGAGGTGCTGTTAACTGGCCTGCTTGATAGTGACACCTTACACCGCTCGATTTGTATTGCTATTTACCAGGAAACTCCGAAAACAGAATAAAATATAAAAACAAGAATTCCGAACATGTTTGCCTCGATTATACCGGTAAAGCTACGAAAAGTTAAATAATCTTTTAGAAAACATCTTTGAATTAATCACAGAAAGGCTATCAAGTTGGTATTATTGGAAAACTCTTGCAAAAGGATATTTAATTACAGCATGTTTTATTAAAAAATTTCGAAACAAACAACAATTCACAGAATGTTATACTTCAGAACTGAGGAATTATACCCATGTAAAGAAAAATGATAAAACAGTAATATGTAGATAGAGCTAGTGCGTTAAGCTTGACCTTGTTTGAACACTATAGGTTCATGATTTCGGAAACTACTGTAGATAGATATAGAGAATGCTAGATAAGGTCACCTTAAAATTAATCATATAATCCAAAAATGTAAAACTGTAGTGTCATTTAAGTTTGTGTTGCCACATCTTTGTGAGCCACCCTGTATAAGTAACAATAATTTTAAGATGTGGGTCTGATACATTCCGACAACTTTTGTATTTAATTTTTTTCTATATACACTGCTCAACATTTGAACTGGTACACTTATATAACATGCAGTAAAAGTAAGCAAGTTTGGAATGACTTCCTGCATGATCAGGGCCAACTGCAAATAAATACCTATCGAATGACATTTGCGATTCAATTATTGTTTGTTATTATCTGTCATAAGTGCAGTTATCGAGCTCGTGTTATAATTTTATCAAGTTTTAGGAGAATTTTTGCGAATTTCTCGAGTAAGTTTTAATTCATAGTGGTTGTCTGCGTTTTAGAGATGTCATTAAGGCGTTTAAGTATTGAAGAGATGAGCCAAGCTATCTGAATGCTTATGATTGGTACATCGTTAAGAACTATTGTGGTCCATTTCAATGTGAGCCACAATGTGATCAGAAGAAGATAAGAAGAAGGCTCCTCGCGATAAATTTAACGTCCAGATCTTCTACAAAATGTTGATTGTTGACCAGGGCCCACAAAAGAAGTAGGCTAGAGTGGGCATACCAGTATGCTAATTGGAATGTTGAAGATTGGGGTCGTTGTTTATTCAGTGATGAGACCAGAGTGTGTCTCCGTAGCTCAGATGGAAGAGTGAAGGTTTGGAGAAACAGAGGAGAACGCTATATTTAGAACCACGTGACTTGCCATCAAGCTTATGGAGGTGGTTTAATTACCGTTTGGGGAGGTATTTCTGCGACTCGTCGTACAGAATTGGTTATACTTGGAAATGCTACAACGAATAGTGTCAGGTATCTTAATGAGGTATTACAATCTGTAGTGTTGCCATTTGCCAATAAAATAGGCGATGGTTTCGTGTTTGTTGATAATAACGTGCGTCCTCATAGAACAAGGCAAATCAATGCATTTTTTGAAGAGAGTAATATTACGCACATGGATTGGCCAGCGAACTCTCCAGATCTTAATCCCATAGAAAACGTATGGGAACGTTGAAAAGGTCACAAGGAGTGAGTCCAAATAATCACCGTCAGCCCTGAACTGCCGTTTTGGAAGAATGGCCAAATGTTTCTCAGCATTACATTCGGGATTTGATTTCCAGCATCCCCAGACGTTGCCAAGAGGTCATATGAGCTAGAGGAGGTCCCACACACTATTAATCTTTAAGTGTTTGGTTATCATTTCTTTCCACAGCAAACTTTTCTATAATACTAAAATGAAGATTTTGTTATTTTTGTATTAAAACGTTTGAAATTAGTTATTTAAGTTTTATTCTTTTAATTTTTCGCCTAAAAGTGTTTCCCAGAACCATATACTATCAATTAATCAAGAAGGTGTTGCTCAAAAAGTAGTAAATTGTTATTTATTCATGTTCCTGTAAGTATACTAGTTCAAATGTTGAACAGTGCATTTCAAATAAATATGTTATCTTTTACCCACGCACAAATTGGCCATTCAGTATAAATAAACGTATTCCACTACTTCTTCCATTATACCGCTTAACTACACAAACTCATACATAAATTGAAAATATCTGTAGTTTTTGGCACAATAAAACATTTTAGCACTCGAACATAACAATGAATCGTTTAATCTCTCACTAGGAAGCATGTAATTATTGTACACACCCTTCTATTTAACTAAATAACTTTATAGTAGCTTAAAGTTGAATAATATTATTATATTTATATTATATTTTAAATTTAACTTACTGCATTATTTTAAAGCCTATGTAATACTAAAAAACGTACGAAAATTATAAATGCTACCTACAATATAGAGTAGCAATTACAATTACAATTTTTCGTTTAAAAATAAGTGCATTAAACGATAATGCACTTTTGCTATGCGTGATAATAACATACTAAACAATATTACACCGTACGTTCGTCTATTAGTAGTGTAACACTTACCGAATATACTTTTACACGGTCACAAGTGACACCATACGTACAATATAATACGAAATAAGTCTAATAGCCTAAAATATTCTAACAACGTATACTGTAACCTTAACAACACGTAAAGTGATGTGATGTCGAAGTAATCTGTCAGGTTAATTAATAAATCAAATGTTGACCAATTTGTGATTTATATGCCTCGGCTTAATACATAAACTACAGTTATAATCCTAGGCAGTGAAGTTAAACTTTTAGGGCGAATGTAGAATGTAGTTTCCGATGCCCTGCCACATGAGTTTTAAAAAGGATATTTTACTGCAAATGTTTGAAATCAGAAGTATTGCAGTTTACGTATGTCATTAAGTTTGTCAAAATTTACAGTTTTATTATATTTTTTCAATTTTACCTAACCTAAATATTATTTTAACTCGTGCGCCGTCACATTCCATGGTGCTCTGCAACATATTTGCCACCATATCATTTGCCATTCCTTTTAAGGTAGATGGCGTATAATTTAATGCTTAAGACATTTTATGTATCTAGAATAATGCTAAATACAAAATAAAATATTGCAGAGAGTTGTGCCTCAACGAAACACAGTAAATGATATTTTTCAGCCTTAACCTTAAATATAAAAATAAAAATGAATAACTGCCGATTTTGATATATTTTAATGCCGATGTCAAAAAAATTAAATTATTTATCCACAATGGATAAAAATTAATATTTGTGGTTTTAACCCGAAAACTACCAAAAGTTTTAATATTAAGATGAACATCCTGGCATTGTGAGATTTAATTTTCCAAACGTCAAATGCTGTGCTCACTGGAATGATCAAAAGTGTAAAACCTTAGCTTTAAACAAAATTCCCT